>JARVGV010000630.1:20367552-20392722 GCA_031762435.1 Hypsolebias longignatus | reverse complement strand
TGCACACCTGTAGAAGGAGGTGAGGACTGAGCTTCTCAGACCAGCTCGTCTCAGCCGTCTGAGGAAGTAGAGTCTCTTGTCTGAGCTTTAAATTGATTGCCACTTGTATAGAAAACCCAAACTGCACATCTGGACCCCTCATGGGTCAAGAATGATCCCTAATGATGTCAAGGTCAAAGGTCAAGGTCATACGACCCCCCTATTGAAACCTTATCTATGCTTCTATTTGACATCCAAGTAACAGAAACGTCAAACCATTCGTGCACCCAGAAGATATTTATTCCACCAAACACGTGGCGTCTACTCTGATCATGAAGAGGTTTGGAAGTTCTTCAGATTTCATGTTCCTACGAGTTCTTTAACAGAACCGTTTGTTGATTCACACCACGGACAAGGCCATTCATTATCAGTGAAACTGACCTTTCACCTCAACACAGTCATGTATTTACTTAACAGACGTGTGTTCAGGATTGTTGTGTGAGGGATTTCAGGATCAGCAGTTTCCAGACAGGTGTAACATTTGTAACTTCAACAGTACTTTTTTCACTTTTCATTCAAAGTACCAGTAGTGATTTGAAACTCTTGAAGTAATTTGAACTTTTCTACTCAAACCTGACTCCTGTCTGGCACAGGTCAGATTACTTGTAATTATTTAGTAAATACAAAAATGCTCGTTTCTATGCTCGATGGAAAACGGTTTATTTGGGTGTTTGAAGTCAGATTTAACCCTAACAGCGTTTTTAAATTCATTTTTTTTCAATCTTTAAATGTTCTCCAACCAACTCTTTGTCAGTGAAATGATTTAACTACAATCTAAATGAACCAAAAGAAGAAAAAACAACTTTTTAAGGACCATGTATCCAAAATTTTAAGATTAGCAAAAATATCTATCCCATGAAAAATGGACTGCATAAGAAGCAGAACTCTATAGATATTTTTTATATCACTGGTAAAGTTTAAATAAAGATTTAACAGAGTTAAGACCAAACAAGGTTTTACACTAAATCAGGGCCTTGTATTAGGACCTCTTGGACTTTTCCACATTTTGTCATGTTACGGCCACAAATTCAGTTATGTGACGGACCGACACAAAGAAAAGAATAATTTAGGTGGAAGGAAAATTATGTGGTTTTCAAACATTTTTACAAAATTAAAACCAAAAAGTGAGGCGTGTGTTGGTTTTCAGCTCAAACACCTCCACCTAAAACAACCAGCTGTCAACTCCTCAAAGGCTTGTTAAGAACATCTCGTGGAGCTCCGTTCAAACAATCATCTGAAAATGGAAAGCATCTGGAACAACTTCAAACTTACCAAGACATGACCGTGCACATAAACTGACAGAACGTTAATCTGAGAGGCAGCCAAGAAGCCCAGGATAGCTCTGGAGGAGCTGCTGGGATCCACAGGACAGGTGGGACAACCTGTCCACGGAACAACTATTAGTCCACAGATCTGGACTTTATGGAGAATCAGCAGGACGAAAGTCTCTGTTGAAAGAAAGCCATAAAATGATTACCGTATTTTTATTTTTGCAATATGTCTTTTTTTTTTTTTTTTGCATAAATTAGCATCCCTGCGACTTATACAGCAAAGCGATGTACAGTAGTTGTTTTTTTTCCCCATATTTATAAACCAATTTCTGACGATTTCATTCATTCTGACACGGAAAATATTGAACTCTACCATTTTTAGCCACTAGAGGGCTCTCGACTAATATGGCAAGCCAAGCGTAAACGTGGCTATTAATGAGACACTCGGCTTGCCACAGCCACCTTCGTCTCGCTCCAGAACTCCTGCAGCAAATGTCAAATCAGCTGCATTTTGCCGTGCCGTCCAGGCGAAATGCAGCTGATTTGACGGCTAAAGTACATTTATTGAAGAAAAGTTCAACTGAAACACACCTTTACCATAATTTCAAGCAAACAAATAATCTTAAATTCTTGTTGGGGTCCTTCCATGCATGCTCCTGCAGCCGGAATTTGGCACAACATCGGCCCACATTTCCGTGTTGTCAGGGGTGACGCTTAACAAACGCGACACGTCAGCGGTGACACATAATAGATGCGACTTATACGGCAAAGCAACACACTTTTTTTTTTTTTTCTTTTTTTTTACACTTTATTAGACATATTTGGACTAATATGACAAGTTCATTCATTCAACCTTTATTTAAACAGATAAGTTACGGTACTGCACATCACCCTGAACACATCACTGCAACACAGAGGTGGCAGCATCATGTTGAGGGGTTGCTTTTCTTCTGCAGGAACAGGTCAGAGTTGAGGAGATGAAAGTTAAAAAAAAGAGAATAATCCTGGCCAAATAAAAACCTCTTGATGCTGCAAAAGGCGGAGGTTCAGCTTCCAGCAGGACGACCCGAAACGTCCAGCCAGAGCTACAATCCAACGGTTTACATCAAAGCAGGTTCGTGTGTTAGAATGGCCCAAAGTCCAGACGCCAATATGAGCTGGAGCTTCTTTGCAAAGAAAAGTGAGCATAACTTTTAGTTTCTGGATGTGCGGCACGGTGTCTTAGTGGTTAACACTGTTGCCCCACAGCAAGAAGGTCCTGGGTTCAATCCCCGGTTTGGACCTGGGGTCTTTCTGTGTGGAGTTTGCATGTTCTCATGTTTGCGTGGGTTTCCTCCCACTGTCCAAAACATGCATGTTTGCAAAAAGAATAAAAGTCTGTGATCAAAATGGGCTTTGTTAAATAAAAGTAAATAATAAAAGCTTAAAGACTCAAGGCTGATTATTATAAATTAACTCCACACCTTTATAAAAAAAGAACATTTAAAACCACATTATCCTTCTACTTCACAAATATGTGCTTCTTTGGTAAAATCCCAGTAAACTACTTTGAGGTTGCACGATATCTATTTATGGTAACAAGATATTCCTTTTTTTTTTTTTCCAGAGACAAAAAGGGGTCGTCACGAGTGATCAGCTAAATTTAGCAGTCTAGTTATCGCCAAAGCTGCCAAACGAAGCGTCATCGCACGTCGTCGCCGTGACGACGAGCCAGCAGCCGCCGTTTTCAGCGACCGTTACCGCGAGCAGACAACAAACCACAGAGCCGCCTCAGGTTCACTCAGTTTGTCTATTTAATATATAAAATACGGTAAAACATACGCAAAAAGGATAAGGTTTCAAGGGACTTGGATACTTTGGTACAACAAACACTTTGTTTTGTAAAAGCGGTATAGAATTTTAATAACATATCAGTGCATACTTTGTATATGAAAATATACACAAATTGTATATCATTCTCAAAACAAACAAAAGAAAAACAACAAAAAGAAATATTTCTTTACAATAAAACCCAAAGCAGACCAGCTTGACACAATATATTAGCTATAAATTTCATCTTTAGTATTTCATATGCTACATTATTCTGAGCTTTCAGACTCATTTGTGATGCATGTCCTTACCATTACTGTACGCAACATAAGCTTAGTTGTTACCTGTGTCCCATGCATTGACTTTTTATTTCATGATTTACCAATTTCCATTGTCCCACCCCCCCTTTTTTTTTAATTTTATAAATATATTCTATGACTTAATTAAAACTGCAGCATTTAACTGGTATTTCCTTCATTGCATTTGCTAATACCACAATAACTGATCGTGCAATTTTCAGCAAGTTGTCTCAACAAAAAGGAAACCAGTCATATATGTTTATGATGCGGAAGATAAAGAAGAAAATGATAAAACAAGTTGGCCATACTCCACAAAAAAAAAAAAAAAAAAGCAATAAAATGAAAGCTCCAGAGTAATATCATCATAATAACAGACATCAGAAACTGTCACCAGCACAAATTAATCCAAAAATAGTGAGATCCTAAAAAACATTGTCTACAACGCGTAACAGGGTGCAGGTTTCCTCGTGTTGCTCATATAGATTGTCTCGTGACTGCGCTGTAAGATTGGACAGAGAACCTTTGTGTACATCGACTCACATTTCAGCCCAACCCTCAGCGCCCACAAAAAAATAAAAAAAAATAAAAAAATGAAAATGAAGGGAAACATCAAGGATCATCATCATCATCGCTTGCTCACAACTAGCAGCTCTGAAGCTACTTTGCCTGAAACCATTAGATGATGGTTAAAATTGTAAGCAGTCCACTGTAGGGGTTAACCTAGCCCACCTTTCCACACGTTTGGGTCTTACTGGTGTAAAAATAAATTTTCTTACGTGTTCTTTTGGCCACGCAGACCAAACGGAGGCGCCTCGGGTGTCGCGTTGTGTGGTTACAACCATCAAGCTGACGTCGCAGACTGAGCAGCGTCTTAGATTAAAGCGACGTTCACAAACATTTGTTTTCAACCCACACAAAAAAGAGTCGGGAGACTTAACGACCTTCACGATATCGCTGAAATAAATAAGTCATTTAACGAAGAGCACAATGAAACATGCGTTTTTGATCATTGTTGTTATTCCTCTGTAACAGTTAAAGCTAATCATGATGCTGGTTAAGTGTTTCCAAGTTGATTTAAGTTCAGGACCGCAAGTGGGATTTCAAATTTTTCAACCCCAGCTTTGGGATCCGCTGAGTAAAAGTGCTGAGCTGCATGCTCTACTTTGTCTTTATCTTTTGACTCTGTTCATGACCAGCCTCATTTGACCTTAACCCTAAAACCAATCCTATCTGAGAAACCGGTCCAGGATGGAACGTGAGGAGATAAAAACGGGAACGAAAAACGAATGGATTAAAACCATTTACAGTAAATGTTGGTCCTTCGATGTCAAACGTGGACAAAATGCTTCAACACACCTGATTTAAGCCAGTGGGTGATTAACAGGCCTCTGTACAACATGAACCACTGGATCCAGTGAGATGGAGCAGGGAAACAAGTAAAACATGCAGGACAGAGGCCTTCGAGGACCAGGACTGGACACCGCTGAACTAAATGAAAAGGAAGTTGGTCTGGTGATGGAAACTGTTCTGCTTAAAATGTTGAATAAAGTGACAACACTGCAGAACCTCAACAACAATCTTCAGTCGACCAATATTCATTTTTTTAATTTGTGACCGGGGTTTTCCTTCCTTTGAACTGCTGTTCTTCCTCTCTTATTTATAAAAGTGAACAGCTTCACAGGTGCTGGTACCATCTAGACAGATCAGAACGAGCGACCTACAGCATATGTATCCAGTTGATGTCTGAAGATTCAAGTTGACGCCACAAAAACAAGTAAAATACCAAAACCACCTTTAACTCTCCGTCAGAACGTTGATGTATTTCTTCCAACATACACGGGTGTTGTTCACCACAGCTGACTGAAAGAAAACGGCATTAATCTGGTCTTAGATCTCGATCAACGCTGCGTCAGAAGAAGTCCCCCAGCTCGAGGTCGTTTCCGGACCCTTGCCACAAACTCACGAGCTGCGACTGAACGCATCAAAATGGGTCTTGTTTATGGAACGGCTCCCCCGCTTGGGACTCGGAAAGGTTGGACTCGTTTTACGTAGATAATCGTCACGAGCGTCTCGAACGAGAAACAAGCAAACGAGAGAAACCTTCTTAATAAAACAACCTGGATTCACACGACGACTTGAAATGTTTCAGACAGAAACAGAACCGATCTACCGACTTATCGTGAAATACAAGCATCGTTTGCGTTCGCTTAACGTGGAAAAGATTTTACGTGATACACTCAATTTAAAGTGTTAAATCTATTACTACACTACGTGAATGGCAGTGGCCTAATAATATCAATAATAACAGTAATAATAATGTTACATCACCGTGTACAATTTACCTTCAAGTGTGGGGTTTTCTTTTTAATGTGTGGAAAGAGAATATGATGACACCACGACCGAGCGGGCCTCTGTGAGTGTAACAAAGTGCGCACACCATCAACACTAGAATAAAATAGGATTACTGAAACTAGTCCGATCCACCGGTGTTACAGAGTGCGGCGGTACGCCCTGCACCGTAGCTCGAAACATGATCAAAGTCACACTCATATATGCAAACAGATCCACTGAGAATCAACACATTGCTTGTTTTCTTTCTTTTTTTTTTTTTTAGGGATACCTAGCAAAGTCTATGCAAATATATTCATATGTACATACACGTCGTTTGAAGCCGAAAAGCTAGTTTAACTTTTGTCGCCAACTTGAAGCGGTAGAAATATAGAAAACGTCTTTTCCTTTCACTTTTCGAAACACGGCAAAGAGCTATAAGGATATAGAGCTAAAGAGGACATCGAAGCTTTTGTATAAGGAGTGATTTCATACAAAGTCAGATTTCTCTACTTGTGGACAACGAACGGACCTTCAAAACAGAGTTTTAAAATACCAACGGATCAAAAACACTTGGACTGAAAGAACCAAACACTAGTGAATAAAAAGAAAAAGGAGGAGGCTCATAAGTGCTCCTATGCAACTAACCGCATGGCACCTGCTCCTGGTGGAGATGAGGAGGAGCACACAGTCCGTGAACAAAGTCTTTAAATAAATTCTAGTTCTGAGCGTTTCCATCGTGTCAGTGTCCCTGCACGGCGAGCGAGAGGCATTTGGCGTTTTTGTTTCACCACGAGCAGAAGCTGATGTTGGCACTCGGGCAGGGCGCTGGACTCCACCTGAGTCTGCCTCGTCGCGTGGACTTCGTTGGCGGCGGCAGCGCCGTTCTTACGAACAGCAACAAAAGCAAGACGCTGTTCGAGTCCGTCAAGTGCCAAGTGGACGCTCGGTTCTCAAACGCATTTATTTCCAGTGGCGAGGCTCGGGAGTAACGGACAGCACACGAGAACAACAACAAAAAACATGGCGTCGAAGAGCAGGAAGCGGCGAGTCATGCAGACGACCGGTGAGAAGCTCCGTGTAAATCAAAAGAACGTGATGCAAAAAGTGTATGAAAAATGTTTCTGTGGTTTTGTCAAAATGCAAAAGGAAAACAAAATCACACAACAGGAGTCCGTTCAAGCAAGAAGGCGTCTGTCCTTCTGTTGGGGGACAAAATCCAGCGTAACTCTAAGCCCCTCCCCCAGCTCAGAACGTCAAACTCCAATGAATCTTTGTTTTTTGACTTTGTGTTTGTTGGGAAAGCCCTGTACGTCTGGGTGACATGGAGTAAAGCGGGACAGGTTTGATGATAGTGTCACGTGGCAGTGGGGTGGGGGCTAACAATGAGGGGGTGTTGAAGTGTTTAAACTTTACTGCGACTGCAGTTTATGTGGCCCATGCGTCCAACCTCATGCGTTTTATGTTCCCCCCGTCCTGATCTGGTTCGTTCGACACCCTGAGGAGCTCGGCCCTGGTGCTGCCGCCGCCGCCTGCGGCGCCGCCATCATCCCGATCGCTGCCTTCGAAGGAGCTGGCGTTGCTGCTCACGCTGTCCGCAGGAGAGCGGCCGGTCAAGGGCTCCAAGCACAACAGGGAGCTGGGATACTGCGGCTGAGCGGTCAGGATGGAACCACCTGCTGTGGAGGACGGCGTGGAAGAAGGAGGGAGAGGAGCAGGGCAGGGGGTGCTGCGGTCCCGGCCGGGTGAGACGGGCTCCGACTTGATGCTCACGCTGGCGTTGGTGTTGACGGTCAGCATGGCGCCTTGAGGTATGTTGGTCAGCGGCCTGAGAACGGGACCACAGAGACGGTAAGGAGCGGAAAACGTACGTTATTCAACAAGCTCTCGCTCCAAGTCCAAGACAAAACCCGACATTACAGAGCACAGCACCGACAGAGAAAAGCCACACTTGAGATTTAAAAAACACTTTTCTGAGCCTTTTAAAAGCAGAAGTAACACCCCGACTGCTCCCAAAGGATCAACAGATCAGCCGAAGAAGCATGAAATGACTGTTGTGTGACAGGGCGGTTTGCAGTGAGTCAGCTACGACGTGAAGAAACAAACAAAACAAACAAAAAAAATCTCAGGTTAGAAAAACAGCAGAAACCGGAAGTACGACGCTTTCCTGTTCTTGCATGCTCAGAGGGAGGCAGCCAAAGAAGCGCACAGACACACATGAAACAGGAAGTGTGATACAGTACCGGCCCAACCACTCATCTCTACCCAAGAGCAGGTTGGACGGAGAGCCAACACTGTGGGAAGAAAACAAAATGTTGGAGCCCAGAACCAAAGGGAACAGGTGAATCAGAAGACGTGAGGAGAAAAGTGAAAACATTATTGCAGGCAAGACCCCCCCCCCCCCACCAAAACAACAGCAATAATGTTCTTTGCATCAAAAAAACAAGTTCACCAACAAAAAAAATAAATAAAATCAAAGATTTGCATTTACTAAAGAGAACTGTGAGGCCCGAAAGAACAAAAATCTGAAGCGAAGTAAATGCAAAAATAAAACATCATGACCATCATTAATGTTTATCTTCAGTTCTGTCAGCAGAAAAAAAACATGCAGAATTTTAAAGCTTCACGACTCAAGTTTGGTCCTTAGCAGCCACCGTTTTTGTATATTTATCACTTCAACTGCACAAAACAAGACTAAAGATTTAAGGAACGTATGCAGTTCGATTACTTAAAACCTATTACCTGACTAAAACAATTAAATACCTCGAACAATAACGGGTCATTTACTGAGCAAAGTCCCTTTCAGACATGACACGAGTAGCATTTTGTTTTGATTGTGTTGAGTCATTAGTAACGTTAATATTAATTCTTCTGTTTTCGCCTTTTTACAGATGGACCTACAGTTTATACAACAGATGCAATATTTGCCTTTTGTGTGAGACCAGACAATAAGTGGATAGGCCTGTCGCAATAAACATTAACTCAATTAATCGTTTAATCGCATGATAAATTAAAATTATCGGCCCCGTTTTCATTTATCGGCTTTATCGTTTCTTCCTCTCTTTCAACTAAAGACACCGGATGACAAAAGGCTTCACTGACCCCTTTCTCTTTGAAATCTATTCGAAACGTCCAAAATCACGTTTTTGGATCGTTAAAAGCGGCTAAGCTGAGAAGCTAAGCTACGAGCTAACAGAAAAGCACCACGTGGGAGAAACTCAGGCGTCGCTGACGTTTTCAATCTCCATCAGATTGATACAAATTAGTTCATGTCTGAAAGGGTGTAAATTGTTTAACTGCAAGGAAAAAATATATATTTATGCAAAGTTTAGGTCGCTCGGATGGTAAAAGACTGGGAGTGTAGTTTTATTACAGATGTATTGTTGCTTAAATAATTTGCACCACGAGCTGAGTTTGTAAATCAAATTAAAGAAACAAAAGGTATTACGTAAAAACAAAGATATCAAAGCTAGATTCCACCACGCTGGTATGAATTTGGGAAAAATTAGGAATGATCTAGTTTATTTGACTAAACTTGATTTGTGAATCTGAGTATTTTTTTAAAGCATGGTTACAGTCTCCTGTTCTGATGGGAGACATGCTGCTGCATTAGAGCAGGAGTGTCCAGTGCTGGTCCCCAAGGAGCACCGTCCTGCACGTTTAACTCGTTTCCCTGCTCCAACACACCCGAGTCAGCGACTCCAGGTCCTGCAGAAGCCACATGACTTGAAATTAGCTGCGTTAGAGCAGAGAAAGCTTTAAAACATGCAGGGCAGTGGCCCTCGAGGACCAGGATCGAACACTCCTAAATTCCTTCATGTGCAAAGCAGACAAAAAGCTCCCACTTCCACTCGCAGACACGGTCATGACATCTCACACACACTATCAGTGGCTGTTCACCTCAGATTGGCTGCCAGACTGGACACTTGGCTAGACAGCTCGCTGCTCTGTTTGTCCACGCCCCACATGCTGTGGACGAGAGGAGAGAATAAACTTCAAGGAGCTTGGCTCAACCCCTCGGAGCGATTCGGTCACACTGATATTAAAAACAAAGCCACAAATCTAAAACTGCTGTGTTCGTTAATAAACCATGGTCAGGTCAGGAGGAGGAGGAGGGGGGGAAGTGAACGCATCTGCTCCAGTTTGATAAGAACTTTCTCATGAGCAGAAAATGACCACACGCAGTTTGAAGTACATTTAAATTAGAGGAAGTTATTGGACAGTGCTGAGATAAAGGGAAAGTTAATTTGGGCTGAATTCATCCCAGCTCTCTTTACACAGGTGTGACCGTCAAAGGACAAATAACGTCACACAGACTTCGACTTGAACTTCACGCTTGAACAAAAAGACAAAACATGGCAACGGAAGTGTTTTTAAAACGAGAAACAGAAGCCATTTTTAACAACTTTAGAAGCTTTTAGTGAAACTATAAGCACAGTGCTCATTTAACTTTAGATATTAGATTTATTTATTTCAGTTGGATATTTCTGTTTTCATCCATCTGATCGCTTTCATCATAGCTGAGCACAAACTGCTACCACGAGGTGCTGGTTTCTGGGAAGCATCTACCATTACAGAATGTGCTCGTTTTGTAGCCCTTTTTTAAGAGCAACAAAGAAAAAGGTTCGATCTGAAATGTTTTTGTGGTTTTAGTGTTTAATGTCACAGGATTTCCACCACGGGAAACAACCAGAGTTGACAGGATAAAAATATTTTAATTTATGCAACTATTATGACAAAGAGCAAAATCTTTCCTTCAAAAAGTGCTTCTGCAAACCGAACCAACGGAAGCAAACTCTTCAGATAGATGCAATGAAAAGGCTGAGATGGTGATGCTGTTGAGCGACCGGTTCACTAAAGATGTAAAATGCTTGCACTCGAGGTCATGGTATGTAAATCATGCAAGCAACTGGGAAGGGTCAGGACGTCAGCTTTAAGGGTGTTATCTGAAGCCTGACGAGCTCATTTCCATCCTTTCATGCTGTACGTATGAGCGGCGCGCAGCCGAAGGGAAAATGAAGGAACGACTTACACCAAGTTGCTGAGTGACGCAAGATTGAGATGTTGCTGCTGTTGCGTTTGCTGCTGCTGCTGCGGCTGCTGCTGCTGGGAAATGGACTGCTGCTGTTGCCATGTGGACACACTGGTGGGCAACAAGCCGCCAGGCGACGCCAGAGCGTGCAGAGCGGTGATGTCAGCGCTGGTCAGCTGGTAATCTGAGGGAGGACAGATCATACAAACGTCACAACTAAAACCGAAACATTTCAGTAAAGGTAATGTCTCTGCCAACGTTAGCAAAATATCTGATGATGAGCTTTAATGACCTTTCAAAGTAATTAGCGTTTGGAGTCAACCCAGTTCAGCTAGTTGACCTTCTTAAGGCTACACAAAAGGCACCATAGCTCAGCCAGGTTTGGAGATACTGAGCTAGAGTTAGACGTGGTAGTAGTTGAGAGTCGTTTCCAACACGTACTCTGAGAGCTAACGGATCGTGCAAGATCTCACAATACTACTAAAAAAAATAAAAATAAAAATCATTTCTTGACACAAGATGGTCTTTGTTTAAATGTCTTTTACAAAAGGTGGTGATCAATAATCAATCCTTCAAGGAACACTAGGCCTGTGATCTTATTACAGGTTTTTATTTGGTTATTGATCAGTCCCCCCTGAGTTCTTGCCTCACCTGTGTTGTACGCTGTGGGTATGGCGGAGAACGGCAGCCCCTGTGCCAGGAGACTTGGTGTGGCTACAGAAACCACCGGCGTGGTGAGCGTCTGTGCCACCTGAGCTCCAGCTGCCAGCCGCTGGGCGTTCTGCCAGAGAGGAACACAACATCTTAACAGGAACCAGAAACCAGTTCACACAAGACTCGGGTCAGTGCGTTTCATCTGGACATGCTGGGAATGAGGATGCGAACACGGCTGGATTCGTAATGATGTAAGTAAATAAAGTAAATCTCCGGACGTTCTTGACGGCATGCATCAAAAGTTGCTTTTGTGCTCTGCGTGAGGCATGTAGGAGAATTACATCAAAGGCAATTTATTCAACAGTGTACAAAGAGTTGCGTTTGATTCACGTTAAGCGTTAAGAAATCCTGACTGCTGCCAAATCTGTGCAGCTAAAAAGGAAAAACTACGACTCCTTATTTCATGATGAGAACAAACTGATAAAAATACAACCTTTTACATCTCATGACAGATTTGTAACAATTTTATTAAAAACACCACTAATGTTTTAGCTGACTGAGTATCTAGGTCAGGGGTTTGCAACCTTCACGATCAAAAGAGCCATTTGTTTGTTTGTTCACTCCACTAAACGTGTCTGGAGCCACAATACCTGCTACGACTGTGATTCTCAACTGGTGACCCGCGGACCACTTTAAGACCACTGGAGGACGTTTTTCTGGCCAGTAGAGGTGACTTTATAAAACAAAACAAAAAAATCTAATGATTTTTAACATTTATTGATATTTTTACATTTTAAGACAAAATAAAGATGAGATACTTGTAAAGAATGAAAAAATAATGTTGTTTTTGCCCATTTTCTATAAACTAAAACAATAAACTATGCAGGCCTATGTGATTTTTTTTTCTAACTATCAAAAAATTATGTATCCTACTTTGAAGAAATAAAGCGTAAAGCAAAAGTGAGTATGTTTTACTCCTTGTAATGTTCCCAGTATTAATTTATTTGCTAAATAAATTACAGTAAAACTGCTAAAACTAGCCCTTTTAGTTGTTGTTATAACTAATAAAATTCAGTTTTATGTTAGTTTTGGTCAAAGCTTGAAAGAGCCGCATATGGTTCCAGAGCCGCAGGTTGCAGACCCCTGATCTAGGTGATTAATCAAGATGTATAATAAATTTGCTTTGTCAAAACAAGAATACCAACATTTATTTCACAAAACCTGGTGGAGCATATTTAAAAGGTCATCAGTGTTTGATGGGGACTTAGTATTTAACCACAAAATAGTTCCAAATACATTTTTAACAGATGTTACACAAGAATAAACTCTCCCATCGGTTAAAACTCTCTCAACTTAAACTCTTTACAGTTTAAGCTTTTTAAATAAAACCAATCCTGCAGTTCCTTTTTTCCAGGCGTAAATCTTATTTTGTCTAATTTACAAAGCCTTCTTTAAACTTTTTTATTCTAAAACAAGGCAAGAGGCTGAACATTTGCATACAAACTAAACGATTTACAAAATGAAAACTTTCTCTAACACAGATGTGACAGACTTGATGCCAAGATTGTAAAACCCAACATCAGATGAACTGCAGCAAAGGTAAAAAGAAATTTGAGGTTCTTTTTAGGAGGAAAAAATATAAAAAATTTTAGCATGAAAGGCCAAAGATATAACATTTTATTGCTGGAATTACTTTCATGTGTGAAAAGAAACATCCATCAAGAATTGTGAATAGCGCTAATTGTACAAAGGGAGAAGCGACGGAGCAGAGAGGGGTGAGATTCAATTATCTGCCTCTGAAGAGAGGAGGGGCGGCGAGGTGAGAGTGATGAAAATTAATCACCTTCCTGCGGAAAATGAGAATCCTGCCTGTCAACGTTGAGAAAAATTGTGCAAAAGAGGGAAACAAGCACCAGCAGCAGAGAGCCGGAGCCATTACCCTTCTTTAAACATAAAGAAAACATTCATCTTAAATTTTAATTAGGAATTCTATCATAGAATAACAAATCTACTTCTTCCTTTACTTTGTAATCTGTACAGTAAAAATGATTTACTGTTGGGAACAAACAGCACGTTTTTGTGCTCCATGGCAAATATTTTGGTTTTATTTTGTTCCCCAGAAGAAATATTTTTATGCATGTATTTTTTTTATAGTTTTTATCATTAATAAAATGCATAATCTCATTATTTATTATTATTATTATTATTATTATTATTATACAATTATCTTAGAATAAAATGAGCACACGTTGGCAAAATGTCTTAATTAGTTCTCATCCAGTGAAGACTTAAAAAATGGATTGAAGGCAAAGCTCCTACAATGTGTTTTAAACAGGTTTTCTTTGAAATTAAGTGTTTTTATGTTTTCTTCTTCTTTTTTTTTTTTTTTTTTTAATTGTGCTGTTAGGCCTTTTGAGTTTCACTTGTGTTTAAAAAAGTGTAATATAAAAAAGTTTAGTACGACAATCCTGATATTTTTTTAACCAAATTATTTTATTAAAATTTCACAAAATCATGTTAGCTTATTAAAATGAGACAAAAAAAAAGTCAACTTTAAAAAATTTGTTTAAAGCATAATTTTTGAGGCTGAACCTAATCAGTTTCATTCTCCTGACATCATAATCTTGTTGGTTTTATCTCAAGTCCACAACAAAAAGAACCTTTAAACCTATCATTTCACTTATCGTTTAATTTTAATGCATTACAAAGTTAATACAAAGTAACTGAGGAAAAGATTAAGTGAGTTTAATGCCTTTAATGTAATTCCAGGGATTATTAAAACTCAACCTTTTAGGTGAATGGTGGAGATGAATGTTTGCGAGTGTGTGAGTGAATGAGAAACATGCTCTGTGGTGTTTTTGCACCACAATGCAGAGTGAGAAACACCCATGCGTCAGATGCCATTATACAGAACGATGAAGTAGGCCTGGTTCAAACCTGAAGTGGGGGTAGGGGGTTTCGCTCACGCACCATGTACGTATTAATGTACGGGGCTCATTAACCCCTAAAACCTCCATGATTGTGATGTGAAGGCTGAAAAAAAAAAAAAAACGCTGGAACGACACACTCATGAGTCCTGAACCACATGCATTCAGGTGGGGTGGGTGGGTGGGGTTACAAACTCAAGACCATCCCAGGAAATGTCAGTGAGGCACGACTGAAACAACAAGAAACCCCTGCAGAGTTCTGAATCCATGCTAAGAATGTGTGGACCGGCAGCGACTCATGCGAGTGACTCAAGTGGGAGAAAATCACCTCATTTACCAATTCCAGCTCCTCCTCTGTCTGCAAAAGGTATAACAGAGAGGGTTATTTATTTATTTTTTATTTTATTTATTTTTTATAACTCTGAAATAGCTGTGAAAATGTAAGTGAAAAGCCCCAAGTTCCATATCTGCATCACTTTAACTACAGATGGTTAAGAGCTTCTCCTCAGTTTTGTATCATACATTATTCTTTTTGATTCGAGGTAACAGTTGTCGTCTGTTTGATGGAAAGCTTCAGCACTGTAACACCATTTATTTATCCCAGTGGGAGTTGGATGATTCACTACAACTTTACCAGATCAAATATTGAAGTGTTGGTCAAGTGTAAAGAAAAAAAAAATGCTCAAAATCCCTGAAACTTAAAAAAAAAAAAAAAAATGTCAGTCATCCAATAAATTGTTTGTTTTGTTGAGTGTTTCTTTGTCCTAACACTATTTCTGGGCAATAACTCTTATATTGTTAGAAAACCAGTTTATTTCTCTTTCAACTGAATTACATTTGTAAGAAAATACATTTCTGAGTCGAGCAGCAAAGATCAAAATGTGGGTGACGCCAATGAAAACTCGACAAACCTTCTCTGCTGATGCCAAACATCTTATTCTGCTACCGACTTATTTTGAGCTTCTGGTACCCAAGGTGCTGACAGTCAGGTGCCTGTGTGGCGTCTGACTGTCAACACCTGTGAGCAACCAGTGGCAATCTCACATCTCCACAGTCTGGGAGAGATTTTTATCCTCCAAGACGACAACGCTCACACCCACAGAGCAGTGTTTATCAAACATCCTCCAGAATTTGGAAGTGGAGAAGATGGAATGGTCTGCCTGCAGTTCTGACCTCAACATTATTTTACACCTGTAGGACAAACTCAGGTGGGCTGTTCACTCCAGAGTGACCAGCAAAACCATAATGGCTGACAAGCAACATTGTTGAAAAATAAAAATACCATTGACCTTTTTACGGGTACTAATGCACATATAGTCAGTACTTTGTGATGCATTGTGGTCTAGATATATTCATGCCTACTTCCGGTTCTTTGAAACACTCTTTGACTAAACGGTGCTCATATCTACCAATGTTTCAGCTGTGCTCTGCAATCATTTCAACATCTGGCAACACTGCACAGTGAGGACATTTCGCTATCACAACATAAAATACCAATAGACTAATTTACAAATTTGTTTGTATACAAAGTTTAACAAAAAAGCAAGTGTAAAGGACCAAAAGCCTAAAGCTGAACACCAACCTTGAATACGGGAAGTAGCTATGAATGTAGTGGGGGCATGTGGTGCCTGGGTTTATGCATGCACACGCCAGTATTCATAAAAAGATCAATTCCACAGCAGCGTGTGACCAAATGGTGAGCAGCATGAGGAGATGCCAGGCTGCTGTGTCTGTGTATGGTTCTTCCACATACTATTGGGGCCTGTTTGCTAAATTAATAAATTGTTAAATTGTTAAATTGCTGATATACCTCGTTTCTTCAGACTTAAATCATGCAGTTCAATAGAGTTGGATTCGGGCCCAAAAATTTGGCCCGGCCCCAGCCCGTAGCCATCATTTCCGAACACCACCTGACTCGCAAATTAACAGTAATTACAGGTCCGAAACCAAACCCACCCTGATATTTTTAATTAACTTGGACTGCTTATAGCCCATAGTTATTAATGGTCGGCAGACGTGCGCAACTGAATAAAAGGGGCAGAAGATCAGAGGTTTTTGTCATTTAATGGTCGTCAAAGCGCATTAAATCCCTACTTCTGCCTGCATTCTGCATCATTCAGACACGGACCCTGCTTTGGGATTTCACCTGCTTGGCTGGTCGGTCGCGCGCATCCGCTGAGTGCGACGGCTGAACATCCATTTGGGCAATGGATCGCTGCCTGGCAGTTAGGGGTTGAACGACTACATCATTTTTAAACTCGACATTAACATAATAAAATTCGAGTAGTTGATGACGTCATAGGCTCTCAAGATGCAAAAAAATAAATAAAATAAAACCACAAAAAAAAAAAAAAAAAGAAAAAGCCATGTTGCCATATAATTGGATCATCAGCTGCGCACGTCCGCTGATGCAATCAAAAGTCTGACACTGACCCGGTCCGCCTATCCAGCACATTATTATGGCCCAGCCCAAATTTGAGCCGGACCGAGCCGGGCTTCAGGCCCAGGTTAGAAACGAAAGCTCTTAGTTCAAAAAAACAAAACAAGAGGCAACGGCAGAAGCACGGCACAGAACAGTTGTTTGGCAACTACAGAAAAAAAACTGCAAGTTTTTTATGGGTTCAACGCTCGCACTCAACTCTACTGCTTAAGCCACAAACACATTTTCTTAGCGAATGCGGCACCGTTTAAACAGGCTCTCTGTCTGTGCATGATTTATTGCCAAGAAGCATTGTTACAACTGAGAAACAAACACATTTAATTAATTATGCATGTTTATGTCCATCTTTAATTTTCTTGAGGGGGATTTTGTGTTTTATCTGTGTCGCTGCTTTGTCGCGCTCGTTTTCTTTTACCTCAGACAACTAAACCTTCTAATAATAAATGCAGGAAGTTATTTGTGTCGTGTCATACTTTAAACGGTCAAAATTTTAAGTAAATGCACCCAGACCAGTGTAAGTTGGGCTTTGCTGGTCTCACCATCTGCATGAGGCTCTTTCCTCCCTGTGAGGTGATGACTCGGAGGTCTGGCTTACGGCTGTTGATCTGCGGGCTGGGAGGTGGGGGTGGAGACTTGGCCGGAACTACTTTCCCCAGACTGTTGCTGGTGGAGACTGTGAGCAGACCTGGGGAGGCCCTGGCACTGGTGTATCCATTAGCTGCAGGGGAGACAGCGGAGCGAATGAACGGAGATCGATAGCAACAATCAAACAGGTGAATTCACACAGCGGGGTGCAGACAAGTTGTGTTATAAAATCTTTTCAATGGCTGTCAGAAACCTAAAGATGCTACGTGCTGTCAGTGAGCACCAAACACAAACAAACAAACTCGAGTCGCCCCTTCGTCAAAACGACTCTTTATAAAGAGAATTATCTAACAGATGCAATATGAGGAAAATAAAGGTGTTTGAAATGATAAAACAATACATAAAAACATTTTAACCTGTAAAACTCCACTGTGCTGTGACTGCGTTCGTCAACGTTTGTGACACAACCTGCACAGCAAATTTTACTACACACAGACCACGGTAGGTTCAATCAGATTTAAAAACAACCAGAACACGTTTTAAACTAGAGATCCTCACCTGATAACATCCTGGTAATACATTGACTGATAAAGTCCTAATGAAATGAGAGATTTCTTTTGAGGGAGACATTTTGTGTGGGGTCACACCATGTGTCCTACAGCGTTACTTGGGATGGTTTGTGTAAACTACTATCAAACTAATGTGGATAAAACGTCTCCAGACCACCTTTAAAAGTGGTCCAGGTAAAGAAATAGTGCACTGAGAGCGTTCAAGCCAGTATTTTGCATCAACCAAGTGCTATCAGGATGGATGTTAGTGTCAGGTCTGAACAGGGCCTTTCTGATACCTAAATGTTCTGTAATAATGAAAAGCATTTGCAACCTAAGTGCTTTAGAAAATGATAAATTTTTACTAATAATGGCAGATAAAATAAATATGTGAATGCATTCAAGCAACTAAAACAAAGACTAAAGATGTGCCATAATATCAAACTCTCATTTGTCACTTTGTTACAATTAGCATCCCTAGACTGATGATATGATATGATGGTATGATAACCAACAGTGCAGGGGGAAAAAATACTTCAGTATATGTCAGATCACAGAACTATTTGGTTTAAAACAGGGAATATGACTAAACAAATAAAGCTTGAGTTATAAAAAAATAAAAAAATAGAAACTACTCACGGACTGGACTCGGACATCCTCCGTTTGAATTATCCAGGTCCCCTCCAAGAAGAGCGCCTATCGTTAAAATGAAAAGACAAGTTGTGACATTTTGGCCAGTCATAAGTCATAAACTAAATTATGTTAATCAAAACTAAAATAATCAAATCAATATTTTTTCTTCATCAACAGAATTTAGAGGACAATTAGTATCCCTAAATTTGAGCAAATCCAGGTTTGCATCATATTCTGTGTATATACTGTACAGATCTGTTATAGTGAATCAACAAGAAGAAAGAGACTTAAATAATTCACATATAGTTTAGAGAAGTTGAAACTGACAGAACAACCCAAGTGTTTATGTGTTGAAACACATTTGGAAGCTTTAACTTAGCTAATAAACTATCTGTTGTCAGCGTGAGTGAAGTTAGTTTCACTTCACGTATTTCTCATCTCTTCTGCTGCCCGTGTTTGTCCGTTTCACCGCAACACACCCACACAGAAACAAACAGGGGATCAAAACAGGCTGACAAGAACAAAATGACAACAAGGAGCTGAAAGAGAGTTTCAGCTCTCTCAGGATGTGATGATGGGTTAAAAACAGAGAAAAACAAACACTATGATGAGTGAAACATAAAAACCCAGTAATCATAACCTGCAGACCAACAGTTAGCATAGATGCTAACTTAAGTATTAAGGTGTTTGTTGTGGTTTTGTGACCGCAGCACCTAACAGCAGCTCATATGAACTACAGTATAACGATAGAAACAAATATGACTTCACACAGATAAATGTAAAAACAAACGTTTGAATTAAATTAGGAACGTTTTCGCACTTTCTGTTGAGTTGCTCACCTGCACTGGCTGGTCGCTGTGGCAACCCAGGAGACACTGTATTTCTCTGAAGAGCCGGTTGCTGTGGCGATAGGAGGTGGGTATCTGTGAGCGGTGATGATGTGACGTAGGAGGTAGTTACCAGTGCATTGCCAGGATTAGTAAATTGCAGCGTGCCCTGATTGGTCGCCTGGACCGTGACCGGCATGGAGAACGTCTGGTGCGGAGCAGCCGCCTGCTACAAGATCACAAGAAAAAAAATAAAATAAAATAAACATATTTGTAGTTAGCTAGCTCGGAAACAGTTCAAACAAAAAAAAAAAAAAACACTGTTTCCATGGATCTTTAAACTTTAAATAGCTGCTAACATTTTCTGAGTTCAGTATAATGTAATAACAAAAAGATGGACATGTGGTGATGGATACAATGAGCTATAATGACAAACAGAGGCATCAACTACACATTTATTTTCTGTAGTTAATGTAGTTGAACAAGCCGAATATTGTAAATATCTAAAAACGAGTGAATATTTTTAGCAAGTTGTTGTAAAAGTGAAGAAAAACTGACATTAAAAATCAAAGCAGTAAATAAAAGTTGTAAAAAAAAAAAAAATGTAGTCTAATGTGTCAACAACAGTATACTGCTGATAATGTTTCCTTTTTAACTCAGAGTACATAAAGTAAATATGTTTGTATTTTTTTAAGCAGCTCCTTGTGAGCAGTTTAGGGTGAAACAGAACAATACCAGATTAATTTTTGACCAGGATGTCATTAAGGGGAGAACTCAGTGTGCGATAAGAAACGTCTTGAGTTCTTACTCCGTAGCGTTTGAAGAGAACATCCAGGTCCTCTGTGGTCTTACGAAACTTGTCATCATTAAGAGGAATTTGATCAATCGAGTCTTCACCGTCCGGCTCTGGACTGTCGCATCCGTTGAAACCTTTCTTTCTCAAAGTCTAACAAAGTAAATCACACACAAGGAAGAAAAAGTGTTATTTACATCAGTATAGTTTTAGTAATGTTGTGCTTCATGCATTCTTAGACCCCACTGTGGTTTAATTAAGATCTGCTTTGTGTTTTGCAATGAACATTTTTCATTTAAAGTTAGCTAAAACATTTAAAGCACAATGCATTAGGTAAGTAAAGAACTGCTTTTGTTGGAGAAACAAAGTAGTTGAACTAACTTCTCTGAAGTCTAGTTGTAGGAAAAATTAATATTTAATCTCACAAAAACAAACTGACTGAAACAAAACACTCGGAAATCGATTTTATCAGATACACAAAACAGATAAAAATGATTTCTGTGAACACATTCAGGCTTTTTAAGATTATTTTTAGGTACACTCTGCCCTAAAAGTAGCATGTTTGGTGAAAATGGGGCAAACTTTTTAGCTTGTATTAAAAAAAGAAAACTGTAAGTTAAATAGAGCTGAATGTGTTTGTGTTAGCTGGTTCAACAAAACCTAAAAGTCAATTATGTGATAACAGATGGGATGAAAGGGTTTATAATCTTCTATTATCAACCCAGACTTTAATCTTCAGGGTTTGGGGTCTCTCTCGTAAAAAGATGCTTTTAATTTTATTTCTTGCTTCTTGTTCCCTGAAATACAACAATGGCCATCTGAGGACATTTTTAAAAACATGTTGCTCAAACAAAATTAAGACAAAAAAACAGAGTTTATTAGAAAAAACATCTTTGATGTAGCACCAGACTTATGTCCAAAGCTTTACAGGTTTCTGAATTTCAAACTTCAGATGAGCGTTTCACTCTGTCACAAATGAGCAAGTTTGAGTAGTAGTATAAAAATTGCATAAAATGTGATCAATTAAATTTTTTGTTGGTCCCTAATTAAAGACTTGGCTCTAAGAGGCTTATCAGTAATTTGCAATAAAAACCTTTATAAAAACATCATTTATAGTCCATTTTGCATCAGTAACCAAACACAGTTACTGCGGTCGAACTGTGGCTGAATTATCTGAAAATTCAAGTTTAAAACTTTCTGATCCCAAAGTTTTTTTTTTTAAATTAAGTTCAATCAACTATTTATTAAATTAAAACCCTACGCTGTGCAACTGATTCAGTTTCATAATGTGCTTAAATCTGACAGTCCGTCTAAATATGACTGAAAAAAACAATTTTCTATCCGATTTTTTACCAATCTGATTATTTATTAATATGGAAATACTTTTACATTGGTTACAATGTTTAATTTTCAGCACTATTCAGTTTTTAGCTAATTTTTCTTTCATTTATATTAATATGACAAGTAGAATTTGCTAAAGGATGTTTGTTTTGGTACAGATGTTTTCATTTATTTTATCTGAAGCTAGATATGATCTCCTTCAGAGGATGTTATTGTTTTCACGGTGGATTTAATGGGTAAAAAAAAAACAAGACACATTTGTGACAACTCTGACTTTAGGTTCAACATATCTGGCTAAACCATCTTAGCAGCGCAGCCTTCAGGTCAAGCTCTCTGCCCGTTTTCTTGTAAAAAGCCCTGCAGATGTGGTCGACTTACCTCAATGATGTCTGCGTTGGTCCGGCTCTCGTGCGGCTCGTTGTACTCGGTGTATTTGAGCAGGACTTTGTCCATATCAGTGCTGGCGTACTGGAACAGCTTGTTCGCGTGGTTGAAGATGATCAGGGCGATCTCACAGTCGCACAACACACTCAGCTCGTAGGCTTTCTTCATCAAGCCAAACTTTCTCTTTGTGAACGTCACCTGGGAAGAGGAAACAGTTTAAAGTAGAAACAAAGTGATTTCTGCTGGACTAACTAAAGCTGGCCTGGCAGTGGAGTGATGCTGAGGAAAAGGATTACATGGGATCTTTGGTCCCACACAGGCTGTTACATGTATAAACTGTAACAGACTGACAGATAATAAATACATTAATTAATTAATTTGTTTTGTTTTTTGATCATGAACAGCAGTACTGAGTCAGTTTTTAGTCAACACATCATTTCTTTTGTCATGATCATTTGGCAGTAATTACAGAAATGAAGCAAACTTTAAACTCTTTGGTTTAAGGTAAGCAGTTCTAACTTATTTTCTATTGATATTTAATTTATTAAATTTATACAACCCCTATTTTGATGTTATCAGCAGGTGATATTTTAGCTTTGATTCTCTAAATATAAATTTTAACCAAGCTTAAAAACTGTATAAAATATGATATTTATATATAGGACTTACAAAAAAAAAAAGGTTGAACAGCAGTAGATTTGCACTTTGACAGTATTTCTTTAGGAATTAAGAGATGCAGTACATGATTTTTGCAAGACCATTATTTTGTTGAATAGTTTATTATATATTTATGTATCGATCATTGTTATTGTGATAACAAAAGTCTAAATTGCTCAGGTTTACAATGACCAGCATCAAAACATCTACAGTAATTCATTGGTTTCAGATGTAATCCCAAGTGACTTAAAGTTTTTTTTTTTTTTTTTTTGTCAATATGATATTTATGGAGTTTAGATGATTTTGTATTTACAAACACGGTGCATGTTTATTAAATAAATGCATTAGCAGAAATAACACACATAAGAAAATTAACAATATTACTGATAAAATAAACTAAATCACGCATGCTCTCAAGTTCTTTTAAGTGTTCAGACAAATTTGCAAGTGAGAGACTTAGATTTGCTCGGTCTTAATTGCTCTGTACTGCTGGGAAACTGCTGAAACAAGAGAAAATACAAACATTTAACTTCCCGTCAAAATACCTGAGAAAACAAACCAGAGCAAAGACGCTGTGACGCTAAATCTATAAATGAAGTGCTACCAATGCAGCGTTTTATGGGATTAGACTGTCTGCAAAATGACTAATGTGGAATAAATTGTGGAAACAAACAAAGGGACTAAGGCGATGTGGCGAACATATCCAGTGATTCCTTTTCAGCTTGTGGGTATAAAAACACCAAAAGACTTCAGTCTCATTCAGAGCCATTATTAATATGAATCAGGGAGGTAAATTCATCAAGTGAGAAGAAAAGAAAAAAAACAGAACCTTCGAGCCAGAAATTATGTAGATTTAACATAAAGTCAGTCATAAATGTATTAATGCAGAGTGATGATCTTGTGCAAAATGAGCACAAAAAGACAACTAAATTATATTATTTTTGCACACCAACTAGTGTGTTTCGTATAGCCTACTAAACCTTTTTCTTGGGTGATCTTGCAAACAGAGGCTGCACAATGTGTTTAGGTTGTTAAATATATTAATATGATTAAAAACACACAAAATGCTTTTGTAGAATTTTAAAAAATGATGGGAACAAGCAAAAAGGAAAGAAAATGTCTCCATGTTTGGGGTGATGGATGAAATAACTTCAGTTTGATTGTTTAGGAAATAATTGTAAAGCGTAAACATTTAGGAGACAAAAGTGAAGCGTTTGTTCAAAATCCAGATGCAGATTTTGACAACTCATAAAACAGCGCGGCAGGACTCTTTGAAGGATTTTAATTAAAGAAATAAACAGCTCAGCGTTTTGTTGCAGAACACTGACTCACCTGCTTGTTCCTTTCATCAGTGATCCTTTGGATCTGAATCTTTTTCCTACCCATGATGCTTTGCAGTTGTGAAGACAAATGTTGGAGTCGGTCAAGTGGAAAAGCGCCTCTTTGAAGATGAGAATGGAAGTGCGGCTGAAAACCACTCAAACACAGTCATGCATCTGATAACATACGTGCAGACGCATTTCTCTGTCCAGGTGTGGCGAGGCAGTGCGGTTGACTCTTGTGCCGAACAGCAGCGAGTGCGAAGAGCGGGTGCTGCAGAGATATGCGACGTGGAGCAGAGCAAGAGCTCTTCAGTTCATATTTTATTCAGCGGGGACTGAAGTGTGCAGCTGCTGTGGTAAAGATGGACGTCGCGTTTCTCTCCTGCGTGACAAAAAAGACAAAAACTTTGCTCAAAATCACAAGATGGCTAATAAAATAATTGCACTGAAATGAGGATAATAACCTGCAAACAAAAATAAAAGTGCTGCCGGATCACAAGGGCAAGGGGGTTACCTGCAGGACCGAGAAGAACCGCCCACTCATCTGATGTCTGCTCCTTAAACAACACACTTTCTGCTTTTTCTATTTTTATAAGAGTTGTATTAATGTTTCCTCATCTGGTGTCTGGCCACAACACGCATTCGGTGACTTATTTTTGTTCATATGACTTAACACAACAGCTGTGATTGCAACATGAAAACTTTGAGCTCACCTTTTGGTTTTCAAAATTATTATTTTAACTGAACACAGCGAGAGCTAAAATGTGGCGCATCTCAAGGAGAGGTGATGCACTGCACATTATACACAACACATAAATCACATTGAATTAAAAAAAAATGTATCTTGAACTATAACGAATTTGAAAATATCGATGACAGTATTTTTTTTTAATACTAAAATGTGGTCCATATTCAATGTAAGCAAGCTTCCCTCGTGTCACTGAAGGATTTAAATAGTGAATGTTTGTAGTTTTCAAGATGAGTGTTAGTCTGGACTGGAACTGAACAGGGAATAATGTTTTTAGTGCAAGATACTCTGTGTAGAAGAAGAGAGGTAGTTTTTCTTATTATTATTTTTTTGGCTTATCCGAGGCAGCACAAAGTAACAGATCCTGGCGAGTGGCAGGAGCGATTTTATCCACCACCAGGTACAATGGTGGCCTTGGCCAACATAGATTAATATTCATCCACCCCAAGAGCCAACCCTGATTGAGAATGATCAGATTTGACGACCTGGATTATTGAGTATGAACTTTCTTGTCTTGAACCACTTTGGCTGTG
>JARVGV010000630.1:20308369-20324468 GCA_031762435.1 Hypsolebias longignatus | reverse complement strand
TAACAGCTTCAGGGTAGAAGCTGTTCCTCAGTCGAGTGGTTCTACACTTAATGCTCCTCAACCTCCTTCTTGATGGGAGTGGGTCAAAAAGTGTGTGTGCTGGGTGAGTGGGGTCCTTCATGATGCAGGTGGCCCTCTTCCTGCATCTGGAGGTGAAGATGGCAGGGACGGTGGAGAGGCTGACTTCAGCAGTATATACATTATACAAATTATATGCTAAAATAAACTACTACTTACTATTACTACTGCATACATCATTTCATTCCATTTCATGTACCACATGAGATGGTAATGACAATGAAGTTGAGTTTAACTTGGACTTGAACCACTATCACTTATTTGGGGGGGTGGGGGTGTGTGCATGGTAAACCCCATGACAAACAAGGAACTACTGCACCCCAGTTTCCTCCCACAGACCAAGAACATGCATGTAACATGCATGTTAGGTTGATTGGTAAATCTAAATTGTTCCTAGGTGTGAGTGAGAGAGTGAATGTTGTCTTGTTTGTCTCTGTAATGGACTGGAGACCTGTCCAGGGTGTCTCCCGTCTCTTGTAAAATAACTGCTGGATACGGACACGGCAAACCCCACGACCTGGAAAAGAAGAAGTGGGTGAAGATAATGGATGGGTGGATAGTTTGTGCCTCATTCTTGTACCTCTGTGTTTTCGTGCCACTTTCAGCACTTTGCCTCATTAGCTTCTGCTCCCTGGGTCAACCTGCCACACCCCAGTACACCTGTTCTCAGTTCCATTGGTCACAGCTGCAGCTAATTTTCTCTTTAGCCCCAGTCCTTGTTCCTCAGTCAATCTGTGCCTCCACACCACATCCAATCTGCTTGTGGTACTTATCATACAGGTAGAAGTCTTTGTTTCCGTGTGAGCTTTTTGTTTCAATAAAATAAAATATTTTAACATTTATTTGAGCTTCCTTGTGCCAGTTTGCACTACTGGGATTAAAACCTTCAAAAACCACGACAGTACTTTATAAATGATGGCTTGAGAATTGACAGCCAGGTGTTTCCTAAATAAAACACCAGGTGATGGACATCATAAATTTGTTAGTTCTGGTTGGAAAAAAAATGTGATGAACATTCTGTCTTCAAAATTTATTTATACATATCTGTGATTATCTATTCAACTTGTATTATATATACTGTAGTTTCCACCGTAGACGTCGCACTGCAGTATAAGTTCCATCAGTCCAAATATATGTAATAAAGTGGGGGAAAAAAAATCATAATTACATCACTTTGCCATATAAGTCACATCTATTATGCGTCACCACTGACCACTCGGACATGTGGGCCGCGGTGTTGTGCCAAAAATTGATTGGCTGCCAAATGGTGGCCGCAGGAGCGTGCACGGGAGGACTTTAACAAGAATTTAATAAGATTAGCACTTAAGAACAATTATTTGTTTGCTTGAAATTACAGTAAAGGTGTGTCTCAGTTGAACTTTTACTTAATAAATGCACTTCAATGGTAAAATTAGCTGCATTTCACCGGGGCGGCGCAGCAAAAATGAAGCTGATTTGATGCTTCAGGTGAGCTGGACAAAGGTGGCAGTCTAAGGCAAGCCAATTATGTCATTAATAGCCACGTTTACCTATTACATGACACATCAGTATGTCATACAACTCAAGTGCCATCTAACAGCTGAAAATGGTGGTGTTCAATAATTTCCATGTCAGAATTAATTAAAATGGTCATATTTTTCAAAAATTGGTTTGTAAATATGGAAAAAAAAAAAAAAACTTAAATGAGTCGCTTTGGTGTACAAGCCGCAGGGTATGCAAATTAGGCAAAACGGTGTGACTTATACACCGGAAAATACGGCATGTTCATAAGCATAGACAGAAGTTACATCAAAAACATCAATAAACCTTACGTTTAAACTCATATACCAATAATAGCTTCAGAGTTGTAGTGAGTGCAAGTATAAAACAACGCTAACAGCTAAAACAGCTTGCTGTAGGTTGGGATTTACAACACGCTATCTTTGAAAACAATTTTTATGTTTGAAACCTAAAAAGAAACATTTTAAATGTATTTTCGGGTCATATTTTTTTCCCAGTAATTTCTAAATGCAGCTCTGACAGAGATCAGGAGCCAGGACACTTTACTTTGGAAACCTTTAAGTGCGTAAAGGCATTTTAAATGAGCCTGACGGTCACAAGAACGAGCATTAGCTTTAGCCTAAGTGAGCTTGCAATGTCGGCCCAGGCTGCAATGCATTTTGGTCTATTTCCATGTTTCAACATTGTGCACAAAATCTGTGTGCTGGTTAGTTTATAATATTTTAATAACAAACTGTAGTTTTGAAAACCCCTGCAAACACAGCCAGAAAGTTTATTTCTGACTGGATTTAGGAATTAATGACAAGTCTGGATTAAAACATCTATCTATTGTCCTAAAAAAAACTCTAATCTAAAAAATTCAGACTGTAAACGTTGTCACCTTCATATAGCAAAGTACTTTTGCTTATAATTTTACTGTTTTATGTAAGAACAAACGGCAAGAATTAGCTGTAGCACTTTTGGTGCAGACTGTGTCTCATCCAGCAGAAATACTATCGTAACCCTGCTCAGAAATGCAAAACCAACAGCAGTATGAAGATTTAAAATACAGCTGGCATTAATATTTTTGAGATTGGAGTTGTTTTCAGACATAAACTGTGAGAATCTGTGTTCTGTCTTGTAACTTTTCTTTAAAATCATTATGTCTTGTTGGTGTTCCTATTAATTCTGTGTCTTTGTCATCCCTTGTCATCGGTGGATTGTGCTCTCCGGTGGTTCTGTTCTGTCTTCCTCTGTGTACCCTTGCTCCTGTGATCATTTGAGTTTTTGCTGCCAAGCCAGCTTTTTGTTTCTTTAAATAGATATTGTCTTTATTTTATCCCCGAGTTCCCAGAGTCCTGTCTGCATTTGAACTCAGCACAAAACGCAGATCACGACAGCAACAATTACCGTTGCTCTTGCTTGTGCTACCATTAGCTCATCAGTTCCATTTGCATTGAATTTATTTCACCAAACTGAAATAATTCAGACCGCTATCTAAAACAAGTAAGATATTATTTGTCCATAATCTTTCCACAGATCCCCGCTTCAGAAGGTTTGAAGTGAAATAAAGTGTTTTAAGTCATCCATCTTCATGTCTTTTCGTGCTGCATTAGAGTAACAAAATGCAAAACTTCAACCTAAAGGAATTAAGGGATTTAAATTAACTTCTGTTTTATGATGTGCAAAAATCTAGTTACAGAGTGATCAGGATCGAGGCTGTGTCTAGCTCTATTTCAGCCATTTTCTGTGCGAAAGTTAAAAAAATGCAGTCTTTGTGATTTAAGCATGAATTTAAACATTCAAAATGGCTAAATACCTTAAAAATGTTGCCTCTATGAGTATGTGTCACCGCCACTGGTGAATAATTATTTATACGGTGTAGACATTGACTTTGAAGTCAGGGATAAATCGTGAATGAATGAACAGTCAGAGATCCGGCTCCAGACAGCAGCAAAGATGTGGGATCTGTCTGATTACGATGGAATCAATAACAAAACAAAAGCCCATGTCTGGGAGGAAAATCGTGGGAAGTGCCGCCGAGGGCCTGATTAGCATTCTGTATTGCACAGGAGCCCCCCAACTCCAGCCCAGAAGCAAAAGAATGACTGCAGAAGGGGAGGGGGTGCAGAGGTGGAAGAGAGGCTGCAGAGGGCCAGACGGGGGATGCAGAAAGTCAAGGAAGACAGCCTCACAAAGACGGGCGAGGTGTGGAGGGGAGATCAGGGCTGAGACCGTGAAATCAGGCGGCATGAGGGGACTGGGTTCAAGTTCAACTGCAAATCCTCATCTGCATGTGGAGCTGATGAAGACAAAACGTCTCCGGAGGAATCCTGTCTGACTTGGCGCTGAACAAAAGCAGAGAGAAAATTTATGCTCTGTCAGACAAGGGAGAGAAGGGAATGTTGTCAGATGTAATTTGTCTTTTTTAACGTAAAGCCTGATGGTGAAGTTATTTCCAAAGTGACGAAATGGCACCAGATTTACATGACAACACCAGTTTTCCTGTTGATTTTTATTTATTTAGTTGGGTTTCTTTGTCCTTGTGAGTAAAAAGAAGTTGTGAGAAAGATTTATAGTTGTTTTACTTCTAAATAGCATCTTTAAATAAAAGAAACGTGTAAAAATTTTAACAGGATTTAACTTTATTTCATATGTAGTTTGTAAATAATCGGTTACACATTTATTTAATGTCTATAGTTACAGTATTTACTCCTGATTATTGCTTTAATAAATTACATTAACAAGATGAATTTTAAGGTGTCAAACTTCATGTTTTTATTTTTAAGATTAGTATTTCTATCTTAAGAATCATCACTGTTTTATCGGAGCTCATTAATTTTAAGTCATTCAAATTTGTCCTGTTCTTTAAGTTTTTACAGCGGTCAGGATAAAATATAATTTTATCTTTATTTTTTTTTTTACTTTTTCTGCTGAAATGTATTCACATTTAGTTTCAAATGTGGTTTATGTTTCAGTTTGAACATTACAAATAGGACAACCTCACCATTCTCACTGGAAAATATCAGATTTGAACTTAGAAATTCTTGCATTATTGTCTTTTTTGTTGCTCTTTGGGCTCTTTTTTATTTTATTTTATTTTATTTTGCTCAAAGTTTTTTCTTGTCAGAGAGTTAAATAAAAATAAAGTCAGGAGAAAAAAGAAGTACAGGATCAGGAGTTTGATTATTGTCAGAAAACCAGCTTTAACTTTCTTATTTTAGTTTAATTAATTTTGTTTTTTGGCTTGGAATCAGTTCAGAAGTAAAAAAAAAAAAAAAAGTTTAGTTTTTGCTTTATCCCAAATAGATAATATTAGGTGCATTTAATTTGTTTATTAAATTGTTTTTGATTAAAAAATTGTAACATACACCTAAATTATCATATACTGTAAAGGTAAAACACTACAGGAAGGACAGGTTAATCACTTTAACATTCATTTTCTTGTTTTATGTTTTTAAAAATACTATGAAAACAATGATGAAAATAAAATACTGTCCAGAACTATTCAAAAGTTTTTAAATAAGTTATTGATTTTTATTCAAATGCTGCAAATCAGACAAAGTTTTTTTAAATTTATTAATTTTTCTTAAATTTACACGAAAACAACTCAAATCTTCTTTGAGTGGTTTGAGTAAAATCCTTTTTAAAATATCTGAAAACAGTTTGATGAGTTAGATAAAACAAACATTTCTGTCGGCACAAATTGTGCAAAAACATCTTTTAAAGAATATTAGTGTAATCATGTCCATACAAAAGAATATGCCCTACTGAACTAAATCTTTTTCCCACTATAGAGAAAAACGTGTTGCTGAATCCTAAGAAAAATTAGTTTCTTTATAATAGACTGATTTTATCCAGATTATAATAATCTGCACTTCAGCATGTGTTTAACATGAGGAAACACTTAACTTTGTGTTCTGGGAGACAAACACCATGTAATGTGGATTTAATGACCACCCTCAGCCTGTTTGGGGTCACGACTGAAAGATCTGACCTCGGGTCAGCAGGACAAAGGTCAGCTCCACTTCATGACCTCCCTCCACAGAACTAAACGTGTAAAACATGTCGGAGAGCGACGGGAGGAGGTTTCTCCGCGTGACCCCGGTTGATGATCTTTTAAATCCACAAGTTGTTTGACCTTTGAACTCTGATTGTTGCTGTGCTTGCTGCAGGCCACTGGGCCTAAAGGCACCTGTGAAATCCTGCTGGTCGCTTTGTGCGCCAACACTCCCTCCTGCTTTAACAGCTGATTCTGACTGAAACGTGCAACGAGAGGCGGAGACGTATAACTAAAGAGGAAATATAACACAGAAAACAAATGCAATCTGGGCCCTTTAATGTTTAATTCTAAAGAAAAGTCACATTTTATTTATTAAAAGCTAAAAAAAATAATAATCTCTAAAGCAGCTTTCTGTAGCCTATTCCATTTGTGTTTGAGCGTTGTGTCACAATAATCCAAACATCAATATATTATGAAAATTAATTCTCTTCCATACGATGTCACAATAAAAATGCAATAAAGGCTTGGATTTCCTTCTATCAGTTCATATCACCCGCAGCTTTTCATGCCAGAGTTTCAGAATAAAAGCATCTTCTTTTGAGATTCGACAGATTTGTGGGCATTTTGGTCAAACCTTGAAAAGAACGGTGTGCTCCATCTCTTATCTTGCAGGATCTGTTTCGGAGTATGGATTATGAACAGCTACTACACAAAAACTTTGCTCAGCATCTAAAATTCACAGAGTTATTCCCATACTATTGATTATCTGTGACGGCCATCTTGAATCCTGTTAATTAGCTGTAGATTTTCATCCGATGAACATCCTTAAAGTTTAAAGACCTGCCTAGTGGTTGGTGAGGCATATAGCTTGGGGTACACACATCTATACACACACATACCAGCAAAAAGAAGTATTCAAAATTATTTTACATTTTGTTGATTAAATCATTTTCACATCACCAAAAAAGAGCCCAAGAGAAAGCAAAATGTTGTAAATTGTTGATCAAATCCTCTAAAAAGTCTCCTCTTATTCCATCTGGAGCTTCTAAAACATCTAAGCATGTAATATAGAAAAAGCTAAACTTAAAGTATTTATTTGTATTATTTGAAGGTGTCTGGTTCTGGGGTGGAGAAGTCAGGGATGGATAAAGAGGTTGTTGACCTGCTGCTGAGCTGAGTTTAACCTCTTGACCTTGTTTTTGATGAGAGCTCGGAGGTCAGGGCTGAGTGTGGAGGGGATGAAGACCTCCATGAAGAGTCAGACGGAAAGAGGAAGTGTGCCGCAGCCCCCACAGGGCCTGAAGGTCTGCTGTAACGCGTGTGCTAACCAAATAGACAAAAAGGCTGCAGCTGATACAGTGTTCAAACTGATCGCATGCATTTCTCATTTTTATTTTTCCACATTATCAGCCACCTACGTACAAACTTAGCATCAGAGCATTCGGCTCATTCAGGAGGGGGGTAAAATATTAAACTTTATCTGGAATTTACCATGGAAATGTAATTTTTCAGTTCATTCAAAAACATTATAAATATCTTAGAAATCTGCTTCTGTGAACTTGCACATAATATTCCCATTTTTTACTTTAGCTAGCCTTTTGCTTTTTTTTTTAAAAAATGTTTTTAGCTCATAGCTAGACTTTTGCTACTTCTATCTTATAGCTACTATTCTGCTACTTTTAGCTTTTAGCTAACCTTATGGTACATTTTGCTACTGCTCTGCTATTTTAGCTTTTATAATGTGTTTTGCAATATTTGGTATATCGCTAACTTTTTGTTGTTATTAGCTTTTAACTATTTTTGGGTGTAACTGGGAGCCTGAGAACATAATTTTGTTCCATCTCATGAACCACATGCAAATGACAATAAACTTGAACTTGAACTTTTAGGAACCATACTTCTTTGTTTATCTTTTAGCTAGTCTTTTGCTGCTTTTCATTTTGTGACTTTTAGATTTTAGCCAGCTTTTAATACATTTAGCTACAATTCTACTAAGCCTTTAGCTATGTTTAGCTTTAAGCTTCAGTTCCTTCTTGTTAACATGTTCATACTTTTAGCTTTTGGGTAGCTTTCTGTTCCTTTTAGGTTTTAGCTGACATTTTAATAATTTAGCTTTTAGCTAGGTTTATGCTACTTATAGATTTTAGCAATTAATTTGCCATGTTAGGCTAGCCTTTAAATACTTTTAGCTTTTAGGTAGTGTTTCGCTCCATCTAGTTTTCTGCTTCTTTTAGCTCGTGTTCCACTTGTATTAGTTTGAATAACTCAGTTTCAGCTTCTTCAGCAGATTTCAGCTGTTTTTCAGCACTCACACTACTTTTTTTTTTTTTTGCAGAGAACAAAACGTTTTATAGTTTTAACAAACATCCTAAAACTGTTGCACAAAAAAGGCAGAACGGACAAACAACTTGTCTAATTTCTCTTTATGCCTTTTTGATGTAAACGTCACGTCTGGGAACGCTCGTCTGAATCTCCCGCCAAAAACCACCTTTGTTTGAAGGGTTTAAAAGTCGCTGCCTTCCCACAAAATCCCGTCTAGTGGGTTGCTGCTGAACGTTTCAGTGAAATATTTCTCTGACAGAGAGGGGCGGCGAGCTCGACGTGGAGAAAACAATGTGTCATAGATTAAAACAGATCCGTCCGGGCGAGGACACAGGCACAAAACGTGGCGAGAAATCAGCCATGACTGTGTCACGGCGTGGTGGAGGGTCTGACCACTTAATTAGACGTATGAAGAGGCTGGGTCAGACGGAGCAGACAGCCATAGAAAGGCCGGCGAGATGAGGCCCTTCAAACGTCTGCGTCACACCGCTGGGTGTGTGAGTGTGTCGGGGCAGAGCTGTGAGAAAGTGTGTGCGGTGTCGTTTGCATGTCTGAGTCCAGACTGTGCAGGACCGTGCGCAGGAATGCGTCTGAGCGATGTGTTTTTGTGTGCGGCGATTGATCGAGCGGACATCCACAAAGGTCCGTCCGATCGAAGCTTCCTGGTCGACTACGCCTCAAGAAAATGTGGTAAACTGTGGAATTCTGTAGAAATTACAAATAAAGGCTTAGCTTTCATTAAAGGAGCACGTGCACATTTCTTCAGACGGCATTAAAGGCCACAGTTCTTCTCTGTACTGCCTGTCACACCTGTGTCTCATCCATACTAAGCACACCTGTTCTCTTTTGTTAATCAACCCTTTGAGCAGATTTAACTTAAACATTTGTATAAAGAAATTCCATTTTTGGAATCAAACGTTCACATCGAATGGCTGCCGGAGCTTATCGACCTTAGCCAGCACAAAAATGGCTGCGCCGCAGTGAAAGTTGCTGACACTGAGCTAAACTCTGGTGTGGTTATCATGGCTGATCGATCGTGTGCGCCCAGATGGCCCAGTTGTGTGTTCCTGCAGAGAGACATGATACTAAACACCAGATTAGTAAGATGCAAACTTTGAACAATACCTGCAGAAATGAATCTGAATTAACCGTTTGAGTAATAAACTTTTAGTTTTCGGTTTAATGAGGAGCTCTTTAATAAAACTTGCAGAAAATAAATATTGGATGAACATCCAAAACAAACCAAAACACATAAAAGGTCATAACTCAGTCAGTTTTACACTTAATTAGCTAATGAGTTGCGTGGTTGCAGCTTTGAGTCATCCCTAACATATACTCCGAGCGATACATGTTTTTGCTTATATCTTTTATATTAACTGTTGATATCAACACTGTCACTTTGTTAGCAAAATATCCCATGAACCACTTGACAGATTTTAGTGAAACTTTCAAAAAGTCATCATTGGATGTACATTTACGGCTCTTCAGTTAACCCAAATCAGCCTCTATCGGTCCAGCGTCCAGTTTAAATCATCCTCCCAGCTCTAATTTATACTCTAATCTGCACGCTAAACTATGTTGAATGTGTAAGAAGGACAAAGAATGAGCCTAAATAAGTCATTATGGGTCAAAACAAGTCAGAACCACCTATAAGAATCACTTGTTCTGACCCACTAAGTGCTGTTTGAGAGCAGACACATCCCAGTCTGGAGTCTGGGGGTGAGAACCGGCCCCAAAGCCTCCATCCATCCCAGCTGCAGCTATTTGTTATGTGAGACACAGAGGAGAGGTCGAAGGTCAAATACGTTCACAGGAACTCCAGGCTTTCACATGTTAATGCTTCGCAGCAGCATGCTAAGAAAACTCAGCGGTGATTACAATGTTGTCAGGACACAGTTTATTTAAACGAGCCACAATCTGCACGTTTGATTGACGCGTCTTCCCCAAATGCAGGAAACAAACGGGGATCTCTGCTTGGCGCTCAGAACGAGCAGAAAATTTGAACGAGTGAGGTACCAGGACGTTTGCGTCCAGCGTAAAAGTGCGTTAACGTGTGATTTGAATTGTTTAGGATGTCAGCTAAGATATGTGTTGTCACAAATTCATGCAGCTCCTCAGTTTTAATCCTCTACCTGATCAACAAAAAAAAACTTTTATGTGTCAGCACAACTTCATTAATGCTTAAAATTTTAAATAAGCCAATTTCAAGACTGTGGTGAGGTTAGACATGCAATCAGAGAGCAGAAAAGAAACACCTTTATTTATACAGGTTAGTTCCCACTGAGCCTCAAGAACTCATTTACAAGCAGGTAAGTCACACCTTTTATTTATTTATTTATTTATATTTTATTTTCTGTATGACTGTATCCCTAAGTTTATGATCAAATGTCTGTATTATTGGATTGTATTATTTGTATTTGTGTTATTTAAACAGGTATGCATTGGGTGGAGGTTTTATATAAATCCATTGGGCTTTTACTGCTTCCTGAACTGTTGTTTTTTTTTTTTTTTATTAATATCTTTGATATTTATTTTAAATATGCAAATAAAAAAAACCAAACTATAACCACGTTAGCATGGAGTCACTATGGTTCACCTTCCGTTCAGCCTGCCCCCTGCTGGATCTCTTCAGAACTGCAGCTGCCGAGCCAAAATCACCAGAACAGTTTTTGTACCAAAATGACTGGAACAAATCAGAAGCTCTTATTTCTCTCTAACTGCAGTGCCGTACCTTATTAATAAATATGTATCCAAGATGATCAACTTAACCGATAGCCATAAATATATCATAAGAAATGTGGCTCTTCTTTTGAAGATCTGAAAAAGTAATGATTTTAATCAAATAAAAGTTCCTTCCCTAGTCCCTCTTTTTATGGGGTTCCCCAAGGTTTTGTCCTCGGATCATTATAATTCTCCATTTATTTAAATGGACAATGGGATTTAATGACTCCAGGGATACAAATTTATTGCTTCATAACAAACAAAAAAAAATCTTTCAGTGGTGGACAAATATTCTTTCACATTCCATACTTCACCAGAGTGAGTTCAAAGTAGAGCCCATTTGTCTCTGTTTTCACACAGCTGCCTGTCAATCAACACCCCCATCCCACCTCGACATCACAACGGTCTCTCCCAGAGCCCCCGTTGGTCTAATTGGCTAAAATCTAGGTTTTTGAAGCACTTTTTATTGTGCTGGGACACTAACAAGAAAAAATAAAATAAAAATTTAAAGCCTTTAATAGCTGCTCATTGACTGTGCCTGAGAATTATTAATATTATTAGCCCACGATAAGATCTTCATTTACTTGCTAATACTTTACACAATTTTATTAACTTGTTTGTTTAAAAAGTTTTATGGCAAAACACAACTTTATTCTGATGCAGAACAAAAGAAAGCAACACAATAATTCTGTCATCTAAGAAGCAATGTTATAAATAATTAACCGAACATTACAAAACAGCAGAAATTGTTGTCAAAACGTGGTTTCTGTGGCGTAACGAAACAGACTTTTTTTTTCTTGTTTTCTATCTAAAATGTTTTGATTTGAAAGAAATTGTGCACTTTTTTATGATTGATTTCACCTTAATTTTTATTTCTGAAGCAGGATGAGCTTCTCAAAGTGTTTATAAGCTGTACATTTCACATTTTGTGGTAAGATTTATATTTGCATATACGACTGGTGTGATTTTCTCTCAAGAACAACAAGTCTGAAAAATCAGCAAAACATTACAAGGGAAGCAATATCTGTAAAATATAATTAATTGGGTATTACAATTTTTTGCAATAGTTTTAAAACCAGAAAAGAAAAAAAAAAAACAGGTATGCAGCTCAGAAACAACAAAGGTTGCTTGTGTTGCAGCGAGCGGCAGCATTGGGGTGAAGGGTTGTGGGTAAAGCTCGTTGCTGAGGTTCCCAGCCAACTTGGCACGCCTTTTCAACCTCTCCTCTCGTCCTTTTTAATTAACGTGCAGGCAAACCATCCAGTTACATAAGCATGTGATCAATTATTGTTGCTCACTTTAGTCTAAATCATCCTTAGCAGAAAATCGTTAAATCAGTTCATGCTGGTTCTCAGCAAACCTGAAAAATGACATAAAATATACATTTTTGATTTGTTGGTCAGGCTGAGAAGACGATTCTGTCTCTGTTGTAAATGTGCCAATAATTAGGGCCTTTATTATTCAACTGGTCAAATATAAATCAGGAAAAACAGAATGTTGGATTCTGTCAGTTTCTCAGTTCAACATATTTCATTTTGAAAGGAAAAAAATGTTTTTAAAATAACTTTTTTACTTGATGATTTTGTTAGACTTTTATTTTAAACATGCCTTAAGTGAAAAATAATCCCCTGTCTGAGATTAAACTTTTCATATTACATATAAAACACACAAATAACTAAGCAGTTCCAGGAGATAAAATAATGAGCCCTTTTGTCACTCCTCTTCCTCAGTTCACACTGGCAGTCAGACTTCTGGCGTCAGGCTCTTCACACTTGGGCTTGTGAGGAGGTGGACCGTCAATTAGCGAGCCACGCGTTCGGTGGAAGAAGGAGGGAAATCCATGAGGAGTCCTTAGAGTCTGGCCTCTGTTCACCTCTCTCTAACCTGGTGACCTCAGGGTCACGACCCTCATCTGGAGCTGCGTTATCAGCTCCATGACAAAGAAGATGGACACTGAAGTCCAGCATTCAGGCCGAGCTGTGTGAGGCTGTTGAAGGCCGAAGAGCTGCGCTCGCCCTCCAACAGAGGCACCTCTCTTTACCATCAGAACCAGATAAAACTGAGCTGTGCCTTTTAAGACCTTTAAGACAGAGAGTAGCACTAATGTGCTCATTGCTGGGATGGAAAGAGCTTTTGGCTTAATGGAGTCCACCACAAGTATTTTAGTTATGTAATATCAGTTTTCTTCCAATTAGGCAGAAATTAGAGGAAAACTTTTTTTTTTTTTTTTTGCCATAATGTACTTTTTTCAATATAAATATACAAACAGGAATGTTCCTGAGGGAAAATGCACAAAAATGTCCAGCAGCTCTACTGTTAACAAACAGAACACAACATTAATTTAGTTTTTATATGCAATTATGAACCAAAAAGGTCCTGACGGGTCTATATTTTACTTAATTTCATTGTGTGTTTTGACAAATTAGTTACGTTTGTAAGTTGAGGCCAAAAACTGCACACATGACTGAAGTATCCTGAATGAGATTTTGTCACAATGACTGTGCAGAGAAAAGTAAACGGAACAAACGGGACTCGGAAAGTGAGCGCTTCAGCTTGTCAGACTGTTTGAGTGACAGGACGTGATTTAATTGATTTGATTGTGAGACGCATTCAAAAATTTTGAGCGTTTTGTTTCATTTTGGAATAAAAAAAGCAGAAGCTGCACTTTTTTTTGTTGTTGTTGCACTTTTGCAACTTTAACATTCAAAAAAATAAACTGACGGTTTTGCCATGTGAATAAATTTATACAAAAGGGGGTTTCCTCCCACTGACATCTTCAATTTATTGATAATTTACTACAGTAAGTTGACAGATTGAAATATGAGATGATTTGATTTTCACAACGATACCCTCAAAAACACTGTAAATTCAAAGCCAGCAGGCATAATGACACACTTTATTAAAATGTGAGCTGATATAAGGAATTTGTGGCAAAAGGAACGAAAGAAAAAAGTGGATCTAACGAGTATCTATCCAAAACCACAACCCATCATTACCCCTGGTGTTATTATTCTCTAATTTTTACAAACTTCCTGTGAGTAATAAGGGAGTCGTCCACACTGAATTGTCAGATCCATCACTTTCCTCACCAGGTTTAACAGAGCACGACACCATGATGCCATCTGGTGGCAGAACCTCCATGACATCTGCTGCTGGATCCTCCTTTAAATATTTCTTAAGAGGCAGACATGATTATAGACAATGTCTCTGTCATGTAAATCTGAAAATGAAACTTGTATTTCCTGTAAAAATGCAGTGAAGCTGAAACAGAGAATGACAGAAAAACAGAAGCTACATGGAGCAGAATGGTAACAAAAAATAAAAACGAACAACTCAAAGGAGCAAAACAGGAGCTAAAAGCTAAGAGTAGCAAAATGCTTGTTAAAAAACAGTAAAAGGCTTAAAGCTAAAAGTGGCACAATGCTAACAAAAAGCTTAATTTAGCAATAATTCAAGTAGTAAAATGTGGCCGCCATAAAAGCTGGAAGCAGCAAAATGCTAGTTAATGCAGCTAAAGGCTAGTTGGGCAGAAGTCCCCCCCCCCCCCCATACACACACACACACACACACACACACAGACACACACTGAGTGCCAAAGAGGACAATAGGAAAAAGATTTATTCTTTGCTCTGTTCTACAAAACTTTATTACAACATAAAGCCAACGAACAAAACAGCGTCTGCTTGACAACAAAGTTTCCACTCAGAAAATTGTGGACATTGACCGCGGGTGTGCAAACCGACATATATACAAACACTTACTTATTGGTCATCTCTTCAAGAAGGTTCACTTTGGATTCAATAGAAAAACCAAAAACATCTCTTAGATCAAATGTGGAGACAGAGCACCACTCTGCTAAAAGACTGTTGAACATTTGAATGGACATTTGATGATGAGGAGGACACAGATGTGTTTCTTGGAGGCCAAAGGAGTCCAACAAGTCATACGTTCCACTAAGTCATTGTATTAAATCTCCACATGGACATTAAATAGGATCATCTGTGCATTTGACCTCATTGTCACTGGGAAGAGGATTTTATTTGGGTAATTTTGACCCGTTTAAGTTTTTTTTAAAAACCTTCTCATGTTGCCAAATTGTAAAAAAGGAAATAAAGACAAGAAAAATACAGGAAATGTTTAAAACTTGATGTCCCAGTATCCTAATGCTTCTTTAGTGGGTTCCAACTCGTCCTCAGCGGCTGCAAAATTGCCATCGGTCAGCGGCAACTCGTCTGGGAGCACCATCGTTCCTCCGGCCTCTGAATACAGAAAATGTTCATTTTGTTTTAACTCCACTCTTTACCATATCTGACACGGCCTTCCAGAATAATACAGATAATCAAAGGTCATTTTGATCCAGTTTCCATGTGTTAAATCTCACCAGGGATGCACAGGATCTGTGGTCTCTGCCAGCGGCCCTCAGACAGACACTTTATCAGAGGGTTGAGTCTCTGCTGGAAGCCCTCTGCGCAGCGATAACGCACGACTGCCTTGGTCTCATACCTTTGTCGAGGTTTCCCAAAGATGGAAGCGTTTCGTACCTTTGGCGGTGGACCACAAGAGGCTGGAAGAGTTGAGAGAAGATGACGCAACCAGACGAGGGAGCTCAACTCATCACACAGAGCTGCAATGCTTGCATTGATGCAACTCACAGGTGCCTTTCTTGCAGGTGTATGCGAGGTGGTAGTTGCAGGGCACGTCGCTCCAGCGCCCGCTGTCGTGCCACACCATCACCACACAGTCTTCTCCGGAGAGAAAGTAGCTATCTGGCTGGCCTCTGTACCAGTTCTCGTACAGCTGCGGAGACGTTTACACAGATTCATGTGGAGGAAAGTTGGTGTCTTTCAAGAAAATGATCCACTTTTGAATAATCAATACTGAACAAATGACGTGCAACAAACATTTTTGACATGTGCTGAACACACTGCTCTGCAAGTGACCGGTCTTCTAAAAGGACATAAATGAAGCTGCAGTTGTCCAGTAAATGTGAAGGATGCACTTGTTTGTCATTAGCTGTTATGCAGGGGTGATTCTAGAATCTGATCCTTAGGGGTGCTTAGCCCCCCAGTGTTGACAATGGCTCTGGGCTTGAACAACATGGTAGCCATTGGTATCAAAAGCATTTGAAATGTGGGGCACAAACTGGTAGGAGGGGTCTGTGGGTCCTCCTCCAGAAATTTTTGAATGAAGAAGATCCTAACCCCCTTATACCCTTGCCCCGCCAGTTTCTGTGTATAAGGGGCAAAGTTCTCACTTTGTGAGAAATTGAGGTCGCCGAGTGGTCAGCTGTTGACAAGCCTATACTGGATTGATTGACAGGTAGCGTCAAGGTTCCAACTCGTGTAAAAAAAAAAAAAAAAAAATCATAGACTTTACTGGCCCATTAAAAAGCGTCAACCATATTTATTTCAAAGTTATTAAATATTTTGGTGAATCTAAGGTTTGAGAGTCGTTTCCTTACAAAACTCTAATGATGTTTTCTAAATTTTCAGGGGT
>JARVGV010000630.1:20287512-20298348 GCA_031762435.1 Hypsolebias longignatus | reverse complement strand
CCGTTTTAACACAATTAATATTCTCTGGACTTGAACTAGTCGTGAATAATTAATTGATAGCTGATAAGGCTTTAATCCTGCCCTATCTTCGTAACATCAGTAACCAAGGCCTGAAACACCGCAGGGGCGTTAGTCAACCCAAAAGTCATCATCAGATATTCAAATACCCTAAGGGGGTTCTGACGGCCGTCTTCCATTCGTCCCCCTCCTTTATACGAACCGTGATAGGCATTTTTGGGGTCAAGTTTAGTGAAAATGGAAGCCTCCCTGAGTTGTTCGTAAATGGATTTGATCAGAGGTAGAGGGTATTTATTCTTAGCAGTGATCTGGTTCAATTCTCTGTAATCAAAACAAGGCCGTAACTTCCCATCCTTCTTTGCGACGAAGAAAAAACCTGCTCCTACAGGGGACGTCGAAGCATGAATAATGCCTGAGGATAGGGATGCTTCAATATAGTCCCTCATGGTTTGCTTCTCAGGGCCAGACAGATTATACAGATGGCAAGAAGGCAAGGGAGCACCAGGTAGTAAATCTATGGAGCAGTCATAAGGCCTATGGCGGGGGGGTGGCAAAGAGAGAGCCTGGGCTTTGCTGAACACCAGAGCCAGGTCATTATAACAGGACCGAAGAGACGACAAATCAATCTCTTCTACTGTATAACAAGGCGGAGGAGAGGAGGTGACGGCAGATCTAAGGCAGTTGGAGGAACAATAACGGCTCCATGAAACTATCTGGTTATGAGACCAGTCAATGTGAGGGTTATGTTGTCTGAGCCAGGGAAATCCCAATATAATTTGAGGGGTCTCTGAATGAAAAACAAAAAATTCACTTTGTTCATGATGATTGCCAGATATGATGACACTCAAAGAGGTGATTTTATGGGAAATGGTGGAAATGGACTGACCGGTGAGCGCTGTCATAGAGAGGGGTTGATGTAATTTGTTCATAGGAATGGAAAGATGTTCCACCAAGCTATCACTGACGAGATTCTGTTCTGCTCCAGAATCGATCAGGGCCTGCACGGGAAGATTAACGTTATTATGACAAATTGAAGTTTGAAGAGTAAGACGATTCTCAGGAGAAATGTCTGAAGTGCCCACCAGTATCTCCTGTTTTACTGGTGGGATCGGCCTTTTAAACGAAGAGAACATGAAGCGATGAAGTGCCCCTTCTTTCCACAATATAAACATTCTTTGGCAGAAAAACGCCTCTGTCTCGCCTCAGGGGTGAGGCGGGTATGCCCAATTAACATAGGTTCTGTAGAATCAGGTTCATTTATAGGATTACATACCGGGCTGTGGCTTACCGGATCCGGAAGTAGAGTCACGGAAGTGGAAGGACTCTGGGATTTTGTAGTCCAAAAGCCCCCGGTATTCCCTGTGCCAATCACCAATGCGAATGGACAAATCAATTAAATTGTTTAGGTTGTCAGGTTCATTTACAAGGGTCAACCAATTCTTAATGTGGTTATTGAGGGCATTAACGAATACTCCCCATAGAGCGAGGTCCTCCCATCCAGCCTGTCTGGCCGCGACCCAGAAGTGAAGAGCTAAGTCCGCTGCAGATTGGTTCCCCTGACGTAGCGCCATTAGCCTCTTGGAAGCTGTCTCCTGGTACAGAGGCTGCTCAAAGACTCTGAAAATCGTTGTAAAAGGTGAAAAATGTACAGTCACTTACAGAAATGGAACCAAAGTAAGCATCTGCCCAACTTAAAGCCTCTCCTCTTAAAGCGGAAACGATGTAGGAGATGCGGGACGAGTCGGAGGAAAAGGTCTGTGGGGCTCTGCTAAAGGCTAGGTTACAATGAAACATAAACCCACCAAACTGTTCGGAATTACCAGAAAATAGTTGACTGGGTTTCTTCTCAGGCACACGGACAGGGTGTTGGGTTGGTGGTACTGGGGATTGTACAGCGGAGGCTGTGTTGGTGGTTCCGGTGTGGGAAGGAGATATCTGTTTTCCCAGCTTGTGGACCATTCCACCCAGCTTAGCCAAGTTCTCGGAGGTCGTTTGTTGTTGGCTCAACATCTGTTGAAACATATTTTGGATTGCAGTTAGTCGTTGTTCCTGGGAAGGAATAGCTTCTCTTAATTGATCCATCTCAGTCTGGTCGTGAGTACTCATGTTATGGCTAAATCATTCTGTCATGAATATTTACTGAAATTGTACTCAAATTAAGACCAGGGCTGAGAAGGATCACAGACATAGGAATATAGTTCAATGTGTTTATCTACAGTGCTGGAGTAAAGGAAGTCTGAGTTTCTGGAAGGGAAAAATGGGGAAACAGATTAATGATATGTAGGGGAATATTGTAGCTGTTTAGATAAATGAATCTCTCTCTTACAGGTGTATCTGTAGAAGGTAGACTCAGGGAGGAAGGCGAGTGTCCGTCAGTTGAGTAAATCCTTGTATTTTCCAAGTGTCCCTGGTAGTATCTTGCAGGTGGCAGCTGATGGAAGAGTGTCAGGCAGAAGTGAAGTTGCAGCTCTAGAATAACGACTTGTTTGATGCTGCCATCGGGCAGGTGAATGTGAGTACATAATGGCTAAATCCAAAATAAAAAAACAAAAATACTCGGAATCAAGCTTGGATGATCTTGAGGAGATTTAAAAAAATCTCTGAGCTTCATGAGTGCCGAACTCGCAAAAGTGACATCCCAGCAGAAACTTCTGATTGGGTTGCTTGAAGAAGTTAAACAATTAAAACTACAAATAAACCTTAAAAATAAAAAAAATAATGGAACTTGAAGAAAGATTGGATGACTTGGAACAGTTATCAAGACGACAATCTAATCATAACTGGACTGGAGATAAAACGTACATATGCAAAAATTACATCTGGTGATGAAATCACTGAAGATTCATCTCCACTGGAGCAACTGACTTTAGAAGAGCAAATGATGTCCTTTCTGCAAGCTAAGAAGGTCGACATACATCATGAAGACATTTCATTGTGTCACACCCTGCCTAGCAAAATTGATGACCAAACCGGTTATTGTTTTGAAATTCATTAGCAGGAAATTAAGAAATAAGGTAATATTGCAGGCAAAAAAACTAAAGGGAACAAATGTGTACAATATTGAACATTTAACAAATAGAAATGGAAATCTGGCATGTAAAGCACGGTTATTAAAAAAACAAAACAACTAATTTTTAACATAGACAAGAAATGGAAAAGTATGGATAAAAGTTAAAGATGGATTGCAAGCAAAAATAATAAAAGAAATGAAGGATCTGGATAAATTTAGATACATCTTGATGACAATCAAACATAGAACATGCAATATATTGACATAAAATTCATAAGAACTAGTCTGATGAACAAATACACTCAATTATAATGAAGTACGATGAATCAGAATTCAATGTTGAAGAGGTGATTGACAGAAATTTTTTCCCAGTTAGAAAAGAAAGTAAATATTACAATTATGATCAGTTTAATAATATAAACATAACTAACGAAGATCTTTCTATTGTACATTTAAATTGTAAAAGTTTAAATGCAAACACATCAAACATTTCAGATTATTTAAAAGGATTAAATAAAACCTTCAATGTAATAACATTATCTTAGACGTGGTTAAATGAAGGAAATATAAATAATGCATTCATTGAAGGGTATGACTTACATCATATGACTAGAAAATTAAGAGAGGTGGAGGAGTAGCTATATTTACAAACAATGAACTAAAATGCAAATGGATTACCGAAATGTCAATGTGTGGAAAATATGTTGGAAATGATAACAATAGAAATAATAAAAAATAATGAAAAGAACATTATAATTAGTTGTGTTTATCAATCTCCGTCCTCTAAAATAGAGTTATTTACTGATAAAATATTGGAATTACTAGAAAAGTCTAGAAACAAAAAAGTTTTTTATGTGGAGACTTCAATATCGACTTGGAAATATCACTGATTCAAAAAACATCAGTACATTCATTAATTCAATGTATAGTTTACATTTTTATCCGTTAATATCAAATCCTACAAGAATCACTACTCAAAGTGCTACAATAATGGATAATATTTTTACAAATGTAACATATGGAGATGTGTTAAATGGTATTTTGAAGACTGACCTTAGCGACCAGTTTTCACTATAAGAAAGATGAGGGTTTAATTAAAACAATTAAAAGAAGGAACAAAATAATAAATACATAAAAAAAAGCATTAGATAAATTAAAATATGCGTTGAATAAACAAAATTGGGATGATGTACAGGTAGTCCTCGGGTTACGACGGTCTCGAGTTACGACGTTTTGTGGTTACGACACACCTTCCATTGACTTTGAATGGCCTTATTTCAAGTTTTCTACACAGCACAGGAATCCATGCATTTCTTGTGTGAGTGGGGTGTTAATACCTTTCCCTTTAAGACCCTGTGGACTACTCCCACTCTCTGGTGTCCATTTTGTTGTGGGAAGAAATAACAACGTGCCCGCTGGAGGAGCTCAGTGACGTGAGGGAAGTTGCTGTGTTTGTGCTCTGAGCTGCCTGTAGCTTGTAAAAATAGCAGCTCTTGTCTGTTCTAATAAATTCTGTTGGTTGGACTTACCTGTAAACACTCCTGACCGAGGTGGATTGGATTTTAAAGAAAAAAGAGAAAGCGTGAACCAGCGGCGCACTTGTGGCGGAGGGATACAGGTACGTTTTTTTTACTGTTTTATTTCTTTATGAAACTTACTGTGCAGTATTTTATGTTTTTTGATAATTATGTAGGGTACTGTGTTAGCTAACCGCTTGGAAATACAGTATTGTACCATGTTTAAGGTACAGAATGTACGCTGGTTTTGTCTTATGTTGAAAAAACTGTGTTTACAACGCCGTGTACCATGCATGTTCCGACTTACGTCAAATTCGGTTTACGACGCCGCATGAGAACGGATCTCCGTCGTAAGTCGAGGACTACCTGTATTGGCAAAAGTCTTTTTTTAGATGGACACATACAAATGCTTGACATACCTTGAGAATTATCTCCAGATCCATCCATGTAGTCCCACAGTAAGGCTGAAGTCTCAATGGCTGAGTCTGTAGTTTGAGTTACATGTGTTGAAAGTGTTCCTTTTTCTTGAGATGCCTGAGTCGAGAGCGACATCTGCTCAGGATCTTCTGCTGCCTCCTCCATCTTCACATGAAACACTGGCTCAACTGTTATCGTAGCTGCCTCCCAGAAACTCTCCTCTCGCGTGTAGTTGCTTTCTGTGTCACTGTAATTTACGTGTGCTCTTTCGAAGCTGGTGTTTTGTAATTCAGATAGATGTGTCATCTCCTCATAATTAATGCCTGGCCCTGTCTGGTTCTCAGTGTGAGGTTTGTATGTGGTCCTCTCAAGCTCGGACTGAAGCACGGTGAAGCTTAGGTTTTGGTGGAAATCTGTTTGGTTGTAAACACCGAGTGAAAATGACGTGCTCTGGGTTGAATTGTAGGTTTCAGTTTTGCTGATGGTAGTGTTCGTGACTTCAGTAGGATGCTCAGAGTCCAAGCTTGTTTCTGAGGTTTCATTAACTAGTTGAAGGAGGTCCAGTGCAGATGTTGTGTTCGGGGCGGATTCTGCAATGTCAGATGTAACCGTTGGGTGTGTTTCAACTTGGCTTTCTACAGTGAAAGGGCTTGACAAAACGGGCAAGGACTCAAGTACACTTTGCACCTCTCGCTCCACCTGTTCTGCTTGCTGATTAAGTTGAATTTCTTGATGTGTTTCCATAAAAAGTACAACGTTTTGTTCAATGTCTTCTGCTTCTGTGAGCACACTGTACATCGGAGAGTCCCCAGAGGTTTTCCTTTTTCCTGTGGAAGACAGAGTAGCAATTAAACCTTTTCAATGACACTGCATTATACGTATATACAGTTTGTAGTTGTGGAACAAGAGACCCACCTTTGAAACAATAAACATCATGAAGCCTGAACCGTTCTGGGAAACCAGTCTGGTTCCTGAAGCGGTACAGAGTCTTGACGCCTGCTTGAGGGCCTCCACATCTCTCTCTTGGGGTTATGATGGGGTAACGCACGCTGCCGTCAGCCAGCCAACCAGGACTGCAGTGGTCCAGTCCTTCGCTCCACGCCAAGTACAACTGTGCTGTTGTTGCCAGTTCTGCCCCTGCAGCTCCACAATAAAACCGCGCCTCATCAAACGATAACCGCTGTGGGACAGAGTCGTGGAACACCTCCCCTTAAAACACAAAATATTTCCATTATTATCAATGATTTTTTTTTTATAGATGAGTTTCTGCAGCTCATTTTACTGTTCAGCAACATATAAACTACAATTTTTCAGTTGAACACCCAGCTGTAACTTCACCCTCCTGCTGCCCTTGGATCAAAATACTGTAATCCACAAGGCCTAGGTTTTAAACAGAGGCCTCGTGGATTATTTAAACAGGTGACATTTAGGACAAGCTTATTTTGTAAAAGCTATCATAGCATTGACAAATGTAATTAAATACTTAAATTGTTATAATTTTCAAGCTACAAATTTCAGTTTAAGTTACAGTAACTTTAATAATTATTAAACAATTCACCACATATTTATTAACCATTATTTAACTAGGCAAATACCACTGAGATCACAGATCTCTTGTGCAAAGGAGGTCAGGATCTGAAAGCAGCCCAACATATAAAACATATAAAAGTATTTGTTTTCTCATTGATCCACGAGCACAAGACATTTGTTTTACACCAGAAGCAACCGGGGCTCAAACCCCCCGATTCAGGATTATGATGACACTGACCACTGAGCCACTGCAGTGCATTTAACAGTAGATCAGTGAAGTTTTATTTATTTATTTATATAATGTTGGACACCAGTGAATTATTTTAAATGGAAGTTATGAAGAAAAAATACTGTTCTGCTTAAAGGTGGAAATATTTTATTATTATTATTATTATTATTATTATTATTATTGTTGTTGTTATTATTATTGTTATTATTGTTGTTATTATTATACATATATTTTGTGGAGTGCAAAAATATAATAAAAAATAACTGTAAAGGGCAATAATCTGTCTTATCTGAGTGATATAATGTATTTTTCTGTTAGTTTTTTATCGTTACAAATACTGTAGTTTTCTTCATAATGTGGAGAATGTTGTTTGTAGCTTTCCACTGAGAAAGCTCTTTTAGTTTTAAAGAAAAAGCTTGTTTTGCTGTAAACATTCATGATAAACAGAGATTGTTTAATTTCAACTATAAATATAATATAGTGTCAAATATATTGTCTGCTATTAATCATAATACTTCAAAAAACTGGAATTGACCAGTTGGAGCTTTGAAAAACGTGGTAAAATGTGATCTGTGCATCTTTGACTTTTAAAATGGCAAAAATCCAGCACACATAAACATTTTATGGCTTTATAATTCATACCATCTATTTGTTCAGCGTAGCAGTACACATCATATAGATCGTTTGGATTCATTGTCCCATAGTTTCTCACTCCTGGTTGCCCATCCATGTCTCCATAGCAACCTTCACGAGGGACCTGGATTGGATACCTGCATCAAGGAAAACATGAACGTATCATAATTATTAGAAAACTTTAAAGTAAAGCTTCAAGAATATTTAGCAGTTTGATCATATTAAAAAAATTAATAAAAAAACTGAAACATGGTGACAAACTACCTGACGGACTGATCTGCGAGCCAGCCTGCGTCGCACTGCTCGTACCCGTCATAATAAGCTGCCAGCAGCTGGTCGGGAGTTGCAATCTGTGCACCAATGGATGTACAAGCTCTCTGGGCCTGCTGAAAGGAAAAGGCGTACCGGCCCAAAGCGTCTCGATAGTGGAACACGACCCCTAGACACATAAAAATGAATATCATCATCACATGCTGACCACATGCACAGAAATAAGACAGATGGCTGCTGGGGAGAATTTATCACTGTTAATATATCAATCACCATTGACTTTGACTTGAATGATGTCGCTGGAATCTTCCAGCCCCTGCTGCACCTCACAGCGGTAATGACCCGAGTCGCTGTGGCGCAGATCTCCTAACCACAGGGACACGTCGTCAGGGGAGGACGTGTAGTTAAACAACGCGGCCCGATCTCTGTACGCATCGTTGATCTTCACCCTCTGACCTCGTACCACCAAGATCTGCGTCTCTATCCCACCGGACACCACTGTCCACTTTACCCGAGGTACCACTGGAGGAGAGGAGGAGGAAGAGGAGGAGAGGGATACAAAGCAGGGGATGGAGATGGAGCTGCCCAGAGGGGTGAGAACTAGACCTGAGTGAGGGATGTTCACTTGAAGCTGCCGCACTTCCTCTGAAAAATAAATGAATAAGTAAGTAAATCCAGAATATGAAGAAAAAAAAGTATTTGTAAATTTTACTTTAAACAAACTTTTGGTCCTTTCAGCTACTTTTAACTTATAAGAATATTTAATATTTATGTTATGAGTGGAAAAAGAAGACAAAGAGGTACCATGTGCAGGTGGAGTTTGGATGGGAAAGGCCAGAGCGAGACGACAAACGGCACAAAGGAGTGGAAGTATCTGGACATGTCTGTTGAGATAAAGTAAGTATAAGTAAATGCTACATATACAGTACTGTATATTATATATATATACTGTATACTGTATATTGAAAAAACAGTGAACACTAAAAAAACAACAACATTAGGTTAACAACAAAAAAGGTTGAATCATGTCATCTGGACTTCGTTTTTTTTCAACCTTTTTTGTTGTTATATACCTGGATGACTGAGAAAACAAACTTTGTGTAACATTAGGTTAACTTTCAGTGATAATGTCAAACACAAACACTTTATCTTTTAACACCAGTTTCACAGATGCTTCCCCATTAAGAGGCCTTTCTGACACTGGGAGTCATTTATAATGCTGATTCAGTGAAAACACACTTTACTGACCTGAAAAATACATCTGTGCTGTAGTACTGAAGTAAAAACGACATCTTTGTTTTACTTTCACCTAACCATCTGTTTCACGTGTACAAATAAATGCTTAAAGTTCAGTCTTAAGATTTATCAATGTAATGTCTAAGGTTAGCATACTGTACAAAATATGATTTGGCCAAAACATTTCATTCATTTATTCTTTTTCATTTTACCCCTTTTACATGTATTGTAATTATTTTATTAAGGTTAAAGCAGGAGTGTCAAACCAGCTTACAAAAGGGGGCCAAAATTAAAACCTTCTTCAAACTAAGGGCCACTTTCAAAATCTACATGAACTCAATTAGATACCCAACATATTTTCTTGGTTGTAGGTTGAAAGACTTTGATTGGTCTCATTTGATGTTCTCTGTTGAACTTTTGACATCATAATCAAAGATTACTGAGAAAAAATGAAGTAATTAAAGTGTTTTACATTTAAAATAACATCTTGGGGGCCAGATAAGATGGCAACGAGGGCCACATTTGGCCCCCGGGCCTTGAGTTTGACACATATGGGTTAAAGTTTCTACAAAAATAAACAAGCAGTCCACCTAATAGTTGCCATTATTATAGTTTACCTTGAAGTTGTGGCAACCAAAAAGTAAAGGAGAGAAAACAAAGTACTTGTTAATAATCCTTATATTGAATAAAAACAGCTTATATGTTTTACCGTATTTTTCAGATTATAAGACACACCTGATTATGAGGTTCATTAAGTGAAGCAAAACAGTCAGATAAGTCAAACTTTATTCAACTCATTCACAATAACCACATAAAAACGATTCGAGGTCAGTAAGCAGAACCAGAATTAATACAAATGGCGCATCTGGTTATAAGGTTCACTGTCAATTTGTGAGACAATTAAATGATTTTAAGTGTGCCTTATAGTCTGAAAAATACCCTGCTAAAGTCCAGCACCACAAACTGTGTTTTGTTCTTTCTTGCCATTAAGCAGCATTATTTTTACAGGCAAACATTTAAACCTAAATATCTGTAATCTGCTGGTTTTAAAGGGTGAATCCTTGTTTTTACATTACTGTGCTCTGGAGTAGTTGCTTTTAGTTTAATTACAGGAGTCTCAGAAGATAAATAAGTAAAAGTATCTGCGCTCAAGCTGCAGTAAGCTTCTCTAGTTTCCAAAGACAAAGTGATAGTACGGGCTTTAATCCACAAGCTGTTCATCACCTCTGCGAGCTAATGGCAGTGGCTCAGCCTGGAGGCATCCTGCCAGGCCTCCGTCACCAGCCTGGTCCTGTTATTAACCAAGAAGGCCTGGCAGGATGTCTGCAGTGACCTCACACAACCTCCGCAAAGACAATTAGGAAGATGGAACAGTTCATACATCATTTAGAAGTTGAGTCTGAGCAAAACACTAATTTAGTTTTATGACTTGAAGGTACCTTTATCCAACTATATACTGTATATATAATTATTAGTAAAAAAATGCTATATTGTGTGTACATGTATTTGTGTAGGTGTGTAAGTTTGTTTTTTATTAATTTTGTCTAAGGTTAACTTGTAAGTGTATGTGAAAAATACCTGCGGCGAACGAAAAGTGTTCATTTAAAAAAATAAAATACCCTGCGGATCAAATTATATAAAAATGTTCATATTAATTTTCTTAAATAAAGCTTCTATTTTTTTCTCCCTCTCTGCAGCTCAGTACCAAATAATCCATGGGCCCGTGTCATTTCCTGTCCCGGTGGTTGGAGACCTGTCAAAACCTTTTTGCTGGAGTAATCGTGTAATTATAACAGATGTCAATATAAAGGTTTATAAATTAATGTCTACATCTATTTATTTTTATCAAAACTAGAGCTGTTTTAAGATCAATCCTCTTCTTAAAATGTTAATTCAGTTCAGTTCAATTCAGTTTATTTATATAGCGCCAAGTCACAACAGAAGTCATCTCAGGGCACTGAACAGAAACATTCATA
>JARVGV010000630.1:20250361-20266987 GCA_031762435.1 Hypsolebias longignatus | reverse complement strand
GAATAATTAAGTAGAATTATTCATTTTGTTATGTAGTTTGAGGAGTTATTAATTTTGTTATGTAGTTTGTAGATTACCCTGTTCCAGAATATTCTAAACAATGTTTCTAAACCCTAAACGCTCTGAAAGAGCACAGGATATCATGATTTCAGCTCTGCCTGTTGTTGCACTCAGCCAACTGCAAGCGATCTCGGCCATGCTCACTTCTCCGCTCTGCACGGAGAACAGCTGATCAGCTGCAGCAGGAAGCTTATCCTGCGGTAAGGGCTGCACAGAGGTGCTAAATAATAATAAATTAAAGAAATAAAAAAATTCCATGCCGATGGCATGGCTCATCCATCAGTCAGCCAATAGTCATGTCCAATCTTATTTTGAAAAACTGAGGTAGAGCAAGTCCGTGATAAACGAACCGTGAAATAGCGAGGGACTACTGTGTGTGTGTACATATATATATGTACACACATACTTGATTCCACTGTGAATAAAATATGGTTTAATGAGTTGAAGCAGATGGCCCCTGAGCCTAGTTCTGCTGGAGGTTTCTTCCTGTTTTTCCTTTCCACTGTTGCCTTTATGCTTGCTCAGGCTGGGAGACTGTGATGAAGACAACCCATTTTGCTTGTTTCCATAAATAATGTTACCACTTGAATTTTTGTGTATGTGAATGTTTTTGTTCAGTGCCCTGACATAACTTCTGTTGTGACTTGGCACTTTACAAACTCAAATTGTTTTTAACTTTGTATACTTCTCAGCTCTTTTGGACCTAAGGTTTTAGTACATTTATCAAAACTTAAGTTCATTCTGTTCCCCTCTAAGCTGACCCATTCAGTGGCTGAACTCATCTGACCTCCCTTTCGTTTTCTTCAGCTGCTCGTAAACTCAGAAGTCGTTGTATAAAAAGTCAAATGAGGTGAGTGAGGACTTTGTGTAGTCTCCTCCCCAACAGACCTGGTCTCGACGTCTCCCAGACACTTTGGAAAGACAGACTCATTCGTTTGTCTCAAGTTCTGGAGAGCTGCACGTCTGGGTATTGGTCAAATAATATGCCCATTCTCAGCCTTGTGACTGATCCAAACAGGCTGCAGCCATTTCCACTCCTGATGCTGCCAACGCCACTAATGATGTCATTTTGTTCTCCTGGTATAAACTTAATATATGAGGTCTTGAGTAAACCGGTACAGTTTTCTTAGTGTTTACTTTAATACCAACCTCATTTATCATTTTCTTTTTTCACGCTGTAAGAAAAAACTATTTTATATTTATTATGTGGGAGTCCTCCAAAAGTTTTATTTTATTGTGAAATTCACATTTTAACTTGAGATCTTATTCCTGCATAAGCAGTTTAGGACAAAAACACATTTTATAATACCATGAACTTCAAACATCTGCAGACAAACTATTCGGGCTCGTTTTTGCATCCACCAATGTTGTAATTTAGTTTTTGTTTGTTTTGATTTCAATATCAAACCTTTTAGCTCCTTCCTTACAGTTAACAGACTCTTTATCTCAGACTTTAAATAGATATGTTTAGTGAAGTTAGTGGGGCATTTTAACTTTTTTTCAGCTAAGTTCAAATAAAAAGTTGTGGAATCCTGTGTAGGTTTGGAAGTACAAGGTTCCTCTGTAAGCAGATACTTCTTTGCACCTCTAGTTGTGCACTTTGCGATTTAATAACTTGTTTATTCTTTCACTCCAGAGTGAAACCCAAGAGATGATATTAATTCAAACTACTAGAACAAAATAAACAAGAAAGAAGAACGTTTCAAGAAACATTTAAGTTGCAGGTCAGCGTTTACCTCCACATAACATTCACAAATAATCTTTAAAGGATGCAACAACACATTTAAGCCCATCCGCCCTTCTTTTGGCAGCCTCACAGTTTGCGCATGGCCTGATCTGCAGACGGCCTCCTAGCAGAACAAGTTACGTTCCTGTGAGATCTGGAGGACATGCCAAAGGGGACAAGAATGTCTCTGATGTCCCACATCAGTACCAGTAGGATCTCCGGTGCCTCCTGTTCTCCACAATACCCATTTTCTCCATAACCTCCTCTTCCAGGGTTTTCAAAGATGGAACATAACTTTTTTCAAGAGCGTCTTCAGGACTGGTGTCTTTAGGTCCATCTGGATTTAAAAAAAAGATCAACATTTCAATATATGCACAAATTATCTATCGTTTCAGACTACAGTATTTCCTATTAATGGACTTTTTACATGTGCAAAAATATAAAACGTTTTTCTTTTAGCAAGAGAAACTTTAACTGAACCAATAGTGAAATGACGAAAGACTAGTTATAGAAACGTTTGTTATACTGTAAAACAAATGGGAATAAGCCGTGTTATTCATCAGAGTCTACAACAAAACTAAAATTAAAAAAAGAGCTGGTTTCATGTGCCGCCATCCGAGCATAAAATAAGCTGCTTCTGAACAGAAATCCACCTCCTGTGAAAACAGAAACTCGCCTCACCGATCCATTGATCCGGCACGATGCCGTCTCGTCGCGGCACAACAGGTTTTGGGATGATTCGTCCCGTCCTGACCGACACTCGAACTTTCTCACCCTCCTCTGTGAACTTCCACTCAACCTCAACGGGCTTACTGAGGAACGAAGATCAGAATGTCACAGTTGATCCAGATTCAAAACCATTTGGTTCAGTACCATAAAAAAATAAATCATGATTGAATGAGAAGTAACATGAACCTCTGCCATGCAGTTACAGTAAATTGAGGATACTGCTTGCATACAAAGGGCTCATACTGTTGCACCAGTGAGATTGTTCATTTTTCCTTACTTGTCTGATGGGTCAATGAGGGCAACATCACGGATCAGCAATGGAGCTTCACTGGAAACGTACCTTCCAGGGTAATCAAAGGTTTTGCCTATGTACCTGTAATGCTACAATAGGAGGAAAAAGAAAAATAAACATTTGTAGTAATCTAAAGGAGAATAAAACACCCAGCTAGCACCATCTAGTGGAGCTAAAGTAGTGAAAAAAGTGTTTTTCTACAAGACTTTTTGACTTTACTTCTTTAATGGTAATAAAGGTTTACTAGAGAAGAATTTGTTCTATACAGTACATTTTTGAAGTAGGCCCCATGAGCATTTATTGTCCCTCAACCCCAAACAACATCAAAAATTACCGTACACACAGTTGATTTGGTTGCGTACGACACAACAGTAATATAGAGAACTAGTTCATCGTTTGTTTGTGTACTTCGTCAACATCATTATTTTCATATACTCCAAATGCAGCAGGTGCCAGTATAGCTTCAAGTACACCAGTATCAATGCCACACATGGATACTGGAGTGCCTGAAACTATGTTCCATGAGCAAAATATATTTAATTTTTTCTCACACAGTTGAGTTCTTGCACAATAACCCAGTTTCTGGGTCTAATGACTTCTATCACTGTTCCCTGCTTTCCTTTGTCCTTCCCCGCAAGAATCTCGACCTGAAAAAAAAAAAAAAAATCCAACAAAAATCCAAAACATTTTTTTTTAATTTCACATGCAGTACTTAGTAAAGGTCATCTGTAAACCCAGATTCACCTGGGTGGATTTTTTTTTTTTAAGTACAAGAAAACCTTTGTATGCCAAAAGCAGTTACAAAACCACAAAAAACAACTACAAAACAGCATGATCAAGTACAAACATTTACAGTTCAATGTGTATTTTTTTTTTCTCAGAGACTTCACATGACTTTTGTTGGTTGTAGAAATCACAAAATATAGATGAAAGATTATTTTTAATGCATTACATGATGGTAAAGATTTGCTTCTAACAGCACTTACCGGTACATTCTAAATTAACCTATGCTCTGCAAAGCATCCTGCTCTGAGTATTTGTGGTTTACCGTATGTCTAAAGGCAAAAAATAAAAATCTCAAAAATGCTAAAACACTGAACTGATTGGTGCTTGTTTGTAGTGAGAATATAGTCTCTCACATTATAAAGTACAGTATTTAAAGGGTTTGACCAGCTGAAGGCTCATCATCTGCGCGATGGGACTGTGAACACTTAAAAAAGATATTGAAATGTTAAATGATTGTAAAGTTTCCTGAGAGCGGGTTTCTCACTGTGTCCCCTCTGAGAACAGTCCAGTCCTCTGGCTTCAGCGGCTCCACGAACACCTTTTTCCTCCTCTTTCCCGGAGCATTTTGCATCATAAACTGTTGCGTCCCCGGTCTGTTGGTGGTATAGCGGATGTCTTTGGGCGCAACCACCCTGGCTGCCATCGACAGTAAAGCGGTCAGCCTCATTGTGCTGAAAAAAGGTGGATCAAAACTGAAGTTATTTACCGCAGTCCCGTTTAACAGTCCCGACGTAACACAATGCTAACGTTAGCTAACACAGTCTGAACTAGCATGAATTAACTTGAAGCGGTTGGCCATCATCTTCCTAAGAATACACATTTAAGATGCAACACGTAGTTTTTTTGTCGGTTTGTTGACTTAAAGTAAAAAATACATATAAATTACTGAAACATTGCGCTTACCCTCAGTTAATGTCAATGTCACATGGACGACAGGCACTAATAGTGTATCCGATATTTGCGCCCCCTGCTGGACAGGAGGACTTGGTCCTTGCTTTACGCATGCGCAGTTTCCCCGTCAGGCAGTTTGCTGCAGCCATTAGAGGACAGATTTCAGGATGCAAGAGAACAGCAATGCAATAATTGTTTAAATCCATTGTATTCATATTATACTATCCTTAAGCTATTGGAAAATGTATTTTAATGCATTGTATTTACCACTTCCCTATTTGTTTGTGACACTGCAGCTAAGAGGCCACGCTTTGCATTTATTAAAATAAATGGTTCTACTTCAGTTGTAAAATCTGGTCTCATTTAGGCTCAAGGTGCAACCTCGATTTGCTACAAAACCACCTTTTTAATTTAGACCTCATCGATATGAGAGTGCATGTAATAAATCCTGAAAACATCAACCAAATCTCCAGAAATTATTGTTGGGGCTTGTCATAGAACACTGGAAGTTCACAAATTGTCAATGCCTTTGGGGTGAGATGGAGCTGCAAAGCAATCGAACAGGAAAAACCGTGACAGCTGTACACAGGCAGGCACACAATAAAGTGTTGTTATTTTTCTGCTTTCAAACAAAACCAAATGAGAAACAGTTAAACAGGTTTGGTTTGAACCCTTTTCCATTGTGTCAAAGACGAGTGCTAAGTAACACTCTGTACAATACTGTACTTTGTTGATAAAGTGACTCAGTGTGAGTAATAAAATAAAATTAATGCTGATATATTCATTAAATACAAAACCTTTTTGTTACTCTGGGAGTTTGCTTAATTGAAAAATGACAGAAGGAAGGAGTATTTTTGGTAATCAACATGTTTATTAAATCAACTGGCAACTACAATGGTAAACTAAGCAGCAGATTAGGATGAATATCAACTTTTGAAGAGAACAGAGAAAGCAAAATCTAAATTTACACTTGCAAACAAAAATAAACACTTGAAATTAACTCCAAAACTCAAGTGGTGCCTTGAACATTTTGACATTTAGTGGTGTGCCGAAAGAAAGGCGGCCATCTTAACACAACACATAGAGTGATTACTAATATTCTTTTAACGCAGTCTTTCCCTTTGTTTTATGACTTAACATTACAAAACATGAAAAAACACTGAAGCAATGAAAGGACTTTCACAACTTTGTTTCAAAGTAAAAAAACAAAAAACAAAAGACAAGCTCTCTAAAGTAAAACGACTCAAAATCCAGTTAAAGAGGGGAAGATTATTTTAAGATGAAACCTCAACTCTTAAATTTCTATAACAATCGTGACCTTAACATTACAGGTTGTAGGTGAACTTAACAGTTCTGAGATTCATTTGTGATGCACAGATGAAAAAAGTAAAGAACACCTTTTCCCTCGCGGCAATCAGCACTGCTCCACCTTGACGTTAAAAGATAGAGGCGCAACATTTAGGAATGTCTTTCTGCTTCCAACCATGTCCGTCATCATTAATTAAAGCGTTACAGACTAGTTAATAGGTTATAATTGAGATTTAATGTGTTTGTCCATATTTGAGATCATGCAGTTTGGTCACCACCAGTAAAGCATACGCACCAAGAACAAATCATGTTGCAGAAAAAGCAAACTACAAGACGACGACTGAGAAAAGGGGCTGAAAATGCATCACACATCCAATGACTGAATAAAAGACTGAACGAGGCTAAGAACACGGAACTAAAGCTCAAGAGTGGTGGCAAAAAATTATGCTTTTCCTTGTACAATTTCTTTGATTTGCAACCTTCAAATGGGACTATTTTTTTTTTATTAGTGACTTAAATGTTCTCTTTTTACTATGTAGTATATATTATTTATTCACTCCAACTGGAAAAAAATGTCTCGACACCTATCATTCAGTCCTTGTAATTATGTAATTGCACTTAGAAATAAAAAATATATAAACACCCAAATCCCGTCTATGCATGAGCCTGAAAGAGCTCTGTTTAGTTGTTTGAAGTCAGTTTAGCAAATTTTTTTCCTCTGGGATATATAATATCCCAAAAATGGGCATTGAAAATTTGTTCTTCATTCTAAACATTGTTTTCCCTTAAATTCTAGAATTTGTTAAACAGCTGAAATCTGGCATCCTGTAGGTAATCGTGTCAATGCTTTATTTCCAGACAAAAGCATTCATTGAGGGTTCTCGGTTTTCTTCTGAGCTGATGTTAGGCGCTGTCTGTCGCAGACTGCAGGGAGAACAGAGCAATGACTTTAGTATCTGCGATTTCACAAATAAACACACACCAACAGTCATTGTAACAATTAACTTTTAAATGATCCATGTATTCATTACAATCCTTAATAACATTGAAATGTTTTTGGTTGATTTTTTATTGTTCCCATGCAAAGCATAGCAGTCGGTAGTTACCACGTGCAATTACACTATAAGAAAGACTAATATTCATTCTTGAATTAAAACAGCTGCAGACTTAGTTTGGATGTAAAGTATAAATGTGAACCAGTTCTTTACATTTACAGATTTAAAACAGGATTTTTGGCTAAGAGAGTCCAGAGAAAGAATAAAAGGCAGATAAGAGTGTACACGACACGAAGGCTGTTCATTTACACAACAGCCCTTGTTCTTTAAAAACTGAGGGGTTCTGAATCCAGGTCTGCAGATGAGTGTAAACTGAAGACTCTGTGGTCTACACTCATCTCCAGGCCAGTGGGAGAGGAGTGAAGGAGGCCATCTTTGTGAAGAGAAACCATCATCTTTAAACAGAGGTGGAGGCCTCTGTGTCCAACTGTCCCCCTCTTACAATGCTGTTATTGCTAGTATCACTCAGCCCTTTGTGAATAGCAAACAACCATCAGGGTGCTAATGATCGGTCGTTAAGTTGATGGTCCTCCTTTACCATTTATCGAGTGACCAGTTAGTCTTGACTGTCACCAGCAAACTGGTTGATCCATTATGCTACATGCTATTTATAAGACTGAGTTTGTTGCAGCTCTTCAGACTGAAGAAGTCTTTTGAATAGAAAATGAAATATTTCAAGTATTTTTTTAATCTGTCCAGAGGACCTGACTTATCTTTCAAAAATTTCTACCCGATTATTGAGCATGAATCAGGATATTAAAGAGAAGCATTCACAGCAGCTTAAAATGTGTTTAGAGCAGAGAAAAGTCCTTTGTTGTGCAAGAATCAGATTTGTAAAAAAAAAAGGAAAAGACTGACATGTTTACATCACTTATGTGTCAGTTACGTCACTTCTGCATAAGCAAAATCAAAGAGCAAACTCTGTCAGAATGGAATGAAAATCTACAACACAATGAACCATCTATAAAACAGCAGTCATTAGTTACTACGGGTAAATGGATTTAAGTTTGATATGATTCGTCTCGACTGGCGACTTGTAACGTTTATATTTTGTTAAAGGGAGACCAAAATGTTGCCTTGGAAATATTTTTTTCTAAAAGCTTGGTGATTTAAACAAAAATTAACAGTACAAAAACCTCTGTAGTTTGAGTTCATGTTCTCTGTTGGAAAAAAAACCCAAACAAACCTGACCAACTGACTGAAACTGGACCGTTCTCTAATTTTAACTGAATGTATCTCAAACTTTTAGAACTGGTGCGTAAAACTTTGTTTAGTCACATATTCCATATTGATATATCACATATTCACCTTCTCTGCTGTTAGCGGGGCTCCTTCAGGAGCCTTTTCCTCTGGTTTGGACTCGCTCTGTGAGGAAGGCGTTTTTTCCTTGCTTCCAGCCACATCATTCAGCTTGGCCTCCGTGTTGGACTTGTTGCTGTCACCTTCTGCCCCTGTATCCTTTGGCCGTTTGGGGGGCGCCTATCAAAAGTGGGACTGAGTGTGAGACAGTGACTATTGAGGTCTTTCCTTGCTGACAGTTTGACGCTCACCTCGGCCGACTCCTCTACTTTTCGTTTAGTCCCTCCTCTCTCGTTCTTCTCGTCAATCACCAGGGTCCCCTCGTCCTCGTCGCTACTGCCCTCGGCGTTCTCTTTCTCCAAGCTGCCCGTGTCTCCGGCTTCTTCTGAAGAGTTGTCCTTCTTTGCCGACTGAAGTTCAAGAGATGGAAAGCATTTAGATCGCAGCCTTTGATTCAGATCTACTCACAGTAGAATAAACTGATCTACCTCGTAGTCTTCATGAGTGACAGTGGGATTGTTCTCGATCTCCCAGAGTCCCTCAGTGAAGCCTTTCCTCTTGTTCGCTTTTCCAAACTTCTCCTTGCTTTCATCGTACGGGAACAAGTCCTTGGCCCCCAGAAATGCCCTGTAACAGTGATATAAATACAAACCAAGCAAATAATGAGTTTAAACAACTGCGAAAAGTTCCCACACCAACAACCATGTATATAGTTGATGTATTACTTAATCTACATGGAATGGCTTGTACTAATCTGCACAACTAGAGGTTTAAAAATAAAAATATCGGAACAATATGTGCAAATTAAACTAAATTAGAGACTTGTAGGAGTTATTAAAGCATCTTTATTGTATATATTTTTTATTTTTCTTTGGATAACGTTTATTAAGCATAAAATGTCATAAAAATAGTCACAAAAAAGCAACAGTCTTGAAAGAAAAAAAATGAAAATGTGCTTTTTAAACCTTTTGTCACCAAAACACACAATCAGGTTTGACAGTTACTTTTACCGACTTACAAAAATACAAATTGAAGAAAAAAAAATCATAATAGCAAACAATGAATTTCCTTCTGTTGACACAAGCTACGCTAATATTTGGTATTTTTCAAATACAAAAAAACATTCAATGCTTTTAATGATGATACACTTTGTGAAATTTACCGCCCACGTAAACGAACGACAAACGGCGAGTACTCACGTCTCGTGTGTCCCAAAAAAGAACACCTGGTATTTGTTTGAGGGAGACTTCACGGCTCCTTCAGGTAACTCATCGATCTGCAGAAGGAGGATTAAAAACACAAACTGGTGGATTAACGACCGGATTTCACATTAGCCTTAACTACAAATCACAACATTAAAAAATTTTAAAACTAAAAATATATATATTGCGATGAATATTTATGACAACAAATAATGGAATTAAGCAAATCTAAACCTTAAAGAGGCACTACGAGATTCAGATACAAGTTAAACTCTCAAAGGCCTCAGTGGAGCGAACATTATTTTGATGGTTTGTTTGTCTCCGTGCCAACTGTTCTCAAAAAGGCCACGTTCCATAGACAGACAGGCATTTTGTCTCCCCCAGATAGGACCTCCCGGGTGCTGGTGGTTGGGGCAGGGCCCGCATTCTGTTAACAGGACGCTGATAAGACTAGAAAAAAGGAGGGAAAAGGCTCTGGCTGCAAAAACTTAATCAACTGTGCACCAAAAGAAGAAACACTGATCTGCATGTTTGCTTTTCAACAGGTCAGACCATTTGTGGTCGGGGATTTTACCTTTTTGTCATTATGGTTAGCGTGCACCAAACATTCGTTTTGTTGTATACATGCACAAATAAACGCTCCAGAGAGGCTGCATTTTCCATCTCTTTAAAATCAAGTGGAAAATGAACTATTTTAGATAATTTTCTTTCTCCTAGTAAATATCTGGAATCTGTGCACAGATCTACACATTTTATCATCAACAAAAATCCATATTTGTCTGTTTAAACGTGCACTTTTCTCAGACTGAATTTTCCCTGGACATTCTCTAAAAAGTACGTTATACAAGGTGTGCACATTTTAATGCTTCGTTTAAAGCTTACGGGGTTTGTTTTAAATACTGTAGTGTTTTAGTGGGTACTGCTGCTTTAAGAGTTTTCAATCAAGTCTGTGCTGTGTGAAAACTTGATTTGTGAGCTTTCAAGCGTTTTTACAAACCTTTAAACCCTAATAATTAAACACAGTGCAATGCATGGGTTGAACCTGGACCAAACGTGGAGTGACCTAAGACAAAAGCAGAAACTCGGTGGCAACAACTAGTGCGGGCACGCGTGTTTACAAAATACTAAACGCGTAGTTATTAGCCTACAGGAGGCAATAAGATAAAAAAATAAATAAATAAACGCGTTTTAAGTGTTTTGAGCGTGGCGGCCTCGTGCTTGAGGTAAAGTTTCGCAGCCATTATCCGTGCTCGTGACGCGACCGTTAGTCCGCCGTTCTTTAACGGTTGCAGCTAGCTTAAACAGGCCGCCTTTAGCGACGCGAAGACCGCACACGAAACGAGGAATAAAGAGGGTTTGTCGAAAACGTTTTAAGGTTTACATCGACCCGGGCGGCTCAACGAGGCTTCTTTACACGATGAGTCACACGAAAGAAATGTCAGCTGCCGTCACTGTTTGTTTATGCTTGGCAACGCCGCGGCTAAGCTAACTCATGGTAGCTAACTCCCGTCCTGTTAGGCCTCGCGGGAGACCGAAGGAAACAAGCTAATAAACCGAGATAGGAAACAAAGAGAATTAAGTTAATAGCACATTTAAAACTAAAGAACAGGGGGAAAAGCAGATTAGGTACTTACCCTTGCAGGCCAGTGTGGATACCCCTTCATTTTAGCAAAAACCAAATCTCCAGGTTTGTATTCCTTTTGCCTATTAGACCTCGGCATGTTTCTCACTGAAACTGCTTTATAACAAATATATGGAATTAAAATACGGTGGAGTTTTTTTTAAACGCGGTACCCAATTCGTTGTGGTCACGTCCTGCAACTGAAGAAGCGTCGAGTTGTCCGACAATAACAACAATATAAACAACAATAACGCTGATGAACCAGGCGCGAAAATTTGGAGCGAAAACGCAGCGTGACGTTTTTCTTTTTTGTTGTTTTTTTTTTCTTCCTTTCGTTGAATTAATTAAAAGCAGTTTCCTTCCAATACGGAATGAATTAAAGCCTATGGTCTAAATTTAATTTCCAGAACGAAGCGCGGTAAATTAACTCCTAACTCGTCTCGGACTATTTAGGTTTGAAATTAATACCCGCTTCGCTGAAACAGACGCGCCCCCCTCCAGGAAGAACACAGCGCCGCCTGTCGACTGGAAGTATTACAACAAAACCAAATAATTAAGTTTTTCCAATAAAACTTATTTCTGAAAAAAGTAATCGTCAGAGTATATCTGCTAAACTACTATTCTTCTTCAATGTATTTTATTCTCCACTAGAATTGAGTGACAGCTGTGTAATTTAAATAATTATACAGGTATACGGATTTGGAGTAATCTGACAAACAAAAAACACATTTAAATTTTTATTTAATCCAATATTTCACAACGATCAAATAGAGAAAAAAATACTAAAATAAAGATTAGCTAATAGAACACGCATTTCAGTTTATTATGTGTACATGTGTACATAAAATGTGTAAAAACTTTTTTAAAAAGCTCCAGTAGCTAGAAAAATAACACAGTTCTCTACGCTCCGCAACTACACTCATGACAAGTAAAATAGTGTGGATTTATATCAACAAATCGTGAAAATATTTTCGATATTTCCATTGAATTTTTTTTAGTTGTTTCATCTGTCCTCTAGGGGGTGCTGAAACCCTAGCTGTTTGTAGTTTTACAATTAATCCACTAGGGGGTGCTGAAGTCCCGTTTGGTTGCTACAGTATTTCAAATTAAAGGCGCCAGACAGTTTGTGACACGCCTCTGTCACCGCCTTCTCTGTTTGTTTTTGTGCTGTTTCACCTTATCACTCAGCATGTCAACTCTTTATTGCTGTACAATCGTCTGACACTTTCTAAAACATGTTTTCCACCCCAGGACCATTTGCACTTGAACTTAGTCTGTCCTCTGTGGTCCCTGATCATTTTAAACAGTGCTGCATCCTCTAATAAAAAACAAGACTGGATCCCAACTACTTTGTATGTAGCTAATCATAGTCCACCTTAGTCTATGTCCAAACTTTGTTTTATCTCTAAAATCATAATGTTGTTGGATGTTGCTAAACGTTTTTAGCGACATCCTTGAAGGTACTGACTTCAGTGACTGTCACCCTTGTGCCAGAGCCCATATATTCTATGGCTCTGCCTTGTGCTAGCTGGATCATCACATTCTGCTAACTCGTGTGTGTGGTCAGGGGCATTGCTGAACGGTTCAGGTCTTATCTGGCAAACAGGATGTTCCACATTACTCTTCATTGTTCAGAATCTTCTTTTCCTCTTTCTTGAGGTGTCCCACAAGGCTCAGTTTTAGGTCTTCTCGTTTTCTCTATCTGCTCCTGTTTGGTTCTCACAAAATGTGGTATGTCAATCCATTGTTATACAGATACTGTAGTTGGATTTATGTCCCTCTTAAAAAGTAAAATGTTGTACATACTCTGCTGAGCTGCTTCTTATGTATCTAAGGCCTGCATAGCACTTAAATTTTAGAATTTTAACAAAATCAAAATTGAAGTGATTTTTTTTTTTTTGCAGACACCACTGGGCCTGTTGATTTAGGTTATTTGGCCCAGTACAATTGACTGTGAGACATTTGGGCATTGAGCTGGAACCTAAACTTCAACTAGATAACCAGATCAGGTCAATCGTTAAATTAAGTTTTTATTATTTGAAGAGCTTTCCAAAATAAAACCCATCATTCATAATAATAATAATAATAATAATAATAATAATAATAATAATAATAATAATAATAATAATGAGCATTTTGAGACCGTAATCCATGCCTTTCTCACCACCATTTTTGCCTGACTCCACTATCTCCCCATACATTTAATGGCCCAGTTTAAAATACTTGCGTTTTTAAAACTTTAAATGGTCTTCTTGCCCAACCATAATTTTCTGAACTGCTGCATATCTACAAACCCATCCACTCACTCAGATCAAAACCCACCTCTTTTCCTTGTTTTTATAGTCAGATTTTTACTTTTATTATTTGTTTAGATTTTATTATTTGATCTGATTTCATGTGTATGGCTGTCTTTTTTTTTAATTATTTTTTTTATTACAGACTGTACTGTATCTGTTTTAATGTTGACTCTGTACAGCACTGCTCCGCTGTAGCGTTAAACTGTTTACAAATACAGTACTGTAATGTTGGATTGGATTTAATTTCACCTCCTGTCCACTAGGAGCGCTGAAATGTCAAAATTCTCATTATTCAACGGAGGAAGCAATGTTGCCAAATAAACAATAATTATCGTATTTGTATGATAGGTTTTAGGGTCTCAAAAAGCTCAAGTATACTGTACGATAGTTTTTTTGTTTTTTTTTGAGCGTCCATGTTCGCCAGTCACAAAGATACCTCGCCTTACCAACAACACCCCCCCTCGAACTTCTACATTCAGCTAAGTAGTAAAGTGACAGTACGAAAAGTCGTCATTTCTTATCTGGCAACCTCGGGAGGAAGTAGCCTTCTTTGCGACTGATGGAGGCGAGTATTTTGGTGGTTCAGCGACTCACGAGCTCGCTGTCTTAGCGCAACAACACATTAAAAGTGTGTGAGAGCTTCTGGCTGTATTGTACGCTGGCGTGTTTTGTATGAACAATAAGAGATTAAAACCAAAATAAGATAGAAGCTGTGAGCAAAGTAACTGTGGCCTTGCTAACATTTAGCTAGCTTCGCGTTCCATCGGGGTCGCGCTTTTCTCCAAACTACAACTCAGCCTGGACTTATTTTATCCCTGTGGCTGCATTGAGCAAAGATTGTCGTACCTTTTAATTGAAGTCGGTCTATCGAATAAGTCTGCGTGAGCGCGGCTTCTTCGGACCTAAGTGGACATCCATGTCCACCGGTTTCTGCAGGTTTCTAATCTTCACAAACATCAGCAAACATGTCTAGTTTGGTCGCCTATGGCAGCAGTGACGAGAGTGACTCAGAGGAAACGTCCACCTCTGCTGCAGCGGAGAGAAAACCGAGTGGAGGGTCACTGTTTTCTGTCCTGCCTGCTCCGAAAGCATCTGGATCTGCTGAGCGACAGGAAGGACAGAAGCCTGCAGCAGCGGACAGCATATCCAGGGATGATCTAGATCCCCAGCCATCTACAGGACATTCTTTCTTATCCAGCCTGCCTAAACCGAAGAAACGAACCGAGCCTGTCAAAATCCCTGTCCCACAAGTCCAGAGACACGATGTGAGTCAGCTCATACCCTTGATTATACTTTTGTATTATTATTGGATGATTTGAGGTTGAATTCATCTACGGTACACATTTTTCATTTACAGTCAGACTCTGAAGACGATGAACCAGCAAAGAAGAAGATACAAGCCCAGGTAAAGTTTGTTGTACTGATCGTGAAATAATCCACATTTATGTGAGCAGCTGTAGTCCCATGTGCTCCCTCTTTCATCATAAAATGCATGGTGGACGTGCATTCATAAGACAAAAATGCATATTTGACTTGGCTTCGATAAGGTTCTGCTGTAAATGTTTATCAGTGTTTTTTTATGTTACAAACAAGTGCTGAAAAAAAATCATTGGAGATGTATTGTCTCTCGTCTGCACACAATAACAATACTGTTACACCTCTGTTTTTACCAGGGTGCAGGTTCCGGGTTGTCCTCCATTCTCCCAAAACCCAAAAACCTGATGGTGAAGGAGACCGACAGACCTCTGATTCCTCATACGCTCACCAAACGGCAAGAAGCCAAAGGACCCAAAGTCCGTGGAGCTCCTGCTCAGGGTCTGATTGGTTCCAGTGCGTCTCCCTCTGCCATCAAAGCTGCAGCCAAGTCTGCAGCCATGCAGGTGGCTCGACAAATAGCGACAGATGAGCAGGATAGCGAGGAGGACATATCACCACAGAACTACTTCTCCCTCGAGGAGAACTCCCAGCCTCTTCCTTCAGTTGACCCACGTTTAGATCCTGAGCCAGGAGCCCCTGCTGAAACTCGTTCTTATTCAGCTGCTGGTGATTTCGGACCGTCAGACGCCCCTCTCGAATTTGGTGGGACCCACGGGGCAGAGGGTGAATGGGGGGCTAGTCCGTATGAACAATCCATGGCAGGCCCAGAGGGTTTTCCTCAGGTATTATTGATTTCATAACTTCATGCACAACACCCAGAAGGTCTGGATGCAGGCTACACTGCTTAAATACACTTTGAAAAGTATACTGTATTAAACATTTTAGTTGATAAACAGCAGGGTGCTTTATGTGTAAATTGATCCAACATTTATGTAAAAGTTATTGCATAAAACTTACTAGCATCAACTATAAATGATCTCTGATGAAAACTGTTGAAAAATGGGTTTTTTTCTTGTACAGGAATACTATGAGCCCTACTACCAAGATCCTAAATCGGGATTGGCAGATGATGAGGAGCCTGAACAGTCTGCCATGTTTGATGATGAAGGGGTAAGAAATCTGCTGCTCATTTGCCTGTTTTGTTTTTTTAGTTAATCCCTGTACATCAAGTATATCAGTGTGTAGAGTTTACTCCTGAACTCTTATCACGTCATTCTGCTCTGTGCTGCCCCGTGCATTTTCTGACCTCTCCTTTCTGTCATCTCTACAGTTCATGCGACTGCAGGGAAAAAGAAACCGAGGCAAGGAGGAGGTGAAGTTTCTGGAGATCAAAGGGGACGACCAGCTGAGTGGGAATCAGCAGTGGATGACCAAGAACTTATCGGAGGAAAAGCAGACCCGGCAGTCTTACAGCAAGGTGACCGCGTCCAGCCTCCTGCCGCTGGGATTGCTGTGTGTCTTGTATGGGTGGGGTTGGGGTAAAATGTGCTCTAAAGTTAAATGTTTTTAGTTTTCTTGGGTTTTGTGAAGTTGTTAAACTTAGAAAGGGCTAAATTCCTGCAGTGGGTCGACTCAGTTCAAGTTGGCAACACCTAAAGCTTTGCGGTCTTTGATGGTAACATTTAGGAAGAAAAATTTAACAAAACCAGTTCTGAACTTTGTCTCATAAGCATCTTCTGCATCTTCATTCTGTGAAAACAACAAACATCACGTAACAGCCCTGTTTACCCATCCATCCATCCATCCATCCATCCATCCTCTTCCGCTTATCTGGGATCGGGTTGTGGGGGTAGCAGCCTAAGTAGGGAGGCCCAGACTTCCCTCTCCCCAGCCATTGGGCCAGCTCCTCCAGGGGAGTCCCAAGGCGTTCCCAGGCCAGCCGAGAAACATAGTCCCTCCAGCGTGTCCTGGGTCTCCTCCCGGTGGGACATGCCCGAAACACCTCACCAGGGAGGCGTCCAGGAGGCATCCTAACCAGATGCC
>JARVGV010000630.1:20199580-20211056 GCA_031762435.1 Hypsolebias longignatus | reverse complement strand
AAAATGCATTTATAATGGGATTTCCTCATGGTTCTTTTATTTATTTATTTATTTATTTATTTATTTATTTATTTATTCCTTCTTGCTCTCGGTGAAGGACACTTTTTCTCGTCCCGCTCCTTCCCCTGCTTCTGTGAAGCTTTTGGAGCCTCTCTTTACACATCTTCCTAATTGTAAATCATGGATCTGGTCAGCTGGTCTCAACACAACTGATCAAATTTCTCGACGAGGAGATAGGGTAAAGGAGAGCCCTCCTGCCCCAACGGGAAACTTGCAGCCGGATACACAATGGATTTCTGGGGGCAGTGGAAGACTGTGTGTCTGTCCACATTGTCAGTCGAGGATGTTGAAGATGCGTACGTAATTGGATTTATAACAGGATTTCTGCATTTTGGAGTTGGTGGTTACCTGGCATATCGACAAATTCGGAAAACGTCTGCAGCTGTTCTGGCCATTGTGAAGCTGCCTGGCGAGGATGTGTCGTGCTGTGAGCACTCAGACTCAAATACTGTGTGAACTGAGCCGTAAGATGACACGATTCTTGAGAATCACAAGCTACTTGCAGCTCCTGAATCTCGCTGGCGGGAAGAAATTGATCTTGGAGAAGTTTGCAAGCTTGGCTTGATGGAGTTGACCACAAATATGGCTGCTTGGAGTCGCCATTGAGATGTACCAGTGAGACTGTAAGACAGATGGAAATTAACGAAGTCGGCCGGACCCAAAACAACTGTTTTCTGATCTGGCTCCCCCATGTCGGCCTTGGAAGCCGACTATCTCAAATTCTCCTGGATGTTATGTAAACAAGATGCTCTGCTCCTTCCCGCCCGTTCCCTTCCCTGAGGATATCTCTGGACCTGTGTCAGAGCTCGACCGAGCCGGCTGATAAACACTGCACCATCACTTATCAGGACTATGACTGAGGGGGCTATCTGAGACAATGTTCACAGACTTACTCCCCTCAAACTCACCGCCTTCACTGGCCTCCCTCCTTTTGCCCTCACTCACCCCGGTGCAGTAACTTAGGTTAGATACAAAAACTCCAAGTGGCTGCATCACTCACTTGGGCAGCCTGTGCTTATGTCATCTGTATGTTGCTTTTTGTTGTGCTGAGGCTTTTTTACAACTTCACACTGTGTCCTGTTAGACTTTGCGAGTTCTCCCACTTAGAAATCATGGAGGGGTCTGAAATTTTCATCTTAGGTGCATGTCTTGCTTTGTCTTGTCTGTGACACTGTCTGAGAGCCTCTCTTCTACAAAATCTTCCGAATCATAACTATTTTGGTCTCATCTGACCACATAACTTTCTCCCATGACTCCTCTGGATCGTCCAAATGGTCAGACGGGCCTGGACATGTGCTGATTTAAGCAGGGGAAACTTCCGTGCCATGCATGATTTTAAACTATGACGTCTTAGTGTATTACCCACAGTAACCTTGGAAACAGTGGTGCCTGCTCTCTTCAGGTCATTGACCAGCTCCTCCCGTGTAGTTCTGGACTGATTCCTCATCTTTCTTAGGATCATTGATACTCCACAAAGTGAGATCCTGCATGGAGCTCCAGTCCGAGGGAGATTGACAGTCTAGCTTCTTCCATTTTCTAATAATTGCTCCAACAGTTGATATTTTTTCACCAAGCTGCTTGGCAATTGCCCCGTAGCCCTTTCCAGCCTTGTGGAGGTCTACAATTTTGTCTTTGGACAGCTCTTTGGTCTTAGCCCTGTTAGTAGTTGGAGTCTTACTGATTACGTGTTGTGGACAGGTGTCTTTATGCAGCTAACAACCTCAAACAGGTGCTGCTAAATTAAAATAAGTGGAGTAGAGGTGGACTAACAGGTCTTTGAGAGCCAGAATTGTTGCTGATTGTCAGGTGTTAAAATACTTATTTGCAGCAGTAACAAATTAAAGAAAATTCATACATTGTGATTTCCTTTTTTTTTTTTGGATCATGTCTCTCACAGTGGACATGCACCTAAGATGAAAATTTCAAACCCCTCCATGATTTCTAAAAGGGAGAACTTGCAAAGTCGCAGGGTGTTCAAACACTTTTCTCACTGTAGTTGCACGCTTGTAGAATTTTACTGATTTTATTTAGCACGATGCACATTACTGTATGGTTGTTCAAACTCATAAACCCAAAATGCAGTTTAAGAGCGTGCTAAAATTACATTGATTCTTTATACGGACTTTTCGTACAACAGCACATAGAGGACCAGCAAAAGAGATCACCTCTCCAGGTGTGTGAGGAGAATAAACAGAACGAATGGGAGGAGACCACAAAACTCCTGCAGCAAACCAACAGCAAACCAGTGAGTTTATTTCTGTTACTGCTTCTCTTTTAGAGAATATTTACCAGTTTTACAGCAACGTGCTGCAAGTTGTAGAAAGAAAAGGTTGTTTTTGAAGGAAATGTAAAGCATTGTATTTTCATGGTCACTAGATGGCGACGTTTCCTCAAACATAATCCCAGATTTTAGCTTCAGCTTTGTTGAACTTCCTTTAGATTGAAGATACTGTATTTATGTTTTTGTGTTCCACAGTATGAAAAGGTGCGAATATACCGGATGGATGGGTCCTATCGCTCTGTGGAGCTAAAACACGGCAACAACACAACTGTGCAGCAGATAATGGAGGGCATGCGTCTTTCTCAGGAGACTCAGCAGTACTTCACCATTTGGATCTGCTCAGAGAACCTCCGTGAGTCCTACCTCAGTCGACTTTAAGGGTTAAAAAAAACTTTTTATTGTTGTTTGTGTTAACTTTAAATGCTCCGTTAATATATTTTTACAAGCGTGCTGCTGCTGTAGAATAACAGGTGTGCATTTTGTGTGGATCAGACCTGCAGTTGAAGCCGTACCACAAACCACTGCAGCACCTGCGAATCTGGACAGAAATTGTGACGGACTTGACAGTGCTGGATCCTCAAAGAGAGTCGCCTCAGCTCTTTCTTCGCAGGGACGTACGACTCCCGCTTGAAATTGAAAAAAAGGTACCCCGGGGTCAGAAATAATCTCGTATATTTACATTTACCCTGTTGGATAAGTCAGAAAATGTCTTGAATACTACTTACTGCTTTAATAAAGGTGGAAGATCCGCTGGCGATTCTCATCCTGTTCGACGAGGCCCGTCACTGCCTCCTGAAGGGTTTCCTTCCAGCACCGGACAGCAAACTGATCACGCTGGCCAGCCTCCTCCTGCAGATCATTTATGGCAACTATGAGAGCAAGAAGCACAAACAAGGCTTCCTTAAGTAAGACTTTATTGAAATACCTGTCACATTAACATCCATCGTGATAAAATTAACCTTTTCCTGGTATGTAAGGTTTAATAAATACATTTCTTCTTTACTGAAATGAAAGAAGATAATGTTTGTTTTATTCAATAGTGAGGAAAACTTGAAATCAATCGTTCCGATACTAAAGGTAAAAAGCAAAGCATACCATTGGACCAACAGGATTCTTCATGAATACAAGGTAGTTTTAATTTAATATTTTGAATAAAATCCCACTCCTGCTTGGCATAATTTGAATCCCATTTGTTTAACAGGCCCTGAGCACCAGTGAGGGCGTGAGCAAAGAGATGCACCACCTGCAGAGACTCTTCTTACAGAACTGCTGGGACATCCCGACCTACGGAGCGGCTTTCTTCACGGGACAGGTCTACACCAAGGCCAGCGCAAGCAACCACAAAGTCATTCGTGTGTACGTGGGGGTCAACACGAAGGGGCTGCACCTCATGAACATGGAAACCAAGGTATCTTCATCCCGTCAGTTTTTTCTCTTTTGTCAACAAAGACTTGTTGAACAGTGAAACGAGAGAATACATTTTGTAGAAATTAAATCATTTTATTCTTATGCCTCTCGCAGGCTCTTCTCATCAGTTTAGAATATGGCACGTTCATGTGGCAGCTTGGACACGCGGACCAGTACTTCCAGATACACAGCGGTGACAACAAAATGAACTTCATTGTGCACACAAAGCAGGTAATGAAACTTTTGTGGGTTAAAGTTTCGAGAATTGTTTAAATTTCATGGTTTACAATGCTGTTCAATAGTTTTGATCCCTCTCTCTTCTCTTTATTTTTACTTTCAAGGAGCCCAATTTTTTTGTAGTCTTTAAAATTGGTTTAATGAATAAGATTATATAGCAACAACAAATTCTGGCTCATTGAAAGCAAACTACAAAGACAAGAGGGATGGTTTTGGTAGAGTACAAGAAGTCTAACCCCTTATTTTATTTAATTTTTCAAGAAGAATAACTGAATTTGTGTATGCTGTGTAGTAAAACGAAGTATAGCTGGCTTTAATCTCTTGTTTATAATTTAATTTTAGTCTGGCCTTATTGTGAAGCTTTTAATGAAACTGAGTGGACATATGACTCCGAGCGAGAAAGGCCCAACGGATAAATACGCCTACGGCTGAGAACTTTAAAAGAAACCACATCTGCCAAAGACGTGACGGCAGGTTCTTCATGCTGACCATCCTCATCATCAGACTGCAGGACTTTCAGATCACAGCTTCTCCACAGAAATGCCTCATTTTGTATAACAAGCTCATTGATATCTGTTGTGACTTATCTTTGTGTATTTTGATAAGTCATATATTTTGATCTGTGTAAATATGTTTTATTATTTAATGTTTAATAAAAAAAGATGTATGAAAAAAATTTGTCAGGAATTGTCCAACTTCATAAGCTATGTGAATAATTTTTTTTTTTTTGCTTATTTGGCTGAAACTATAACAGTTTTAGTAAGCTTAATTTTATAATTTTCACAATATTTTTAACACTGAATATGCTCCACTAACAAATAAACAAATTGGATATAACTTTTTTTAACTGCAGTTTTTACAAGCTAACAAGTGCCTTCTTGTATGAACCATTAACGACAAACTGATAAATCTGAAATAGACCACAAATCTTACTACAAAAAGTAGAAAACATGACATTGCTGCAAAAACTTAACAACAATTTCCAAGTTTTATTCTCCACGTATCGCAAATTTATGACAGATTTTCACATTTAAACATGAAAATATCTGATATGATTTCAAGTCCCCCTAACCATACCAACTTTAACACTGCTGTCCTCCCTGTTAGTGTTACAAAGAATAAAAATTATATTCATGACGGAACATAAATGCCTTGGTTGAATAAGGTTATTAGTATTTTTTATATACTGTAAAATATACTATATATATATATATATATATATATATTCCTTTTTTAAGAGATGGGGGACAATGTCAAAACAGTATGGACTTCTATAGCACCTTTCTATCAAATCAAGATACTCAAAGTGCTCTACACTATCTGTACCCTCATTTATCCATACACACACACAGCACTACTAGATCTAAGCTAATTGAACAAATTCTTTAGAGACTAATCAGTGCTTTAAGTCACATTCATACACCAATGGGACACATCGGAGGCAATGAGGGGTTCAGTGTCTTTCCTCGGGACACATCACGTGACTGCACTGGTGGAACTGAACCCCCAACTCTCCCATTAGAGGATGGCTGCTCTATTAGTCTGTCCAAGTGAAGATGCAAAGCATTGTTTGTATTGAATGGGACTACTTTCGTGTGAAAATTAAGACATTTTCCAATCTCCAGAAACTTGATAAGAGTTTTATGACAGCACAAAAAGATTTATTGGTAGTCATTGCAAACATGACGGTAGAATATAAAAGTACTGTAATGATCTTGTAATTATAACTAATTAAAATCAAAATGGAGCTATTTTAATTGTGTTCAAGTTCAGTTGTGAAGTTAAATAAATCATTCAAGAATGAGTGAAAATAAGCTGGAGGATCATGCTTGACACTTTTTTTGAAACATTTTCACTTCCAGGTTTAAATCTTTCACCTTAATGTTGCTGACAATTGTCCTGGTTGTTTAATCTGAACATGTTGAGTGTTTAATACTCCTGTGAAGGACATTTTCCAATGTCACTGACTATTTAAACAGTGACAATACATTTTTATCTCTTAATTTAACAGTTAAATATTGGAAGTGTTCAAAAGAAAATAAATGACATTAAGTTACCTTCAAAAAGCAAAATTAAACTGATATGAATGAGCAAATACACTGCAGAACTCAGAAACAATGCAATTTTAAAAGACTCAACTTTTGGCACAATATACATCCCATTCATGTGGTCAAAGGATATAATTAACTTTTTTATTCCAATATTATATATGCTGAGGTAAAATGTCCTGATTTCGTAACTAATGTGTGCAACTATTTCATTTAACTGTCAATAATTTGACGTACACAGTACAAAAATAAATAATGGAAGTTAGCTGTAAACTTCATGTTAGCTTAAAGTTTACACAACTTTCAGTGATTTATTTATTTTTTATTGTTACCTTTGGTGGCTCGACAGGATTAGGTTGAGCTTTTACTATAATGTATGCATTTTTTAAGTGTTAGCCAAATAAAGCTTGTTTATTAAACAATAAGTTTATAAAATTGATTAACGGACAGTGACCATCTTACTAGCGTGACATCATATAGCAAGACATCGCTTCAGATATCGGCAGCCAATCAGAGCCTGAGTTGCTTGACGGACATGTTCCTAACAGCCAATCAAAATCCAAGAATAGTCAGGCGGGGGCAGGCTTTAAACTGACAGGTAGAAATGGATGCTAACCTGAGTTTAACATAGTCGGACAGTTATGAGACTCGACTGAGGTCCCGTTTTTTTTTTGTTTCATTCTGTTCCACCTCTCGTTTTGTTGTAGTGGTGTAAAACTGTAATGTCGACGCAGATGAGTAACAAGCTGCTCGGAGACACTGTCGGTGAATTAAACGACAGTTTAACCTCAGTGATTCTTGCAGGTTTGTTCTTCACCCTGACGGTCGGTTATGTCTCCAAGCGGCTGCTCAAAGAGGCCTCTGACGACAACCTGGTAATGCAATCAGTTTTGAATTTATTAAGTGTTGACTATAATGCTAGTTTGTAGTCATATTTAGTTGCATTCTTCTTTGCTTTCACAGAATTCTCCTCCTTACATACCCTCCAGCATCCCTTTCCTTGGACATGCCATTGCGTTTGGGAAAAGCCCCATTGAATTTCTTGAAAATGCTTATGAAAAGGTAAGTTTCATTATTCTGAAGCTCAATATATTAATTGATTTCAAACATAAGTGCTGTGATTATCTGATAGAGAGACATCCAGGTCCTGAAGCAGCAAAGCATTCCCATACCATCGTGCTACCACCACTGTGTTTGTCTGTTAGTGCAATGCAGGGTTCATTTTATGCCAGATGTAACGACTCACATTCCAAAAGCTTAGGGCTTGTCAAATCGCAGAGTGTTTTCCCTAAAGTTTTGAAAATAATAAATATGATTTTGGCAAAATTGAGACAAAGCTTTTGTTATTTGGGGTCAGTAGTGGTTTTGTCCTTGGAGCTCTCATGAAGGTCATAAAAATTGACCTTGGTAAGTGAGACCTGTGGTGCTTTAGTTCATATGTGTCAAACTCAAGGCCCGGTGACCAAATGTGGCCCTCGTTGACATCTTATCTGGCCCCCAAGATGATATTAAACTTAAAATACTTTTATCACTTGAATTTTTTCAGTAATGCAGCAGAAAAAAATCAAATGAAACAAATCAAACTCTTGTTGAGAAACCTGCAACCAAGAAAAGATGTTGGGTATCTAACTTGAGATAATGTAGATTCTGAATTTAGCCCTTAGTTTGAAAAAGCTTTTAATTTTGGCCCCCTAAGTGAGTTTGACAGCCCTGCTTTAGATGGTAATCTGGGTTCTTTTGTGACCTCTGGATGAGGCGGTGATGCGCTCTTGGAGTAATTTTGGTCGGGCCAATACTTCCCCACATACGTATCTTTGGGTTTGAACTTCTTAAAATGCCACGTCTGTTGAAACAAAGTTTGACACATCTCTGTGCTCCTTTTTACACAAGCAAACAAACTGCATTTTCCATTCTTTGAGTGTTGTTTAGGTTCTTCTCTGCCCTCTTGCAGTATGGTCCTGTGTTCAGTTTCACCATGGTGGGGAAAACCTTCACCTTCTTGTTGGGCAGCGAAGCAGCCGCACTCATGTTCAACAGCAAGAATGAAGATCTGAACGCAGAAGACGTCTATTCCAAACTGACCACTCCAGTGTTTGGCAAAGGGGTGGCCTACGATGTGCCGAACCATGTGAGTCTCTGAACCATAAAATCACTTTAACTACATGTTTGTGGTTGTAAAACGACTTGCAACACACATTTCCTGTATTCTGCTGCAGGTTTTTCTGGAGCAGAAGAAGATGTTTAAAACCGGACTGAACATTGCTCGTTTTAAACAGCACGTCAAGTTAGTTGAGGCAGAGACCATCGATTATTTCCTGAGATGGGGAGACAGCGGGGAGAGAAGTAAAATATTTAGCTATTAATATAAATACAGTGTGTTTATACACACAAGACTATTTGTTTCTTACCATTGGAACTGTTTTCCTCCTGTCAGACCTATTTGAGGCTCTATCAGAGGTGATCATCTTAACAGCCAGCAGCTGCCTCCATGGGAAGGAGATCCGCAGCATGCTGAACGAGCGAGTGGCCCAGCTTTATGCCGACTTGGACGGAGGTTTCAGCCATGCCGCTTGGCTCCTACCCACCTGGGTGCCCCTGCCCAGCTTCAGGTAGATCCACCATATTTCTTACATGGCCTTACTTAATCTAAAACTGCATGAACAAACTGTATTTGGAGTGCATGCATCATCTATATGAGAGCTTAATACAGAGCTGTGTTTGGTTTTAGGAAACGAGACAAAGCTCACAGAGAGATTAAGAAAATGTTCTTCAAGGTGATTGAAAAACGCCGGAGATCTGGAGAGAAAGTAGACGACATCCTGCAGACCCTCATCGACGCCACCTACAAGTAAAAAAGCCTTAGCTGATCAGGATTTGTCAATGAAAACCAAACCCCCTGTTACTTGACAATAATATTATTTGACATGTAAATTATTAAAATAATGCTAAGGAAATGCAGGTCAAAGTCAAAACGCTTTTGTTTCTGCAGAGAGGGTCGACCAATGAACGATGACGAGATCGCAGGGATGCTGATTGGTCTCCTGCTGGCGGGTCAGCACACCTCCTCCACCACCAGTGCCTGGTTGGGGTTCTTCCTGGCCAGAGACAAAGCTCTGCAGGAGCGCTGCTATGCAGAGCAGAAGGCGATGTGTGGAGAAGATCTGCCACCGCTCGACTATGATCAGGTTAGAGCTGTGAAGGTGTGATGAAAACAAGAAAACAGCAACAATTAATTGAATTCAAAATGGGAAAAAAATCATCAGCAAAACAAATAGGAATACTATTTTTTGCATAATCTAACATAAATGTAGATATTTAGCTTTTAAATAAGTACTGTGAGATCGATTGTGTCTTTTTATTTTTATTTATTTACTGTTTCTGTCATATTTTTAAGTTGAAGGATCTCAGTTTGTTGGAGCGCTGCTTAAAGGAAACTCTGAGGCTCCGCCCACCAATAATGACCATGATGAGGATGGCTCGAACGCCTCAGGTGAATTTACATACATGTATTATATATCAGCTACATTTCCTAATCTCGATCTTATAATAAAAAAACATGTTCTCAAATTATTAAAAAAAATTATAAACAACATTTGTATCCGTGCTGTCAGACTGCTGCGGGGTACACCATCCCTGTGGGTCATCAAATCTGCGTCTCCCCGACCGTCAACCACCGTCTGAGGGACACCTGGGTGGAGAGGATGGAGTTCAACCCTGATCGATACCTCAACGACAACCCTGCTGCAGGAGAGAAGTTTGCCTACATACCGTTCGGAGCTGGTACGATAAGAATCGGATATTTGCGTCACCGAACTGATCGTTTGTTTGAGGTTTTTTTTACAATTTAAACTGCTCTTTATCATCTTCAGGGCGTCATCGCTGCATCGGAGAAAACTTTGCTTACGTCCAGATCAAAACCATCTGGTCTACGTTGCTGCGCCTGTACGAGTTCGACCTTGTGGATGGATATTTCCCCACAATCAACTACACCACAATGATCCACACCCCTCACAGCCCCATCATCAGATACAGGAGGAGGAAGCCGTGAGAGACAGACAGTGAGCGATGTGAGAGTCAAAGGCAGGAGGGGACTTTCAGAAAGTTCTCACATCCTGGGACTTGATTTGAGGAAGATACAGATGAATGCACCTTGTTACCATTCTCACCTGTGCTTTTACGCTTCTGTTATTCAGTTTAAAACGAAAATGTTAAGAGAATACATACATTTGGGGAAAAAAATGCATCATTACTCCAGGGTCAAAGATATACTCGCATTCAAATGAGTTTTTAAAGCGAAAAGAGAAAAACAAACTGAATTAAGGCGCCTTATGACGAGGAGACAAGTTTACTGTTAGAATTCAGACTAAACCTTAGAACTTTATAATTAATTTCTTTTTGTTTTGATTTTTACTGTAAACCAGTGGTTCCCAACCCTGGTCCTTGAGGAACACCATCCTGCATGTTTTAGTGGTTTTTAGGGGTTTGCTACTAACAATGTCCCGTACATTTTATCAGAACTGAGAATGCACAGATGTGACAATCTGAACCATCAGACTCTTCCTCGTGAACATGTCAGCTATAAAATCTTGTAACAAACTCCCATCTCTTCTCCTGTGTGTGCAGAGTCAGGTGTTCTGTCATAAATTATAATAAAACTACAGCTGATTGGGTAAAAAATTTCCCGAACATTATTATATGTCAGTAAGTTTGCTAACTTTGTGTTGTAGGACCTAAAAGTTGCAGCTGAATTTTAGAGCTGTGGTTCCTAACACTGGTCCTTGAGGAACACCATCCTGCATGTTTTAGTAGTTTTCTTGCTCCAACACAACTGATTCGGTGATTTGTTTACAGCATCAAACTGTACGGAAGCTTGTTAATCACTTATTCAATGCAGGGAAACAACTAAAACGTGCAGGATGGTGTTCCTCAAGGACCAGGGTTGGGAACCACTGCTTTAGAGGAAAAGCAAAATGGACTGAAGCCTTTTCATCAGAAAATCACAACAAATTTAAATAAATTTGTACTCTAGAGGCTACTTAATGTTGTAGTCACGAAATGTGGTGTGGATTTTAAGTTCATATAGGAACCTCTTATTTTATGAAATAATACATTTAAACCTGCGGGGTCAATTTGACCCAAGGCCAGCAGGAAGCATTATGTTTACAGCACTTCACTTTGTTGTGGTACATTCACTGGCTGGGAATTAAATCAGATTTTTGGGTGTTGGATCTCATGATCGATGGTGCCTTGCAGTTGGTGTTTTTCTTCGTACAAAAGCAGCTTGTGAAGATCATTAGGAAATTCCTGAAATTTGGAGCTTTTAACTCACTCAGACAATATTTTTCTCTGCAAATGACAAAAAAATTAAAGTCAAAGTCAACTTTATTGTCAGATCTGCAATATGTACTGTACAGGACATACACAGGACCGAAATTGCGTTTCT
>JARVGV010000630.1:20187759-20199480 GCA_031762435.1 Hypsolebias longignatus | reverse complement strand
TTTGCCAGTGATGCAGTGTTCCTGCTCCAGGACAGGTCCTCTGAGACATGCACTCCCAGGAACTTGGTGCTGTCTACTCTCTCCACTGCAGTGCTGTTGATGGTCAGAGGGGCATGTTGGGCATGACATGGACATTTACAATAAAACTAAATGGTAATATGCTGAGAAATAACAACCCCGATAAGCTGAATGATGCAGTCTATACATTTCAGAGTGCTACGTTATATACATTGCACCGTGTTTTCATTTACTGCGACCAAGTACATTTACACAAGTTGTGAGGCACTTTGTGTGTGGTACATTAATTTTATACTGCAGTTCCAAAGTTAAAAAGCAAACTTTATTCCAAAAAAAGTGAGTCAAAACTGTGACTTGTAAACAATTCAAGGCCTTTATTGAGATAAAGACAACATAAATGTTGGGAGGAAAAAGCATTGTTTGAAAATTATTGTATTATTTTGTGCTTCATTTGCATCAGCATCAGTTTTACTTTAAGAAAACAAAACAAAAAACGGTTTAAATATTTGGGAACTGACACATATTTCTATTACAGTCACTAAAGTTTAATAAATGTACTGGTAGCTTTACCCCTTTCAAACATTAGGTTTAAAATATCTGATAAAATATCTTAAATCAGAACTGCAGAGAAGAGAGAACTGAAACAAATGACTGAAGAGTGCTCAGAGGACAGAAATTTGTTTTATGAATAAATAGCTTTTTCTGCTCTTCATTTTTTAAAATAAATATGAAAAAAAAAAAACTATCATGCATGAATGTCATTTGTAATCCCCCTTTTAGTTATTTTTTTTAATTAAACTAATCCATTAAGGAGAGAAACATTGTTTATTTTATCTTATTTACTTTTTAATTTTACTTTTATATAATTACTTTATATAGATAATTATAATTGAAGGAATTCATTCAATTTCCTCTTTAAATGCTAATTTAAAACTTTAAGACAAATTATTTTTTTAATCCAACTGTAATCCATTAAGAAGAGAAACATTGTTTTATATATATTTTTTTATTTTACTTTATTTATATAATTACTTTATATAGATAATTATAATTGAAGTAATTCATTCAATTTCCTCTTTAAATGCTAATTTAAAACTTTAAGACAATTAAATTATTTTTTTTAATCCAACTGTAATCCATTAAGGAGAGAAACATTGTTTATTTTATATTATTTATTTTTTAAGTTTTACTTTATTTATATAATTACTTTATATAGAGAATTATAATTGAAGGAATTCATTCAATTTCCTCTTTAAATGCTAATTTAAAACTTTAAGATAATTTTGTGTTAATAAAGTTGTAGATGCTTTAGTCAACTTGGAAAATAACATTTTTACGTTAGTTTTGTGATGAGATGCCGCGCTCCGCTCCGTATGTTGTTGACTCACAAAAAAATTTTAGTTGAACTTTTATAAACGTGGCTTGAGCTATAACCAATTTTTTGTTTATTTATATGAATTTTCTGTGGCAGCCATCTTGAACTGAATTTTAGGAAATTCATTATAGATGTACATCCACGGATTATTTAATTAAAATCCATGCAGTCCACGAGATATTTCGCTAACAAACAGCTAAACATTTACACAAAGACCTCACATAATGATTAACCGTTGAAGTATGACCTTCTGCTACAATCACGCCTAAATTTAGCTCCATATCCATAGAACTGATATTTACAGCCATTTCTGTGTGCTTTAAAATAAGTTGTCTGTGAGTCTTCGAGGCTCAATGAGACTAATCTGTATAAATAAAGGTTTAATGAATGTGGCAGCCATCTTAAATTGGATTAGCTTTAAAAAATAGTATGAGTATTTTCTAACGTTGGTTAAAAATTGCCCAGTAGTTCATATTTTAATAACAGACACGCACATCAACATTATTATTCACCTTTACCTTTTAGCGGCGGGCATATCTAAAACACACACACAAACATATTTGAAAATTGTGTATTATTCTTTATTTCAGTTTTTGACAAAATACCCCAAAAATTCAAAGCTCCTATACGCTTTACAAAAATACGTTCTCTACAAATGTCTTCTGTAGTCTGTCCGCCTTAACAAAACACAGTGTAGTGAAGAAGATCCAGTAGCAGCCTCCTGAACGGTAAACCCAAACATCCTCCACGTAACGCTCCACCCATTCAACACAAACATATAAATTAATCACAAAGTCCTTAAATTAGCAATAGACAAATATACACGATTGTTGATCATCCACAACGAAGAGGCAGATTAAATTACAAACATCGCTGTTACGGTTTGCTTTTTTTTCTCCAAGTGCTGGCGACAAAAAGCCTGAATACAACATGTCGTACACTAATATAAAATGTTTTGGTCCACATGGAGATACAGTCCACAGCAGAATGATAGAAAACAGCGGAGCGCTCAGCACAAGAAAAGGCAATTGAGTTACTTCAAGCCAAAGTCATCTGTCAGCATCTATCTTCTCAAACCAAAGTGCAATTGAGCATATGAAGAAGCACCTGGGGAGAAAAGAAAAACCTGTTTGGTACATAAAGATAGAACATTATTATCCTGCTGGACTGTAAGAGTACCTGATGTGACGCTGCCCAGCCTCCTCTGCAGAGCCTCCAGTCTGGAGATGTAGTCGGTGAGCGCCCGGTCGGGGTCGTAGCTCTGCAGGTGGGAACAGGTGAGAGGCCCATGGTCTGCCGCCAGGTGGAGCCTGACAAAACACCCAAACAAATCATAAAACACCGGATTTACTGAGCCGTTTTATATTTTGCATCAATACATTTAATTTAAGGTAGCAAAGGAGTAAAAACTGTGCAAACATTGATACTTTTCAAGGCTCAAGAATGCTGACTGTTAGCACGCGCATGCAAAGTGTACGGACAGATGAAAAAGAGTTTTTCCAAAGCGAACTGGTGACATTTAGCAAAACACTGTGTTTAAAAAAAAAAAAAGACAAGAACACATGAAAATACAAGGAAAATGAGGAGGATAGTTAAAACTTGAATTAAAGCCGAGGAGACTAGTGCGGGAGAGTTATAACTGTTTGAAATTAATTTAAAATGTTTGAAGAATACAGGTGAAAATGGCCGTGCAGCTGGAGCGGTCCAAACTTAACAGGCAGTGTGGACAGTATGTCATAAAATACCACTGGACCAGTAACAAAGGAGTACCGATACAAGACTTGAATGATAACGCCAACAGAATTATTTTTGTAAAAATAAATATATACATATATATATGTATATATATATATAAAAAAAATGATAATGGTGCCAATTTGTTTCATTAAACCCAGACGTTTCAGAAGGCACATACAATTCTTATCTCACGTTTGCAGCAAACACGTATGAAATTTAAACCTGTGAACCAAATTCACGAGTTTGTTTCAATTTAGCACTGCAAACATTTTGACTTAAGCGAACGAACAGGATTTTTTTTACAGCCCTGAATAATTCACCCGTGCTTTCATGCCTCTTTCAAGTCAGAAAACGTGCGCTAAAATAGGTCTAATAAGATAATAATTCAAAACGATCAGTTGATTATCACAGTGACATGGTTTTAATTTGAATGGCACGACCATCACAAGTGCATGCAACATTTACATGTGTGTATGTTGAACACAATGCTTTTCTATTTAAATTCAAATTGCTCATTTGTTTTCAACACAGCATGACAAATACACGGATTTTGTTGTTTTTTCATAATCAAATAAGTATTTATAGATTAAACTGATGGATTAAAAAAAAGTGTAGAAAAACATCAACATGGGTCCTGAGGGTTTGTTGACCACACTGATTAAAAATAAAAAAAAAATCATTAGCATTATACAGTAATAATGTAGCGTTAGCAACACCTGTACTGAAAGTTGTACCTGTGCTGTGTGGGGGAGACGCCTGATCGTGGGGATTCACGCCCACTTCTCCCCCTGCTGCTGGACACGCCTCCTCCTCCTCGTTCCCTGTACATGTCCACACTGCTCGGGTGAAGATATGGTGAGTCCCTCACCTCCGTACCTGAAAAGGATTTATAAAAAAACACGAGTTCCATCAAAACGATGGTTAGAAAAGTCAAAAGAGGCCTCGTTCTGTTTCCCATGGTCTGACCTGCACCGTTCTTGTTGGCGCTGCAGGAGGCCGTGGAGCTCATCCCCGTCGCCTTGTGCCATCGCTTCACGAGGAAACGCATTCTGTATGAACGAAAACAATCAAATCAGTGCTGTCACCTCCTTTAAAAGCCAAATAGCTTGAAGCTCCGGCAGCGCACCTGGAGAGGGCAATGGAGACTCGGACGGCAGAGCGGAAGCGCATCAATCCGCGCCGGCGCTGGTTGTAAGACTCCAGGCTGGAGAGAGAAGGATGGCCGCCCATCCTGGACAGGAGCGACAGCGTGGCCTCCTCACACTCCTGGAAACCACCCAGCAGTAACAGCAGATACTTCTTCTGGTAGATCAGTGCTTTCCGGAAACTTTCTGACCTCAGGTACTTCCCGTACATCCTCTGAAGATGGCGACAAAGAAGTTCCATCATAAAAATGTTGACGTGATCTTGGTTGGAGTTCAACAGCTTTTTATAAGCCCCAAATGAAATCATCAGTGGCTTTTCATCTTTTATTTTTTTGCTGACCTTTAGTGCAGAATTATCAGCCTCGGGCCCGGTTATCTCTCGAAGTGTTTCGGACCTGATTTCTCCCCTGAGTCGAGCCACCTGGGACTGAGCCAGATGTAAAGCTTTCTCCAGTCGGATCTTCTCTCGAGTCCAGGACTCCTGCTCTTGAGAAAATATCAAACCTGCAGAGTCCATCTTTGACCCTCCTCTCCTGCTGGACTGCAGAAATAAGAAATAATGAAAAGAAAATATAGGTTTAGTTACTATTTTAGCTTCATTAATATGTTAAATGCTGATTCAGCAATCGCACATTGTGTTTAGTTTTATTTTTAAGATTTTTTGTTTTTTTTAATCACCTCAGCATACTTTGTGCCATTTATTTAATAAGTTCAGCTCATTCATAAAACTTTTGATTTTTGTATTATCTATACCTATTTTCAGTACTGTAGCCGGAAAATAGCTAAAACGCTAAAAAAAGGCTTAAAAAATTCCTTTTGCTACTTTTAGCTTTTGACAAGCCTTTTGCTTCTCTTAGCTTTTAGTCAGCTTTTTCCTACTGTTGGCTTATACCTAGCTAATTTAAAAAAAAAACTTTTAGTTACCATTTTGATACTTTACCTTTTAGCTCTTTTTTTGTTGCTACTGTTAGCCTTTAACCAGCCTTCTGTTACTTTTAGCTCATAACCATGCTTTTTAATTTTAATTTAATTTTAGCTAGCCTTTTGATACTTTACTTTTATCCCCTTTAATGGTACTTTCAGCCAAATGTTCTGTTAAACTTCTAGAAATCATTTTTAAGTTTTTTGTTGTTAGCTTCTGATTAGCGTTCCAAGCTAACTTGGATATCAAAGCACCAAAGTTATAAGGAGGGTCCATCCATCCATCCATCCATCCATCCATCCATCCATCCATCCATCCATCCATCCATCCATCCATCCATCATCTTTTACCCGCTTCTTCCATTTTTGGGTCACAGGGGTCGCCGGTGCCCATGTCCAGCAATCACAGTGTGAGGGGCGGGGTACACCCTGGACGGGTCTCAAGTCCATCACAGGGCCACATAGAGACAAACAACCATTCACTCTCTCACTCACACCTAGAGACAATTTAAAGTTACCAGTCAGCCTAACATGCATGTTTTTGGACTGTGGGAGGAAACCGAAGTACCTGGAGAAAACCCACACATGCATGGAGAAAACATGCAAACTCCACCCAGAAAGGCCCCCGGACCGGGATTTGAAAAAGAGACCTGCTCGCTGAGAGGCAGCAGCTCAGTTGCGCCACTGTGCTGCCCTCAATGAGACTAACCTGTATAAATAAAGGTTGAATGGAAAAAAAGCAAAATAACACTGAGTCTCCTGAATAGCTAAGAAAAGCTCATTAAAAACTTTGTGCTGTTTCTGTGCTATGCAGAGCTTTAAAACAAGATTGAAACATTTAAAGAATGCTCTGAGCATTTAAAAAGGACTGCAGCTGCATGAAAACTATTCTTTCTAAAATTTATGTTACACAAGGAAGTTTTGAAAATGGTCTAACATTTGAAACAAAAACAAATTAATTTAGACTGTTTCTTCATCAACGGATGCACATGTGCACGCTTAAAACAGGAACTGGAACAATACCTGAACAGAGAATATGGTTAAAAGTCTCTAAAATGTCAGAACCAACACATTTCAGAAGAGTTACTGAGACCTTTAGATGGAGGACAGGTCAGGACAGAGTCTATGGAAAAAAGAGTTTGAGGATTGTGAGAATTATTCACAATAACATTAGAGAAAAAAATGAGATACACAAACTTAGAAGATACCTGGCCACAAATAATAATTAAGAAAATTTAGATATGTATGAACAATACAGTAAAATGTGATACGATGACAAAAAAAAATTAAGTCAGAGGGATACACAAAGTTTGTTTTCTCAGTCATCCAGGTATATAACAACAAAAAAGGTTGAATCATGTCATCTGGACTTCGTTTTTTTGTTAAAAAGTGAGCATGGGATACATTTTCATTGTACTGCTGCTTACACACAGTTATATGTGTCCATGAAACCTGATGAATCCAATCAACTTCTTTGACTACAAGCATGTCTTAAAGACATAAAAACCTGGATGACCCTTCATTTTCTCCTGTTAAACACAGACAAGACTGAGGTTTTGGTTTTTGGACCTGAGCATTTTGGGAATTATTTTTTCAGTCCTTAGCCCTCCTTAGATGGTATTAATCTGGCCTCCAACTCTAACGTTAAACATCTTGGTGTTATTTTTGATCAGGACATGTCTTTTATCCCCCACATTAAAAACATTACTAGAACTGTCTTCTTCTACCTGCATAAATCACTAAAATGAGAAACATCTCATCTAAAAATGATGCAGAAAAACTGGTTCATGCATTTGTTACGTCTAGACTGGACTATTGTAATGGTTTATTATCTGGGTGTCCAAATACTTCTTTAAAACGTCTTCAGTTGATCCAAAATGCTGCTATCAGTCTTAACTGGAATTAGTGGGAGAGATCTCTCCAGTTTTAATTTCTCTCCACTGGCTCCCTGTCAAATCCAGAATATAATCCAAAATCTTACTTCTAACACACAAAGCTCTCAACAACCCAGCTCTATCGTATATTATCTTATTGTTCCATATTTTCTAACAGAGCACTCTGTGCTCAGGCTGCAGGTTTACTCGTGGTTCCTAGAGTTTCCAAAAATAGAATGGGAGGAAGATCTTTCAGTTATCAGGCGCCTCTCTTGTGGAACCAACTTCCAGTTTCTGTCCGTGAGGCTGACACATTGTCCAGTTTTAAGACTGGGATTAAGAATTTCCTTTTTGATAAATCCTATAGTTAGGGTCGGCTTGTCTCCTGAGCTGTCCCTTAGTTATGCTGCTGTAGGCTTAGACTGCTGGAGGACAAACTGACCACATTTCTTTTTACTCTGCTACTGTCTTTACTTAATTTGTTCAACCTATTTTGTATTTGTAATCATTGTTTCTATCCTAACATGTGTTTTTTGTCTTTCAGGTACACCTGGACCTATCTCTGGGTCGACCATTCTGTGTTTGTTTGTCTCTCCTTTCTGTCCTCTCAACCAGCCAGTCAAAGCAGATGGCTGCTTGTCCTGAGTCTGGTTCTGCTGGAGGTTTCTTCCTTTTAAAAGGGAGGTTTTTCCTTTCCACTGTTGCCATTGTGCTTGCTCAGGATGGGAGACTGCAACAAAGCCAAGATTCAACATGTCTGCTTGATTCCTTAGATGGAGAACTTTACTAATTGGCTTTTCTATGTGTGTGAATGTTCCTGTAAAGTGCCCTGAGACAACTTTTTTGTGATTTGGCGCTATATACATAAACTGAATTGCATTGACCTTAAGTACAATTTAGACCATGTACAGTAATCTACTTCACTCCTTTTAAAATCAGAAATTGCTACTGAGTATGGCCTTAATTTGAATTAATATTCAGACTGTTCATCTGCATCTTTGTAGCCAATAAGGCTCTCAGATCGCGAACGCACCAATTACCTATGACGTAAACAAAGGACAACTCCGTGGAGTAGAGAGTCATTTATGGACTGAAGATTGGGAGAAAAAGCCAAAATGGAGACAGAGGACAACACTGTCAACAGACAAAATGACGAGGTAAAGACAAAGGATGAGTGCCCGTGGTCGTACCTGGAGGAATTTTTCATGTACAGAGGATGAAAAGGAGACAGCGTCCAGATGCAAACTTTGTTTGATCTCTGCAGTGATAGCAGCTTACAAGACTTCAGCATCCAATCTCAAAAAACATATTGCAGTATACCAGATTTTACAGCTACCTGTATGATATTGTTTTTATTGTTTGTATGTGTGGGTTATTGGTTTGGCTAAGCATACAAAGATTGTAGATATTGTCACTGCCATTGGTTTGCCTGGTACTTTTTAATCAACCTTAAAGTAAAACTGAGCTTCTGAGCATCTGAGAAAAGTGCTTTGAAGGTAACTATTATACACAGTGAATCAAACTGAATGACTTCTAATGACAACACAATAAAACATCAATTGATTAAAAAATAATTAATACTCTGAGTAATTTGTACTTTTACTTAGGTAATTTTTATTACACCAGTATTTTACTTGTAAATTAGTGCAATTTAAGCAGTGCAACATTACTTGAACTTTAGTACAAATTTCCATTACTTTTTCCACCTCTAGTAAAAGCATTGCCATCATCACAGTACAGTTATGTCATGGTATTAAGTTTAACTGCATTGGTTTCACATTAAATTATGATTTTGGCTGAAATTAGTATTTAAAATATCCTGATGCATGCTCAGTAATCCAGGTAGAAAAATCTAAAAAAGTTAATTCTGGTCTTCTGGACAAATAAATAAATAAAATAAAATAAAATAAAATAAATAAATACATAAATAAATAAAAGAGAACAAACATACAAAAAATTGTAGAAACGTTTCGTCTTTCCTCCGAAAGACTTCTTCAGTCTGAGGTGCTGTATTCAGCTCAGTCTTATAAATAGCACCCTCTCACAGTGGATTAACCAGATTGCTGCTGAGAGCCAAAACCAGCTGCTCACATGACCATCAGCCATACAAGGATCGTTAGCATACTGATGGTTGCTTGCTATTCACAGGGGGCTGAGTGATACTAGCAATAACAGCATTGTAATAGGTGGACAGTTGAACATGGAGGCCTCCACCCCTGTTTAATGATGGATAGTTTCTTTTCACAAAGATGGCTTCCTTTACTTCTCTCTCAAACCATTGTTCCTCTCTATCAACGATCTGAACCTGAGACCTCACAGTCCAAGAAAGCCAGCCTGTGGACTGTGAAGTATCAGTTAATACTGCAAATACTGGTCTGTGTGGTTGGGTTTGCGGTACACCTCAGTTTGCAGATGTTGTTGGTGTTTGCTGAACAGAGCATCGTAAGTTTATTGTAACTGATTTGTAAAATTTTAAAAAATTAAAAAATCAACAATAATATATTCTCTTCAATCCTCCAACACGCTTGTCATTAGCTATGTGCCTCTCAGGATAGCAAGCTACTCTTTAGATAACCTAGCATAAGCTATTGCCTTGTAACATTTTATCCAGAACAATAAATCTAACGTAGCAGTAAAATATAACAGTGTTAATAACGTTATCATTGTCATCCTCAAAGAAATGCATTGTCTGTCTGAAATCTTTAGTTTTCTGCAAAGAAAAAATAAATGCCACTGCAGTCAATATCAATTAGACCTTCACCATACGTGGCTGACTATTTAAACAATGAACAGACAAGTACTGTATGTTTCTTTCTTTAATTTATATTTTTGTAACATGCTTGATAACTTCATGGTGAATAACAGAGGATAGAAAATGTGCACGCATGTTAGTGTTGTGTTTTGATATCTTTTATGCTTAATATATCATATGTTTTCACAGGTCCTTTTATATGGGTAGACCTCTTGTGATTATTGTATAATTTTTACATGTACAGTATTTTATAAGTTACACAAATCACTGTTTGATCATGGTATTCACATCACTGTTTAATCAAGGTAAAAACTGGGTGTGCTGTGTTACTCTTCAGGGTAGTTTAGATGAGCACTTATGTACACATCCTAAGTTTCACATTACTAACTATTAGCTTAACTTTAGATTATAGGAGAACATGATCACGTTACTAGTTATTAGACTGACTTTAGACTAAAAAATGCATGAACACATAATTAGGCCTCAAGTAAAGCTTGAGCTCTGCTCTGCTCAGGAAAACTCTATTTACTGTCTGCTTTAACACAGCAGAGAGATAACATGAGGGGGAGGGTGACTTTACGTCAACAGACTTCAACACAATTATAATACAGGTTGATTATAATACGTACACATAAGCTAGATAATAATTAATAAGTGATTAATTATCCTTGTTGTCAATCTTTACAATAATTATTTCAGACTAATAGTTACGTACTAACACATTAAGCAAACATGAACCAAAGGCCTGAATTCAGAAGTACACAAGTGAGTGTCCTGAAAACCTTACTTATCAGCAACTTTGGAATGCAGCTAAAACTGACCTTGAAGCAGGGGGCAGGCTAAAGGCTCCGGTAACCATGGTAGCCTGAAGTTGCAGGCTGCCAATCACACACTTTAACCAATCAGGAAGCTAGCCTCTAAAAGTCAAAAAAAGCCAGTGACACACACACACACACACACACCCACCGGACATTCTTTTGGGAACTCTCTGAGACAGGTTCGTGCGTTCAATGTCCCAATATATGTATATATTATAAATTTTCATGTTATTCTCTGAATATTTGTAACCCCTGTTGTCAAATAAATCATTTTGAACTAAGGTGACGTCTTGAGCTGTTTGAACACGAAAATGCAGTTCACTTCATTAGGAAAACTGTTTCAAGACTTCACGTGTTAAAACAGATTTAAAAGTGGTTGTTTATTTTTATTCTTGGGGGTAGACAAAGCAAAAAATAAATAAATTCAGCAATCATATAGGTTTAGGCTTCCCCGCCCAATATTGGTATTGGTTATAGCCAAAATGTATCAGTCTGGCTCAACTTTTCATCCAAAAACTGGTACAACAATTTGAAAACCCATTAAAATAGTGACATGGCATTGCTCCAATCCATCCACAAAGTACAAAAAGAATAAATTCAGTTCACATTCCTTTACCAAGCATTTTCTAAATAGTTCTTACCTTGCAAAGTTTCATAATCTTGCCAGTGTAAATGTCAGGAGAGAGAATGGTTCCGAGAACCATGGGCTCTAAATATTCTGACACCAGCGTTTTGTCTGGGAACTGAGCCGGGTTTACGATGGTGACCTCCTCACTGCCATGTTCCTGGAAGAATAAGAATATTTAAAAAGAGAATTACTCAGGGTTGAGATGGTGTAGCGGTAGGGCAGCCGAGTTGGAACCAGAAAGTTGCAGGTTCAACTCCTCGTCATGCCCACATGTCGTGTTACCTTGCGCAAGACACTTAATCCCTAATTGCTCCCTGGGTGCTTACATAACTGCCTACTGCTCCACCTGGGTGTATCTCACGTAGAGCTGGACAAAAATTCGATATCGATATATCTCGCCGATATACTTTTTTCGATAACGATAATATGAATTTTAAGCATTTTTCGATATTT
>JARVGV010000630.1:20148954-20168938 GCA_031762435.1 Hypsolebias longignatus | reverse complement strand
GGACACCCCCCGCCCCCACCAATAGAAACTGGGAAATAGCTTCATTTTTATAGGATTTTGATTTCCTGACAATAAAATTTAATGATCTTGGCAATTTTCTAAAATAATGTAAACTAATGTCACCTTCTGGCCAAACAATGGGTACAGTACAGTATTTGCTATTTTACCAAGATTAAAAAAAAAAAAGTTTATTTGGACTCATTTTCTGAGAGTCGTTTGTTTCGGTATACTGTATTTGAACGGTTCCTGTAAACTGTGCAGAAGGAATCCTGCAGTAAAAAAAGCTCATGTGTTCTGGCTGGTGAACAGTGGTGACCTGATAAAGCCAAAGCGATGAAATCAAAACTAAAAGGAAGTTTTGCATTAGGTGCAAAAATATTAGCCTTTTTATTTTTTTGAACTCATTTTTGCTAGGGTCACCTTGCAAGTTTGCAAAAAAAAAAAAAAAAATTACGACTGACTCAAGCGCAGGAAAGAGGTGTGAATAAACGTGATCACTTTTCAGAATAAATGGTAAATGGACTTTTCGATCTTATCCAGATACTCAAAGTGCTTAACACTAAAAGCTGTGTCCTCATTTACCCATTCATTCATACAGCACTCTGTTCCTCTACAAATAATAATCAGAGCTTTATCACATTCATACACTGATGAGACACATATCAGAGGCAATGAGGGGTTCACTGTCTTGCCCAGGGACACTTCAGCATGTGACTGCTGGTGGAATCGAACCCCCAACACTTGCATTGGAGGACTGCTCTAACCACTCAACCACAGCTGCCCCTAAATAAAATAAAATAAAATACACTGACTGCAGACCAACACAACTATTTAAATAGATATATTTATAAAAGTTTTTATCATTTCTGTGCTGCCAGTACAAAATTAAATATGAAACGTTACTTGTCTTTGGGGACCACTGATTTAAAGAACGAACTAAGTCAAACTCAAACTACATTAATTTTAAATTGTACACTGAGCATTTGGAGATTTTTAAACAATGACCTAAACCAATCACTTTAATTCTATTTTGATGACATCTGAGACATTTTTCTTAGTGGCTTACATCGAGGAACTTCCTGTTCTTCTCCAGCTGTTTCTCCAGAGCTTGAATCTGTTGTCGGAGGTCGCCGCTCTCTGTGTTCTGAGCGTGCTCCAGCTCGATCACCCTGTTGACCTGCTCCTCCAGCTCCGCCTCCAGCAGCTTCACCTGCTTCAGGAGGTCCGTGTTCTCCTTCTCTGCTTGACGCTGGACATCCACCTTCTCTTTCATCAGCTTCTCCGTCTCCTCCAGCAGGTCTACAGGACACGACGAAGGAAGGAGGGTAAGATCAGCCGGCAAATCTGTCAATGAGACACGCGCGTCCGATTCTGGCATTCGGTTAAGATGCTGAGATGAAAATGAAGAGTCTAAAGTTTGAGTGCCATCATGTGGTCATATTTAATCCAACTTTTGTTTTGAAAATAATTATTCATATCATCTAATGCTAATAGAATAACTTTTACAACTTATCATCTAAAAAAATAACCAACATTAGACTCTTCCAGCATCTCAGTCAGCTTTCCAATCCCGTTACCATCACCTCCCAGTCTCCTCTCCTTTCTGCTGCCACCAGTGATTATCCCACACCGTTGAACTCAGGATCAAACCCAGCAGGACCAGTGCAAAATTAACAGAGTGAGAGGGGTGCAAGTGACAAATCAGACACAGGACAGTCCAGACATTTAACCATGCCCTTTAAGCTTGAACAGGCAGGGGAGAATTCCTCATGAACAGCCAATCGTTCCACTCAAATATGTCGTGAATGCAGCGTAAAATCATTGAAAGAGACGGCTGACAACAGGAGGAAAAATGTTATAGTAATGCCTAAAGATTAATCATGCCCAAATTAGTGCCAACATCGACTCCAGGACGTTAAAAAGAGACAGAGACAAAAAAAAAACAGTCAAAACAAAAAGCGGGGACAAAATGTTAGTGATTGCTTTGTGAGCCAAATGCAAGCAAGCTCCGAGCTTCGTTGGCAAGTTGCTGGATTAGGGTTAGAGATCCAACTGCCACTCAGCCAGACAACTTAAAAAGAACATTTACAGATAACGACTGAGCCATGCTCACAGTGGGGACACACCTGCTTCAGGTGCTGCAACCATTGCAGCTTCAACTAGGCCTACAGGAGAACGAGAAAGCACAGAAATTGAACATGCGCTTGTTTTTGCTGCCATGAACAGGAAACATATTCAATAAAGAGTGGGAAAGGGTGAAAATAGGAAAATTGTTCTTTTTTTTTTTTTTGTGATCGTTTCAAAGTCGAAACCTGAATCTCTAGAAATTACGTGAAAGGAAAAAGGTACTGAACAAACCCATGTTTACGTATTCAAATGCAGATGACTCACCTTTTCTGGAATAATAATAAAAAAAAAGGAATACAATTTTTGATAATATACGGAGGCAATGAAGTTTAAAATCAGTGGAAACAGTTGACAAGTTTCAAGTTATTTCTTTGGAAATAAAAGCTCTAACTTAAAAGCTGTCCCAACTCTAACAAAAATATAAAAAGTATCTACAGCAGTCCCTTGTTTATCCTGGGGGATCCGTACCCTGAAGCCCTGCGATAAGTGAAAAACCGTGAAGTAGTAATAGTAGTACAAGTAGTAAGTAGTAGTTTTAGTATTTATATAAAAATATTTTAAGGCGTTTTAAACTCGTCCCACACTTGCAATATTCTAAACAATGTTTCTAAACTCTAAACGCTCTAAAAGAGCACAGAATGTCATGATTTCCCTCTCACTGCCAGCGCTCTTGGCCACGCCCACTTCTCTGCTCTGCATGGAGAACAGCTGATCAGCTGCAGCAGGAAGTTTATACTGCAGTTTGTTTGTTTTTGTGTTTATCTTGCAGTATGGGCTGTACAAATGTGCAGCAGGTGCTAAATAATTTAAAATAGTTAATTTTAAATAATCGATCAATCAGACATTTGTGTGTCATGTCCAGTCTTATTTTGAAAAACCGCAGAGCGAGCCCACGATAAACGAACTGCGAAACAGCGAGGGACTACTGGCGATGCTTCCAAAATAAGAGTTTTAAAAATTCTTCATGGACTATGAGAACTCTTTACTAAAACAAAAGTCATTGTGGGGCTGTGGTCCATTCCCAGAAGCTTTAGAACAAATTGTCAGCATATTTGACAAAAAACAAAACAGGAAAACAACTCCTGTATACTCATCAAACTGACTCTGCATCAATGTTTTCACAAAACAAACCTCTCTGGTGTAAATCAATGAACAATTTACGGTTCATAATTAACTCCTGACCTTCATACAGTCTCACTGAAAGAAGATTTTTGATTTGAGTCTTTGACAGTTCAGACAAAAATAAGGAACAGCAGCCAACCTTCAGTAGACCTTTTGAAAATCCCTTTTTTTTCTCCTTTCTTTCTCGATACCTACAAAGCTCACGTGGTCCGGCCTCCTCCCTCATGGCGTCCTGTTGTCTTGACAACAGCTCACGCTCCTCAAGCATCTGAAGTCTCTCCTGTTCCAACTCATGCAGCCGGCTACCTGTTACCTGCGTGGAAAATTAAAATCAGGATATAAGCCTGTTGTCACTAGCTGACTAAATCGGTCTTATTTTTAACAAACTGTTCAAAAACTTTTAAACTGCTTTTATAACCCAAAATATTTATTACTTACAGAAATTGTTAAATGTTTTTAAAAAATTGGTTGGGTGTTGTTTTAATCACGTGAATTAGTTGACAGCATTTTTAGCAGCACAATGTAATATAAATATAATATAATAACATAAGTAAAATATATATTAAGTATATAGAAGTAATATACATATAATAAGTATATAAGTAGTATAAGTTTATAAGTATAATAAGTAATATAATGTAATATAAATAAAGGTTGAATGAATGGGTGAAATAGTTTCAAATTGGAAATAATTTATTGTAAAAACAGAAGCGTGTCGCTTATAGCTGAAAGCTTTTATTATTCTAATATTAAGATGACAGTAGAGCAAACCAAAACCATTTTACGACTATTTGTCCCACATCCAGTTGAATGAGTTTTGTTAATTGAAACCAGAATCCCCTTTGCGCCAGGAGTAAAATCTACTTTTAATGTTGTCACAACTCATTAGCGTTTCTGAAGTGACTACTCCTCCCTGCAGCTCACCTGCAGCTCTTGCTCGAGGCTCTGCTGGAGTTCATCCTTGTGGCGTAGCTGCTCCTCCAGCGCAGCTCGTTCACCCGTGTAGCCATCGATGAGACCTGCATGCAGTCCGTGCAAGAAAGGCACAGTGAAAATTAAATGATCAGATTTTCATAGAGCTTTTTAATGCGTCATTTCTGCTCCCATTTGGAAACATTTATGATTTGTCTTGTTCTTGTACAGCTTCAGTCACGTAATGACTGCAGGATGCAAAATACAAGCAAAATATATAAACAGTTGTGTTTTCGTATAAACAAGCAAGTGCAACGACATGTATGAAGCAGAGCGGTGAACACAATGAAAAGCTTTAATTACTGTACTGCTTTGTCACAGGTCAGCATAATTTTCTATTCCGCAATCCAATTAGATGGAGGAAGCAAGTAAACAAGAATCTGCTGAGAAAATCTTCATTTTAACAAACTGATTCCAGCACTCAAGAGATCATATTTTATCACTTGATGATTGTTTATGAGAAGCAGAATCTGTAATCTGCAAGAATTTGTAACGTTTGCCTAAAGAGGGATCTTTGTAAAACAGCTATCAGAAGATTAAAGACAAAAACAGCCCGTCCAACAAATAACGAGCCGAGTCTTCGTCCCGGCAACATTATGGGAGGAAAACAGGTAAATAAACCCTGTTTGTTTCTATGAAAACCTTGACATTTAATATGATCCATCGGCCAGTGAAGAGAATCTTCTCTTAAGGCTGAGCTCAAATTTAAAACCAGTTTGAAAAGACCACACCCTGAGGTTTTACCTGGATCATCCACACAATGGCAGACGTGTTTCTCTTTCAGCTCGCTGGTATTTGTCCATGAGATACAGGCTCAGCAAGGATCAAACACTCCCAGAGTTAATGAGGAGGTACATCACATGACCTCATATTCAAAGCTCTTTTTATTTGTTGTAAAGAAGAAGGTTTACAAACAGGGTGTAGCACTCACTTCTCATTATAATGTCAGTGACGGATGACAGACCAAGTGACATGAAGTACTTGGGACAGCTTTGGCTGACTTTTCCGTATTACTGTCTGAAGAATAACATTATGTAATGGAAGGGTGAGCAACTTTTCTTTGGATCCTTCAGGGTATTTAATGCCTGCTTCCAAAAGCAGATAATGATTTTGCCTGCGTCTATGTTCATATGTCTGTTTATTAACAAAATATCTCGTAAACCACTGGACACAATTGATTGAAATCTACAGAAAATAGTCATTGTTCATATTTACATCTACAACTGATTAACCACTGATTAAACTAAATCTAATTTAAAATGGTTGCCACAATTAATCAACTTTAGAAAACACAAAAATGGCTAAAACTCAACAGTCAGTTTTACAGATAATGAGCTAAAATTTGACATGGCAGTAGCTGAGAGTCATCCACAAAATATACACTACCATAATTTTTGCTGTATGAGTCACAGGTTTTTTTTCCATAAATTAGAATGCCTGCGACTTATACAGTGAAGTGACATGTTTGTTTTTTCTCCCATATTTGTAACCCAATTTTTGGCTGAGATCTGATGATTTCATTCATTCTGACATGGAAAATATTGAACACTACCATTTCAGCCACTAGGGGCCCTCGACTGATTTGGCAGCTCAAGTGTCTCATTAATAGGTAAAAGCAGTTATTAATGAGACACTTGGCTTGCCATACAGGCCATCTTCGTCTCGCTCCTGAACTCCTGGAACAAACGACTAATCAGCTTCATTTCGCCGTGCCGCCCAGGCAAAATGCAGCTGATTTAACCATTAAAGTGCATTTCTTAAGGAAAAGTTCAACTGAGACATACCTCTAATATAATTTCAAGCAAACAAATAATTGCTTTTAGGTGGTTATCTGGTTAAATTTTGAAGAAATGCACAGCAAGTCGTCCCTCTGCGCGATACCGCTTCCGCGAATCGGCTTCGAAATGCAGCTGATTTGACCGTCAAAGTGCATTTATTAATGAAAAGTTCAACCGAGACATAGCTTTGGTATACTTTTGAGCAAACAAATAATTGTTTTTAAGTGTTAATCTTGTTAAATTCTTATTAAAGTCTTAGCCAATCGATTTTTGGCACAACACCGGCCCACGTTTCCGGGTTGTCAGCATAGACGTGTAACAAACGCAACGCATCAGTGGTGATGCGTAATGGATGCGACTTATACAGCAAAGAGACATATTTATGTTTTTTCCACTTTATTAAACATATTTGGACAGATGCGACTTATATGGCGGTGCAACGTTTACGGCGGCAAGTACGGTCATTGTGACATCTTGTGAGATCGCATGTGATTGTGTATAAAATACACTATACAGACACACTATAAAAATAAAGTGTATGCTCAATAATCCAGGTAGAAAAATAAAGTTCTTTTTAGGGCAGCAAATATTTGCACCTCCTCTGTAAGATTACTGAACACAAACATTGTAACAGGATCTCAGTCTTGTAAAAGACAATCCAAGATTAGAAAAGTCCACATACTCCCTGATGTTCTACGTTTCTACAGCCAACCAGGGGAAAATGATTAGTACACCGTGCAATTTCCAAAGTGTTTAAAGTCAGAAAAGGATGGAGCTTATATTTGGTTTTGTTGCCACGGTTGACACTCACGGACCATCTGCTTCCATTAGTTTACTGCCAATCAACAAGATCTAAAGGAAGAAATGTTAACATATGAATCACCAATTTATATCAAACAACTTACATATTTTTGTTTTGTTCAGTTTTTACTGAAACAATCAAATGTTCACCTCCCATGCTTTTTAAATTTCTAAACAGCTGATGCCTTCACTTCCTGTCACACCCACAACCTCCAAACATATGTGCTCATATCTGTCAAACCTTCATGCAGATAACCTCTAACCAAGTACAGTTCGTTCTACTAAGCCGCCTCTGAACAAAAAACTATTTTCTAAACCCAAATATAAATCGCTCAGAATCCAGACCAAACCGAGACAGATTTGTCTTTCTTGCATGGTGTTGCTGCTTCAGAAGGTTGTCCACACAGAGTCTTTTGAGTCAAACATGAAAACAAATGCTAACCTTCAGCACGGTGGAGTTCCAGAGCGAGCTGCTCCCGGGCCTGGGCCTCCTCGGACAGCCTCTCCTGCAGCTCCTCCTGCTTCTGCAGCAGCTCGCCGATCTCCTGGTTGTGGCGGAAGGACTCGCGCATCAGCTCAGTCTGGGTCACCCGGGCATGTTCAAGCTAAAAGGAGACAGAAGAAGACAAAAAAATATTGACTAAGCAGGAGGTGGTCTTTGGAGCTGCCACACTCATGAACTTATTCAGTAACGAACATTACCCTTAAATAGATTTTTCGCTATGGCAATTTATTGTTGCTGTTAGATTTCAATAAATAGTTTTAGCAGCTTAATTGAAATGCAGTTACAGCATGCTGTCAGGAAACAGGTTAAGTTTGTCAGGATCAACAGGTAGTGATATAAAACAACAACAGATAGAGGAAGAGAACCTGTTGGAGAGATGAAGATGGAAATTTGAGATTTCTGTTTCATTACATTTATTTTATAATATAGAACAAGTATAACACTAAAGGACAAGAGTGACTTGGAGAGCACTAGTGCAACTAATTTACATAGTGAGAAGGATGGACAAAAAATGTAATGATTTGATTTGATAATTCTGTCTGGGGATGATAAAATTGTTGACAATCAAAATGGCTCATTTGACTGCTGCACAAATATTTAGTAAGCTGCTTACTTTATACCAACAAACAAAGAAACAAACAAGAAAAGTGGAGGAGAAAAGATTTGGTATTAGAACTAAAACAACCAACAGTCTATAGCAGATGAACAATATTTGAGAATCATGTCTTTGAAACCGGGTCAAAATAAATCCACCAAACATGGACGTGACGCTGAAAAATGCACCGTCCTTCAGCTGATCTGTTGTATCCCAAGTTTTGAGCCAATAATGTTTTAGCAAATTAAAACAGTTTAATTTTTTTTTTTTTTTTGCATTAAGCTGTGTTATTTTTATTTTTCATCATGTCATTAAGATAAATGGGAACAAATTGTGTCTTTCTGACAGGCTGCTGGCAGGAAAGAACCCAAAGGCCCTATTTTAAATAGTTTTTTTTGCCAAGTTGTTTGTTATACGTTGACAACACTGGTTAATCTTTTTCTTATACCTGAATGACTCATAGGTCAAAGTGTTATGGTTTAACAAACAATTATATAAAAAAAAATAAAAATAAAATACTTTTCTTAATATGATTAGGTACTGGATTTAAAAAAAAGTGAGTTAAAAAGTCCTAAGACAAACTTGGGGGGAAAAAAAAAAACCTTCACAATGCCTGATGAACCTTTAATCCAGATAATATTAATATTACAACAAAGTCTGGGTTTTGGAAGCAAAATATAAAGAAATGGGGGATAAAGCAAGGTCTTTACACAGCACTGTATTTTGAAAGGGTTTGGCAACACACTTTATAGTCTAAGGTTGTTATATGATGATCGAATACCGGACAAACAGTCAACTCTTATGGAACAAAATGAGCTTGTGCTGATGTAACAGCTATGCAGTAATTTACAGTTAGAAGAATATCTGTAAAAAAGACTTGCTAGTCAGGTGACAGAGAGCATAATTTCCTTGTAAAGCTACTAAGAAATCATGATAATGCAATAAACCGTCAGCTCACATACGCTCATTTTCCATAGATTTTCATATCTCCCTGAGCAAAGTTCTTATTATTATGGGACCTGGGAAGTGGAAATAAGAACTTGCCTAAGGGGGAAGTCATATGATCTTTCACCTAATGATTCAGGAGCGCTGCTGTGTGCCTACCGGTACATGGAAAGACATTTTAGCTTACATCATATGTACATCTACAGACCTGGACTACAGAAAGACAGAGAAATGAACCCATAAAACATTAATCAACTTTACATATGCTCTACTTAACTGGTAAAGGAAGCACAACCCTCTCTTTATGCAATACAGTTCATGTGTGCTGCAACTTACTGTATAAGGAGGAGTGGGCAGGGAGATTTTGGATATGACCTTAAGAAGGTGTCCATTAGTCTTGTGATTGACGTGAGAGATCTGTGTCTGAATCACCACGGCGTTTTTCGTGTTTAAGGTGCTGCTCAGTGGGAAGGGTCGGGGAAGGGGTACACGAGATTCCACCTCGTACACATCCTGATCCTCCCCCTCCAGCCACGTGCTGCTCTGCATGCTCGAGTTCCAGTAAGACCGATGGGAATCCATGGTTTTGCTTCCTATCTGGAGTCACGACAAGGAGGTGTCATTTGCCATGATTCGTCAGTCTGAGCTGTGCTGTGCCACCACAAATGGGAATAAAGTCCAGCAAGAAATGAAGCAGTGTTATATGTTGTGGGTAGCTCCAAGCAACAGTCTCTATGTGTTTTGCCCACAGACCCAGGAAGCGTAAACAACTACCACCAAAGGTGACATTCGTCTCATTCACATGCTGCCCAGCAGAGGTAGAAAAGGTTCCAGGTGTTTAGTCAAAAAAAAGAAAAAAAGAAAATCCTCCAGGAAAGGTAAGAGTTACATAGTCCTACAATCAAGTGTCATCCTCGGGAGCAGGTCAATGTGAAATCCAGGTCCTGCAGCCTAAAAGGCACTCCTACACATAACCGTGGAAGGTAAGTAAACACAAACATTTCTGCTCTCGGCGTCCTGTGTTCAGACGGTTCGTGTTCTCTGACCTTCTTTCCTCAGAGTGAAACCATAAGCTCACACCCCCACCACTGCTCTTGCTCTTCTCTCGCTCTCTTTCTATCTGGAGATTCATTAACAATACAATCCCGCTGTAGCAGCCCCAACCTGCAGGCGAGCCTCCCTGGGGCCCCCCACTGATTGTCTACTACTCCAAGCCTCAACCGGCTGACGGTGAAATGACAGCTCAGATGGAAAGTCACTCACTCACGCTTTTCTTCTTCCTTCCTTCTACTTGCCGTCATTCCCTCCTCTCAAATGTTCCTGCGCTCATCACTACAGCTGGTTTTCCCAATTCATACTCCGACAAAGATAAAACCCAAGACTGCCAGGTAGTTTGGCGCTTCCAAAAGAGGATACTGTTCCTGCTTCCTACAACAAACACACCTATAATAAGGATACTGCTCAGAACAGGAGTGGGAGGGAAGCAGGTGTGGCTTCAGTCTTTGAAGCCAGTCGACCAGGTAGATTTGCAAACTGTTTAAACACACTCCCCCTATCACAGAAATAACCATCAAGAACACACACCCATTCGACAAAAAGCCGCCCAACCAGATTTCCTCCATTTGTAGCAGTAAAAATAAGCAATTAGGGCAGTCTCCACTAGAGTTCAGCCTCTAGTGGGTATGTCTGCTGTTATACTTGCTGCGCATGAGCTATTTGTACGTCTCACTGGTTAACAAGAGAACAAACACCTACTAGAGGGCAAATAATTTACAGCCGTGGCTCAATGAAGACGCTTAACATTCCTGATCGGGCTTGTTACATCAGTCTCTACCCAAGTCGTGGTGTTTCAGTCACAAACAAGACAAGACTAATGTGCACCAGATCAATAGCAACAGGAAAATCATTAGAGAAGCCATTAGACGTTGTAGATTGCACGTTTATTGTGCCGTCAATGACGTGGACTTGGAAAAGAATTGTTACTTGTAATTAATATATTTAATAAAACTACAAAATAAAAACCGTTTTGCAGCATTTAATTTATTTTTACACTGTTTGGACATTTAGAAGATAAATGCAGCAACATACAAGCAGCTTTGAGACGGTATGGAATAAAGTAGAGCCCAAAAATGAGGTAAAGGAGCTTTAAAACCACAAAGCATGATCAGTTATTAACATAAATCAACAACCATGATGCAAATGTTAAAACAGTAAAACCTGGCAGTTTTCTTTAAATCTATTTTTAGATTGCCAAGACAAAACTCATTTCAGCGTGAATAAAGCATGAATTCCAGCCAGAGGGGGGATGAGTTGTGCTGCCAGTTACAGTAACACACTCAGTGGCCTAGTTTTACTGGCCTCATCCCTTTGGACTGACACAGGACACAGTGGGAGGACTACATGGACGCCCCTGAGGGGATGGGGTCGTTCACTGCAAACTGGACCAGGATAGGCTGCTTGGCCAGACAAAAGCTCCGTGTAAATACCGCTCGTATCTACGGGCAACCGCTGGGAATGAGGCAGCTCCTTTGTGTGCGAATTTTAGACACGCCAACTTTTTGCCAACCAGATTTTGCCATCTCAACCCCCATTATGTCTCCGTGAACAAGCAAGCGCACAAATCCACACAGAGTGGGGGTTAACAGCGCCGACAGTTCATTTAAATGTTGTGACAACGTGTCACTTGAGCTTTCTGTTTACTGGAAACTTTAAAGCACAAACAAACATGAGCATTTGAGCAAGATGCCGTTTTTTTCCAATGTTTGGAGCTGCCAAACCTGGTAGATTTTATGAAGTTTGTATCGTTTGCTCAACAGGACATGCAGATCAACTGGAAGATGTAAACTTTATTCAACTGTCCAGCTAATTTAAATGAAAAACTTGCATTTCGGAACAGCAGCTGCCAGTGTCTTCAGGCTCTTTATAAGCTTGGCACATCCAACTTGAATTTTGACGTGTTCCACTGGTTTGCAACAATCTCCACAGACACTTGGGCTATGATTTTAATTTCTAAACATTCAAATGTCCTCATCTAAACTACTTTAGTTTTGCTTTAGCATCCATCCATCATCTTTACCCACTTCTTCCTGTTCAGGTTGGGGGAGCCACCCTGGACAGGTCTCCAGTCCATCACAGGGATGCATAGAGACAAACGAGACAACCAGTCACTCTCTCACTCACACCTAGAGACTATTTAAAATTACTAATCAGCCTAACAAGCATGTTTTTAGGTTGTGGGAGGAAATCAGAGAACCCGGAGAAAACCCACACATGCACGGACAGAACATGCAAACTCCACCCAGAAAAGCCCCTGGACAGGGATATGAACCGGGGCAACCTCCTCGCTGAGAGGCAGCAGCTCTACCAACGGCACCACCGTGCTGCCCACTTTAGCATACCGGTACATAAAATGACAAGTATTAGATAAGCAAGGATAAGTATCGCTTATCAGAGAAAAAAAAAAAAAGCATGTTTCCTACCTGTCCGGTCGTGCCAGTGATGGTCATCAACATCTTCTCCACAGCTGCCTGAAGTCGGCTGCTGACGCCCGTGAGATACTCCTCATTCCTCAGTTGTGGCTCTGCACCAAGGAGCAGGCTGTCCATCATCTGCTGGGACATCTCCAGACCCTCGTCAGCCTCCAGTTCCCCTGACCAGATGCTCACGTTGTCGGCACCAGTTTCACCGCTCCTGCAGCTTTCTGCAGCAACAGATGGCAGAAATATGCCACAATTATTTATTTATGCATCATATAAACTGCCGTAAAATACAGGATAATATTTAACTGATTACAAATTCATTAGGCTATGTAAAAAATTAAAAAATAAAAGTTACCAACGCAATTTATGTAGAATTTAAAAACCTGATAAGCTAGGATGCAAATAGATTGTAAACTTTGATCCTTATTAAGAAAAAAAAGAGCATCTGGTATAAATAAGCACACCATAAACACTGGTTAGTTATGCAATTCACGTTTCGCCATTCAAGCAACTTTCTCGTTTTCGTAGGATATCAATGAAGAAGGTGGAGGCTGTGCGGCTCATGTATTGTTTTAGCAGCGTGTTCTATTTATTCTCTTTATCGATATCAATTTAGAGACAATAAACAGAACAGCACAATAAAGCAGTGGATGATTTGAAGTACTGGTAAATAATTAAAATTATTATTACTATTGGTTTGTGTACATGTTTGTTGTTATTAAATGCATCATAAACAAACTTGAAAGGAATGTGTCCTAAATATTATAAATGTAAAAACAACAGAGTGTCACTAATTATGATAATTAAAAAAAAAAAAAAAAAAAAAAAAAAACGGCTGAAATACTGTAGAATTATTCTGATAATTCTACAGAAGTACTTCAAACTGATATCGGCAGCAGTAGCCCTTCAGAGTTTCATGTTTTTGTTTCATTTAGCAGGATAGTTGCTGCTGAACTCGACCTCAAAGTTATTTACATGAAAACGCTGATTAGATTACCGCTCCTGCACATACAAATGCAGGCATATCGACAGCAAACAGTAATTTAGTTTGCATGTATGTAGATAAAACCTGCTGTGAGACGCTTTTCATCTGTGACTGCAGGTCACTGCAAACATCGACAGTACTGTAAACAAAATTGGAAAAAGTTTCATCCTAAATAAATAAGCGTTGCGGTAAATGTTTAAGGCATTTGGCACAAACTGAATCTACAGTTTTCAAGTGTACATGCACTGCAAATTAAAATATGTACAAAAGCAGCGATCTTAACCAAAAAAAAAAAAAAGTTATATTAATATTGTGTTATGTAAGTTTTTATCAGCAGGTTGTTCAGTTTTGTACAAGTGAGCCATAATTTTTGACTAATAAGAGCAGCTAATACTTTAAGTATTTAGGCAGCTACAAATGGGTTAGCTTTGTAATGTGAGGTGCTGTTTGTGCTCTAATGTTCATATCTGGCATCTAAATTTGCAGAATTATCTGTCCATGGCAATATTTGCATGTGATAATGAAGAATTTCTTTGAAATAACAGTGCACATGTATGTACAAACTGATATGTGTCCACTGCAGAACAAGAACAAAAACTTTAGGGATAGCTGAGAGAACAGATCAGTATGTAGACATAATGCAAAGACAGTATTCATAACAGAGTTGCTTAAATTTATACAACAGTCACATGCAATTTGTGATATGGGTTCATTTTGTGTTGCAAGTGAAACTAATCAGTTTAACAGACAACTCTCCACATGCTCTGCATAAAACATGTTTTAAATTAAACATTTTGATGCTTTTTTTTTTTTTTTTTTTAATATTTGTGGTTTTCTAATTTGAAGCTCAAGTAATTAAAATGTCAAAACTGAATATGACTGACTACAGCTCTGCTCAAGCAAGTTCAGCTCCAGCTGGGTTCAACTACACAACACAGCAATGCTGCAGTGTAATACGGAGGTCTTGAATAATGCACGCACACAAACTTTTATAAATGTGTTGTACGCTTTTTTTGGTTTATGTTTTCACACAGAATGATGTTTTAATAGGTATGGAGTTCGAAATAAAATTTTGACTCTTGAGTTCTCAAAACAGCACAACCATTTTTAAATCTCGATGCTACTTGCCTGAGGAATAACGGGTTTTGGGCTCTGCAGTTTCTCTCTGCAAGCTGGACAGAGGAAGCGGCACTTCAGTAGAAGTGTCACGCAACCTTTGCATGTGGAGGCCCAACGTTTTCTCTGCAGCCACAGTTGTCTTCAGGACGTCAACAAGCACCTGGCTAAGCTTCTTGTTGGCTTCACGCAGCAGGTTTCTGAAAAAAATACTGTAGTTAGAACCGTGCGTGTTGTTTTTCTTTCGGCTGCTCCCTTCTTCAAGGGTTGTCACAGCGAGAGGACTCGCATGAAAGACATGGCAATTGTTTTATGCCGGATGCCCTTCCTGATGCAACCTGGGCTCGAACCTGTAACCACAGGGCTGCAAGACCACGGCACTGACCACCAAGCTACCACAGCCACGAATTAGAACCATACACATAAAAAAAATAAAATTTTAGCTGGTTAGAGATAATTGTAAAAATGCATGTTCAGTACATTTTTATGCACCAAGTTCATTTTGTTGTACATAATAAGCATGGCTGCAGTGTTACCTTTCAGTGTCTTTATCAGAAGCCTCTCCATCATCCTCTAATGACACTTTAATTCCTCCTGCTTGTGTTGTACGTGTACCGTCCCCTTCGTCAAATCGTCCTTCCCCATCGTCTCCCTTCTTTAAAGCCTGAACAGGCAGCAGAGAGAAAACCGACAGCAGCCCCGTCATTGCAAAGTTTCAACTCAAACACACAAAACTCAACAGCACCAGACAGGGCAGCATTACGTGAGAGCATTTGTAAAGCGGATTCAAATAAGGGACAATAATGCACACATAGAAACACTGCCTCTTTCCACGCACACATGCACACACAAACACAAACACACACTTTAGCTCCCTTGGAGCTGAGAGAAACACTGCTATCTTTGTGCTGCTATGGCAACAGGTGCACCTGAGGGAGCAAGACTGGTAGAGACAGTGGCGCCACCTGTTGGAAAAGCTGCTGAAATACATGGTGTCAACTCAAGTTATCAAAAGGAGACCAAATTTAAAAACTTTGTCCGAGCCATGGATCACTTTCAGCTGATGTATTAACTCGAGTCAGACACCAAATATATTTTCTTAGTTGCAGGCTCATCAACAAGAGTTTGATCAGTCTCATTTGACATTTTGCTGCTCTTTCCACATCAGAATCAATAATGATAGAATGATCCAGCCAACTTTCTGACTTCAAAGTTAGCCAACTGGTAAGAGAAATCTATACTAAATTGTGTATTTATCAGTTATTTTTTAAAAGAAAAAATAGAAGAGATACGATAATTTACACATAAATGATCATCTTTGGGGACCAGTTTCGGCCTGTGGCTCTTGAGTATGTGGTAGGAAATAGATATTAGTTATTGTAAAATACATACGTTATCAAAATTCACTCTTGGAAAGCAGATGTAGTCATGAATAATTATTCAAATGCTGATTCTGCATCACAGTAAATCTTTTTTCCCACTAAAACAAAGTGCCAAAAGTTCATCTAACGAAAGTAAAGAGTCAGAACAGTAAGACTTCTGCACAGTTTCACATATTTTAGTGCTATTTTGCAGGAAAAAACACAAGTGAAAGACTGATTTTCGTTGAGTCAAACTACTGTTTTAGCCTAAGAGAAGGGTACATAAAAACATCTGTGTGCATATTTAAATAGGGACAGAGGCTGTGTATGGAGAAGATAAACAGAAGCATAATAATGTATATATTTCATGTGAATGATGTATAAATTATTTGTGCATTTATTTTTTGAATAGCTCACTTCACCTGGCTGAAAAACAAAGCAAAACTACATTAAGTCAAGTGGGGCAGCTATGGCTGAGTGGTTAGAGCAGTCGTCCTCCAATGCAAGAGTTGGGGGGTCCGACTCCACCAGCAGACACATGCTGAAGTGTCCCTGGGCAAGATACTGAACCCCTCATTGCTTCCAATGTGTGTCCCATAAGTGTATGAATATGATAAAACACTGATTAGTCTCTACAGATTCAGATTAGATTTGTAGAGATCTAGTAGAGTGCTGTATGAATGGGTAAATGAGGGCATAGATTGTAGTGTAGTGGCTTTGAGTATCTTGATAAAATAGAAAAGCGCTATATACAGTATATCCAAACAAATATTCACTATTCAGTCATTTGCAAATTGATTATTTCTAAATCAATTAATTGTTAGCAAGTTAAACAAATAAACATATTATCCCTAGCTGAAGCATATAAAATATATGGGAGTCCAGTTCAAATGAAGGAACGATGGTGGGTTTAAAACTGCACTGAGACACTCATTTTGAAAATGAATAACAAAACTAAAGCCCATCAGCTGAAATAAGGAAATCTGGTGCATGTGGTTGCAGTAAGTCGAGTGTAAAGCAACATACCAGATCAGTAAGTGCCACCAACCTGTTTAGGTTCAGTTTTTTGCAGCGCCTCTTTTAACTTTCGGATCTCATCGTTCTTCTCCTGCAGCTCCCTTTCCAGTCTCTGCCTCTCCTCTTCCTCCAACCCAGCGCCTGCAGAGGTGGAAGCCCTTGGTGTCTGAAGCTTCGTCTCTCTGTCCTCCGCCGCTTCGTCATCCAGCTGGGTCTGCATGGAAGTGCTCGTCTGACGGGCGCGTTTGTTGATTCGAGCCATCTCTGTCTGCTGTGCAAACTCCACAGACATCTGAACTATGGCCTGTCAGAAAACAAAAGAGCCATAATGTTTTCTTTAGGACCCTACAGGGTGTGAGATGAAACACAATAAAGGCTCAGGTTTATAATATAATGTTGCAGATCTAAAGGCAACCTCTTTATAGTCTAGTAATTATGGTACAACCTGATAACTAAAATTGAACAAAATAACGAATAGAGCAGAATCTGTGGATTAGAAGCATCCTGTCATTAATTAAGCTCAGCTGCTGCCGTTTAGTCACAACAATTAAATACAACCCAAAAATACACATCTGCTACCTTAGCAACTTCCTCCTCCACTCTCTCCTGCTGATGTTTCTCCTCCACATGGAGCTGCCCAACAACGCCGAGGCTCTCAGTGGAGCTCCCAGTACAGATGACACCGTTCAGATCCAGCGTTCTCTCCCCTCCGTCTTCCCGATGCTCCCGTCTTCTCCTCTCCCGCTCGATTTCTTCTCTCAATCTCCTAAGCTCGCTGTTATGCTGCTCTTTGAGGGCAGCTACTTCTTGGGTGTACTTGTGATCCAGAGCTTTCCTAAGCGCCTGCAGCTGCGCTGTCAGGGCAGGAGACCTGGCAGACGCGTGCAGCTCCACGCCTCCCTCAGACAATTCCTCCTCGCTCAGGTCCTGAGGAGGGTAGGAAGCAAAACAAAAGCACAATTATGTTCAGAATTTAGCACTTACAGACAATAAACCTTCTAGGCAAACAGTCTTAAAAAAAAGCTTTTTATTGGAGCCTTTACAACCATTTTTTTCGTTTTACACTTCTTAAAAACAATTTTTAAAAAGTGACATTTATTACATTTTAACACTGCTTCTCATCAAAATAAATTGGTTTTACTGTTATTTAGGTCTAAAGCTTATTATAAAATCTACCACCTTTCCCCTGGTTTCTGTGTGCAGACAGCAAAGCTTTAAAACAAGAGCCGTCAGGATGGAGGAACTCACTAACAAACACAGAGGATAGAAGTTACAGAGACGACCGTGAGATATGGCTGAAAAAGAGAGCGGTTCATTCACTCAAGACAGAATCCTCTTTTCATCCAACCACCGAGTCCAGAATACGTCCGCTTGGTTAGAACGCTGTTATGTAATGTCCGATCCTTTTGATGGTTTGATATAGGTCCACTTGTGATGCGGCCTTTGGAGATTTAGGGCACATTTTAGCCTGAAGGTTGAACCTCCTCTCTTTCATCCACCCTCACTGTCACAGCATCTTAATGCTGACACAGTGTGTGATTTAAGCTGCAGCAGGAAGTGATGGATGTGACTCGGAAGATTAAAATTAAAATGTAGGAGACAAACCTTTAGCTCCTCTCTGCATTCCTCCATCATCTCAGAGCTGAGCTCAGGAGCACTGGACAGGCTGGGAGACAAAACATAATATAAGTATTGACATTTGCAAACTACAACAAGTGTTGCAACTTTAATTGAAGACAGTTAAATCTAGAATAAAGAATATGGCTATAATTTTAGCAGTTCTCCTTTTTTATGTGACAAACATGACAATTCAAAAATACTGTATGTCCAGTTATTAAATACAGTATAAGTAAAAAAAAAAAAAAAAGAAATAAATCAATGCATGCTTTCCTCAAAATATAAGTCAGAGTGAAATCTTATCAGCTGGCTATTTAGATAATTTTCCAGTTAATTTTTTTTAACAACTCAGAAGAAATCAGTAACACCTACCACCACTACATATACTGAAAGAAGTGGGCATAAATAATAAACTGAATAGCTTTCTTCTAAATAACAAACTTTGTGAACATGTTTGACATGGCTGGAGATAATTCTTTCAAAGACTGTCCAAAAACAAAACATTGTTAGGTTTTATGTTTATAGATTCAAACAGTGGACGGCAGCAGCAAATTATTAGTAAGAAAAGAACCGCTGACAAGCTCTACCATTATATAGACATAAATATGCACAGATACAGTATGAACAACATAATAGCTAGTTAATAGCAGAGGGAATATTAAAACTTTAATTATGTAAAGTTCTAGATATTGACCCAACTTCTAATTGTTGGTCACAAATTACAGTAGAAACTTGAAATATTTAACCCTATGAAGGGAACTTGGTGGGTCTGTTTTTAGCATTTACTGTAGTAGTAAGTAGTTTATTTTAGTATTTAAATACAGGTATATATTGACATTTTAAACCCTTCCCACAGTCTTGTAATGTACCTAACAATGTTTGTAAACTTTAAAGCATGTCATGATCTCAGCCCTCTGCCTCCGGCTGCTCTCTGACACCTGCAAGTGCTCTCGGCCACGCCCACTTCTCCACTGCAGTGCTGAGATCTGACATGCTGCAGGAGGAAGCTTCTCCTGCAGCATGTGGGCTGCACACAAGTGCTAAATAATTTAAAAATAATTTACTTTAAATCAAAATTCCGTGCTGATTGTGTGGCTCATCCATCAATCAGCCAATTGTGTCATGTCCAATCTTACTTTGGAAAAAACGCGATAGAGCGAGTCCACAAAAACAAACCACAAAGTAGCGAGGGCCTACTGTATTCTGTTGTCTTGATTTTGATCTGCTTTTCTCCTTGAAGAAAGAAGGCAATAATAAGTTGCTGAAATAAAACATTTAAACGCTCCAATCCTGAAGGTAATGGCGTCTTAAAGAGCAGAATGCCCCCATCAATAAGACAAAAGGGGATCATTGAACAATTTACTGGATATTATGTACTGGAAATTTGATACAGTTTTTCTCTGCACCAGATCTTAATCCAGGTAAAGATCTTGGAGGTTTTGGACCATAGTGCTGCTCTTCATCACCTTAATAATATCATCAGGAAAAATATACAGGTAGTCCCCGAGATACGAACAGGTTCCGGACCTAAGGACCGTTCGTAGCTCGATTCTGCCGTAGGTCG
>JARVGV010000630.1:20073117-20083155 GCA_031762435.1 Hypsolebias longignatus | reverse complement strand
TTGGGTAGGCGGGGCGCTCGGTTCTGTTGACGGGGCGGGGCGCCCCGCCTATATAATGGTAGGGGAAACACTGTACACATATTTATTCATATCAATTCAATTTCAAAGCAGGAAACACTTAGGAACCCTGTGTAAAGTACTTTGCAGAACCTAGATCTGGTTGAAAAGGGGTTCTATAAATTGTGAATATTTACCACTCATTTACAAACATTTATTTTGCTAATTAACATATCGAGACATTGCATACAAAGTAGTGCTAAATGTTAATAATACTTAAGTAGTTTTATGGTTTATGTTAAAAATCTATTTTTCAAGTCATTAGATCAACTTGTATTCTAAACAATACATAATATTATAGAACTTGTGTTTCAAAGCTTCCTGTATTTGTACTTTATAGCATTTGGAACAGTCTTTATAGGTTTACTGCTCCATTCCTGTCTTTAACAAGTCTAACCTGCTGCACATCCTTTCCAGCCTGATCCCTCTGTCTCATCAACAAGTCATTTTCTTGAAATCTTTATTGTGTTTTTATTCCAGTGGAATGAAGCCATGCCAGGGGTCAATGCAGCCCAAAACACTCTGCTCAGATGAGCCTGAGGAGCACTTTAAACCATTTGAACCTGAACCTGCAGACATTATCAGTATCTACAGCAACAACAGTTCTGATGGTGACAATAAAGACATTAGCTCTAAGTTAAATCCCACTTTCATCGCTTCTTCTCCAACCAGATCCTCAGCTCTCTTATCTTTGTCTCCGCAACGTAAGTTTGGAAACACAGAAAAACCCACTGAACGTGCAGGAGACGGTAAAGATCATTTTGACGTGTTAGCAAGTCCACACAGGCGTCCTGAGTCTGGTGCTTCAGCTGTTTTCAGAGGGGGATTGGTAAAACGGCCCCCTCTCGCTAACAGGCTGAGCTTCCTTGACAGGAAGTGGCTGGAAAGGTGTCAGGTGTTTGGAGAGATGGAGGCTGAGGAGAGGCCCGGAGGAGGCAACCAGGAAATCAAAATGGAAAAGGCAAAAGAAAAGGAGCAAGAAACAGAAGCTGAAAGAGGAGAAAAAGATGAGAAAGCTGAAGCTGGAGAAAGAAAAGAGTTAAAAGACTTTCAAACAAAGACAAGGGTTGATAACAATGTTTCAGAATTGACTCGACGGCGTGCTGGAGAAAGCAAAGCAGAGGGAGCAAGAAAAGAGGAAAGGAACAGAGAAGAGGAGGAGACTGGAGGAGGACAGGCACAGCTTGCTACACCAGGAGACGACAGCAAGAGTTGTCCTAAAGCACAAAGTGTAAAGAAAAAGAGGAGGAAGAGGCAGAGAGAGGGGGACAACATGGAGGGAAGTGGTACAGAGGAAGGAGTGAAAAAGAGGAGAAGGAATTGTCAAAAGAAAGAGGAGCACTCTGTAAACTCAGATGGAGGAGGAGAGAAGAAAAGGAGAACCAAGCGAAAAGGAAAAGAACATGGAGAGGAGGAGGTTGAAGAGAAAGAAGCTAAGATTTCAACAACAGTAAGGACTGGATTAATGTTTATTTTATACTCTGTTTTTGTTGATTAAAGTTGATTATTTAATAATATGATGTAATTTCCATTAAGGTTCCCCAGGAGAACCTGTTGGGAGAAATAGAGGAAGAGTTCAGAACTAAGGGGACGTGTCGGACACTACCTGCCAGAGCCAGGTAGGAACAAACAGCCCCGCACCTCAGAGTGCATCAGATCGGTCTGTCTGGAGCATCGCTTCTTTATTTACTTATTTATTTATTATGTATTTGAACAGAGTAGCAAAGGGAGCGGAGGGGAACTTTGTGAAGATAAACCTGAAAAAGAAATCTCATGTGAAAGGATACGCACTCAGAGGGATGGCTTTACGCAAACAGGTACGCTTTTTTTGTGTAGGTGCCTGTGTTTGTTGTCGTTTGCATGCAAAATGAATATGTCCTTGTACAACATGGCACGTTTATACATTTAATCATTAATTTATGAGATATGCTGCCCAAGCATCGGGTTCGGCATTAATTTTGGCAAACTCAAATCCATCTAGCGAAGCAAAACTGTGAGATTTTGTGCTTTTGTTTCAGAAATTGTCTGTTTCTTATAGTTGTACATGCAGAAGTTCCAGCTGAAAGGCGAGCGTTTTGGTGGAGGAGGTGGACGTTGGGGCAGAGGACGGAGGGGGGGCTTCAGAGGGGGCCTCAGTCGGCAGACGGACACCTGCTACCGGTGTGGAGGGAGCGGACACTGGGCTGTCGACTGCAGGGGACGAGGTGACACAGCTGCACTCGTATAAAATGACTGCAACTCCTGCACTGTAGTTTAATTCCGCGATTGTTCGTTATTCCCTAAATGGATAACACTTCAACAACTGGCTGATCAAATATATATTAAAACAAACGTTGAAAAAGTCAAATCGCCTGAAAGCGTCGTCACCGTAGAATAAATCAGAAACTTCTTATGCACGTCTGTGATGCTTGATATCAATATGAGTTTCTATTTATCATAACTTAGCATCATTTTTGTGTTTTGTAGCTCCTCCCCCGCCTGTTTCTGAGGATCTGCCTGCAGAAGAAGAGCCGTTTGAACTACCCACCCTGGAGGAGGTTGCCAGGGCAACGGGAACGCTGCGACCTGACCCATCAGGTGCGTCGGTTGAACTTGCTGCCTGTTTTCTGAACATTATGCTTTTCGTCCCGTTCTGCCACTTTGGTGCTGTGAATATTATACTTTTCTGGAATGTACATTATGGCTTTTGGGGAGTATCTCTAGTAAGATGAGCATAATGTTCTGCACGATTCAACTGACTGTAAAATAACTTTGGAAATTAATAACATGACGTTTTAAACATCCAAACCTCTGCTTGTCAGACAGGCCCCCTCCCTTTCGGTTTTCAAATCCCGTTTAAAAACCCACTACTATTTTGTTGCTTTCAACACCAGATGATCTGTGTTTGAACCTGTTTGCTTCACACAGGTTAGTCGTTATATTTATTATCTGCAACATTTTTATGTCTATATTCTGATTTTATTTTAATTTGTATGTTGCTTGTGTTGCCTGTTTTTTTTTTTTTTGTCTGTTTGTACAGCACTTTGGTTGGCCTTGTTGCTGTTTTAAGTGCTCTATAAATAAATTGGTGTGGTATGTTTCAGCTGTTGCAGCTGGTGCTTCCTATACCTAAATCTTTGCATTTACTTCGTTGTATATTTTACCTTAAAAATATTACAGATAATAATCATAATAATAATTACTAGGGATGCATGATATTGCATTTTTGGCCAATATCCGATATGCCGATATTTTAAAACTTGTTTGGCCGATAAATGATACCAATACCGATATTTTTTCCCCTAGACCTGCTTACAGAGTCTACATAGCTTTCTCTGCTGTGGAATTAAAATACTAGATTATTCTGCATGGTCTGTGTCAATTTGGACTGCTACCAAATGCAGATGCCAAAAAGGGGATTGAAAATGATGTAACGCTTCAACTTGGATTATGATTAATGTCAAATTTATTCATGACATTTACTCTCTAACACAATGAACAGTGCAAATTTGTAATTCTTCACAAACTTAAACAACCTGTTCACAAGTGACACATGAAAAGCACATAAGTTGTAGTGCATTAGTTGACATACTTGACAGTTTCTTGAATTAAAAAAATAACTTAAAACAGAAGCCTTTTATATCTGAATTATTTAGATGGAATGGCCGATGTCCGATATTTAACTATATCGCTAATATTGGCCGATACCAATACCATGCTGATAATATGGTGCATCTCTAATAATTTCATTATTAGTTAATGAAAAGGACCCAAAAGCGTTGACGAGCATTCTTTTTCCACTTGTCTGTAGTTTGTAAATTTCACAAAATTCACCCAGACGTTGTTGTATAAAGTCCAATATTCAGCATAAAGAATCATAAATGAAGGGCCCTGGATAATAAATGTAATTTAATTAAAATTGACAGTTTATTGCCAACTTTTGGTAATAGTCTTTAAACTCAGTTGTGCTTTTTATGGACTGATTATTCATCAACCCATTATATTGTAAATTTCTATTACCCTTTGGGGAAAAATACACAACTTTCCAGTGTATTTTAATTAATTTTAGTAGAAACTTGACCTGCTGGCTTGTTCTTTGCTGAGTTTTCTAGCATTAAAAATGTATTTTGTGATGTGAGACTCGGCCAAATAAAGTCCTTTGCGACCGAACGAGTCCCTGCTAGGTGCTGCATGTAACACAGCAATTCATCAAACATTTCAGAGTCAGATCCAGTTGATAAATGACATTTTTATTTTGAAACAAATATGTTTGGGCATGCTAACCAATCAGTTTTCTGCAGGTATCTTGTATCTTTTCTAGTATTTTGTAAAACTTTGTGGTTGTGTGTTGCAGTGGCGTCCTCCTGTGTCAGTAATGAGCAGCAGCAGGAGGAGGTGAACAGCAGCCGTGAAGATGACGTGCTGCTGAACGTGATTCGCCCCGACTATGAACGGCCTGCTCCTCCACCACCCGTAAAACCACTTTACCATCTTACAGAGGACGGGAAAGTTCAGGGTAAATGCCTTTAAACTGTGCTCAAGCCCATCTGCAAACAGCCATATTTATGAAATTAACCTTTTACATGTTTCTGTTTAGAAACGCCCGATGAAGTGTATTCTGCTTTAAGAGCCCTTGGCTATCAGTCATTTAGAGCGGGACAGGAGAAGGCCATCATGAGGATCCTGTCAGGTATCTGGAGTGCATAAACCGACACATTCTGTGCACACCTGCATATCTATAAGCTTTAAACATGTGTGCTCATATTTATCTTTAGGCCTCTCCACTCTGGTGGTTTTATCTACTGGGATGGGTAAATCGCTGTGCTATCAGCTGCCGGCTTATCTGTACGCTCAGCGGTCAAAATGCGTCACTTTGGTCATTTCACCTCTAGTTTCTCTCATGGATGACCAGGTAAACCTGATCCTTCAAGGTGCATTGACCCGCGTTCTCAAAAATTTGATACACCTTTGAATGCTGTGTGTGTGTAGGTGTCCGGCCTGCCCACCAAGCTAAAGGCCGCCTGTATCCACTCCAACATGACGATGAAACAGAGAGAAGCTGCAATAGAGAAGGTACCGGTACACACAGGAATGTAAGGTGTGAGATAAAGCATGATTTTATGTTCTTCCTCTGATCTAATTATTGATTTTGTGTGTCAGGTGAAGTCTGGCCAGGTGTGTGTGTTGCTCCTCTCTCCAGAGGCTTTGGTTGGTGGAGGAGGTTCAGGCGCAGGATGTCTGCCTCCGGCTCAGGAGCTCCCTCCTGTGGCCTTCGCTTGTATAGACGAGGCTCATTGTGTTTCGGAGTGGTCACACAACTTCAGGCCCTGCTACCTAAGGCTCTGTAAGGTGGGTTGATGATAAAATCACTGTGAGGAATGTTAACAAGAGCTGTTTTAATCTTTAAACCAGACCAACATGAAGGCACAGATATTTAGATGAAACCAGTTTAATCATGTGTGGTTCAAATGATGGAGAGTGGCATTACAGTCTTATCACAGATAATTTGTGGCTTCTTGTGATTTAAGAGACCACCTTTGTTTCGCCTGCATGCGCTGATGCATGTTTTACCATCAAATGTATCTAAATTCAAAACATTTATTTCAAAAGTAAAAAAAAAACAAAACAACACTCATGTTTGTTTTTAGGTACTGCGAGAGCGCCTGGGGGTGCAGTGCTTGCTGGGACTCACAGCTACGGCCACACTGTCCACTGCTCTGGACATCGCTCACCATTTGGACATCGGTGATCAGGACGGCATCGCTGTGAGAGCTGCAGCCGTGCCTCCAAACCTGAACCTGTCTGTGTCCATGCATAAGGAAAAAGATCAGGTCTGACACGAGGTTTTTGTTTTTTATTTATTTAGTTTTATTTTTTGCAATGCAAACATTTTATTCCTTGATTCGTAAGTGTTTCCGTGCATTTTTCTTAAAAATGTCTTTTATTTTAAGGCTTTAGTTTCCCTGCTGAAAGGGGATCGTTTTGGATGTTTGGACTCCGTCATCGTCTACTGTACCAGGCGAGAGGAGACGGTTCGTGTGGCTGCGCTGCTCAGGACCTGCCTGCAGGGGGTGCTGGTGAAAGAAAACACCCAAACAAGCGGAGAAAGCAAGACTCAGAACAACTCCGTTGACCGGAGAAAAAAAGAACTGGGTTAGTTAGTCTTTTTTTTTTTTTTTTTTTTTTTTTGGTTTTCCAACATTAATATTTTTAATATACCTGTAGTCAGCTCGTAAGAAGATTCGGAAACCCCTGAAATGGCAGGCGGAGGCGTACCACGCTGGCCTGTCGGGGTCCGAGCGTCGCCGCGTCCAGAACAACTTCATGTGTGGAGAGCTCCGAATCGTCGTGGCCACCGTGGCATTCGGTATGGGGCTGGATAAGTCAGATGTTCGAGGTATCATCCACTACAACATGCCAAAGGTAGGACGGGATTTTTTCCATTACCAGTAGGTGTTTTTTACTTTTCCTCCATGTTTGTGAACTCAAGCTGTCTGTAAAATGTTTTAATGCGTCTATAAAAGCAAAACTTGGTCTTTGTTTACAAACGTGTCAATTAGTAATGTATAAAAACAGTTTCTTTCTTTATTTTATTATGTTTTATTTTTTTCCAGAGCTTTGAGAGTTATGTTCAGGAAATCGGGAGAGCAGGGCGAGATGGAGAACCGGCTCACTGCCACCTCTTCCTAGACCCTGAGGTGCGAATTTAACTTTATATAGAAAGAAAAAATAATAATTTTAGAAAACTGTAGTTTTTTTTTTCCTACATTTTTAATCAAGTATTAGTGTGAATGTACTTTAACTGGTCCAGATGACGTGATTTAACTTTTTTGTTGTAAGTAAAATTGTGTTTCTTTATTTAAACATTAAATACAGTATTGCTTTATAAAGGTGTCACATGTCCACCTTCAGGACTCTTTGTCCTGTTTATTTATCCTGAAGGATCAATGATTTTATTTTAGTGTAGTAAAAAAAAAAAAAAAAAACATAAACCATTAATATAAGTCTATTATTGATGTAATTTACTTATAGACTCATTTTCTGAGTGTGTCTGTGTTTGTGCGGGCCTATAGGGTGGTGACCTCCATGAGCTCCGTCGCCACATCTACGCAGACACAGTGGACTATTACACAATCAAAAAGCTGGTCCAGAGAGTTTTTCCTGCATGCAAATGTAAAAAGATCCACCAAAAACAACAAGAAGTCTGGAAGGTGAGCCACTTTTTTTCCACGTCTGTGACCTGCGTGCTTTTACGTTACACCTTCCTGCAAAATGCAAAAGATTTTCTTCACGTGATCAGGATGTCGAAGACTCTGAGCTGCTGGAGGTGATGGATGCATGTGATCAGGAGAACAACCTCCACCATCCTGTTCAGCAAGACCATGGACAAACAGAGAATAAGGGATCTACTGTTTTGCAGGTGAATAAAGAAAAAAACCTGAATGTTTATGAAGCATTCACACTATTGATCCATTTTTCTTTCGTACAGTTTTCAGTATCTTTCTCGTTCCATAATTTTTGTGTTGTTTCAACAAATCATATCAAAATGTTCAGCTCTTTCAGGACAATCCTGCTATGACTTTTAGTATTGGTGCAACTTTAGCTTTTTGAAATATTTAGCTTTTTCTGCCATTTTTTTTTTCCTCATAGAAAATGAATTGAGCTCATTTTCCATCCTTCATATCTTTAGATTTGTTTCTAACCTTTTACTGCTCCTTTCACAGTTTGTTCTGCTTCAGCTTCTTTCAGCTTCCTTGTGCAAATTTAAACTTTTTCCAGCTACTTTCAGCTGTTTTTCAGCTGATTTGTGCTCTTTTCAGATTCTTTCTGCTAACTACGATATTTTTGTGCTTAAAAAAAGAAAAAAAAACTTATTTCTGCTAATTTCAGTTTGTTATGCGCATTTCAGCAGATTTCTGCAAGTTTCAGCTGTTTTATGCTAGTTTAAGCTTTTTCAACTAATTCCACATTTATTGCACTCATTTCTTGTAATTTCAGCTTCTTTCTGTTTTTTTAGCTACTTTTCAGCAGTTATTTATTCATTTATTTGGGCTAATTTCTGCTTTTTTAAGATAATTTTTACTTTTTTGTTCTCATTTATGATTCTTTCTTCTTAATTGGGCAAACATTTTTTTCCTGCTTTCTTCTGCTAATTTAAGCTTATTTTACATTTTCAGCTAGCTTGTTAGCATTTCTTAGCTAATTTCAGCTGTTTTCAGAGAAATTAAAGTTTTCCGTGGTAATTGCTGCCACTTTCAGCCTAATTAACTTATTTCTACTAATTTCAGCTTGATATGCTCTTTTCAGCTCACTGTATTTCTGCTACTGTAGTTTCAGCTTTTTCTGCTATTTCAGCTTAGCTTTTTGTGCTAAATTTAGCTTTTTCAGCTAATTCCAATGTTTTTTTTTGTGTGTGTGTTTTTTTTAAGCTCATTTCAACTCCTTCCACTTCCTTCTGGTAGTTTAAACTTCTTTCTGCTTTTTCAGTAATGTTGCAGCAATTCTTTTCCTAATTTCAGAATTTTTAGCTACTGTAATTTCCTAATTTTTGTGGTAATTTCTCATTATTTAAACCCAGTTCATCAAATATGTGTTCTTTCTTCTTCTGTTAACTTGCGCTTGTTCTTCTAATTTCAGCTACATTTCAGCATGTTTTTAGCTAATTTCAGCTGTTTTTCAGCAAGTTCTTCAGCAATAAGCATTCACACTGCATTTTCGTAGGAAATGCAATTTCTCTGGTTTTAATTGAAGCTTTAATAGCTGTGAGAACACACAATTTCATTTTGTTTTCACTGAAAGTTTTTGACCAAAATCTACCGCATAATTTGTAATTAATGAGCAAAATCAGGAGAATCATGTTTTGTTGTCAACAACAACAAGACATTTATTTACATTCTGATGCTGATCGCTTCAGAAAGCCTCGATGAGCAACAGCTGAGTTGACAAAATAATCCCTGGAGTCAGAGGGAGAACAACGGCACCGAAAGAGAAAATATGAACTGCCATTCATAAATCCAGCATTATTCTCTCTCCCTCAGTGACTAAAAGCTGCGAGGACGAGTCGACAGCAGGAGGAGCCACTTTGGGGAGATCAAGCGGTGGAGAGCGTTAAAACAAGCTGTGCCAAAATATTCCAAACTACTCACTGCACAGTTTAGTTGTAAACAAATATTTGCTGTTTAATCATTTTTATTTTTTACAAACAATACATTTGAATTACATAATGTTCAAACAATTAAGAAAATATGTAGAAATTGTTTTAAAAGCACAAAAATTTACATGAAAACCTCTGAAAATTGTATGTTTTAACAGCTATTATGGCTTTAAATGAGTCATTATTAACCTTTATTTAGTCAAACAATGGAGTTGGTTCCTTCAGCACCATGGAGAGCAACTTTCTAAACCAAATGTAACCTTGTTGACAAAAGCAGGTGTTGATGCATTAAATCAGGTGATTTTTTTTGTTTATTGGTACTGTGAAACAGGAACTATTTGTTTATTAAGTAGTTTAGAAGTATTCTATCTTTCTTATTTCTGTCAAAGCTATTTTAAACAATTTGTAAAATGCCCCATCAAGAGTTTGATCTTGTAATTTCTTCAAAGTCACAAATTTGCATGCAGTAAATTTACGACGCCTTTGAATATTCTTGGGAAAAGCCCAGATGATGATGTCATGGCGTTGAAAGCTTTTGATTGGTTAGTTGAGAACAGTGGCATGATGGAACTAGGCCTGCCACGATAACAAATTTTGCTGGGTGATTAATTGCCTCAGAAATTATTGCGATAAACAATAATCTTGTTTGAAATTTGACAATATTAATTATTGTCAAATTTAAGAAGAAATGTTTATTTGTTTTGAGTGTAGTACTTGTTTTCAACCACCAGATGGCAGTATAAGACTGTTTGAACCGAAGGATGGATAGTGAGGGAGCGAGCAGTGTGTCTCTAAGAAAAAATGGGAGGAAGGCCCCTTGACATGACATGGGCTGTCTCTCTTCAGGT
>JARVGV010000630.1:20057833-20070486 GCA_031762435.1 Hypsolebias longignatus | reverse complement strand
CATTTTGTTCTGCTTCAGCTTCTTTCAGCTTCCTTGTGCAAATTTAAACTTTTTTCAGCTACTTTCAGCTGTTTTTTCCAGCTGTTTTGTGATCCTTTTAAATTATTTATTTTAACTACAACAATTTTGTGCTTCTTCTGACTTCTTTCTGCTAATTTCAGTTTGTTATTCTCCTTTCTGCTTATGTATGCAAGTTTAATATTTTTCTGCCATGTCAGCTACTATTTAGCTATTTTTATGCTAATCTTAGCTTTTTCAGCTTATTCCACATTTATTGCACTCATTTCACTTTTTTCAGCCTAATTCAACAAAATTGTGCTCTCTCCACTTCCTTCTGCTAATTTAAGCCTTTTCTGTTTTTTAAGATATTTTCAGCTGTTGTTAGCTGATTTCAGCTTTTTTCAGATAATTTCCACTTTTTGTGCTCATTTCTGCTTTTTCAGCCTAATTAGGCAAACATGTTCTTTCTGTTTCTTCTGCTAATTGAAGCTTGTTCTACATGTTCAGCTAGCTTTTTAGCATATTTAAGCTAATTTCATCTGTTTTCAGATAAATCCATGTTTTTTGTGGTAATTTCTGAAACTTTGAGCCTACGGTAATTAACTTCTTTCAGCTTATTTCAGCTTGTTATGCACCTTTCAGCCTTTTTGTTAGTTTCAGTCTTTTCTTTTATTTCAGCTACTTTTTAGCTGTTTTTATGCTAAATTGAGCTTTTTCAACTAATTCCACAGTTTTAGCTAATTTTAGCTGCTTCCACTTCCTTCTGGTAGTTTAAGCTTCTTTCTGCCTTTTCAACTACTTTTCAACCATGTTTTGCTAATTTAAGCTTTTTTGGCTACGGTAAGTTCTTGATGTTTGTGCTAATACTGTTTATTTAAACCTAATTCAGTCAACAAAAAATTCAGAAAATATACGTTATTTCTGTTTTCTTCTGCTAACTTAGGCTTGTTCTTCAATTTCAGCTACGTTTCAGCATGTTTTAGCTGTTTTTCAGCAAGTCCTTCAGCAATAAGCATTCACTGCTTTTTTGCAGTAAATGCAATTTCTCTAGTTTTTATGAATTTCAGCTGTTGATTTGTTGTTAGAAGCATCATATTGAACTAATGTTGGTGTGAAAGTGCTGAATCCAGTCTGCCTTGATTGCTGTTACCAGTTTGCCACTGTTTATACAACTGTGTAGAATATCAGCTGCTAACTAGACTGTCCAGCAGGACAAAAATAAATTGACTAAACATATTGACCACAAGAGGTCATCAGAGAACCACTGCTTCACTTTACTGATGTTTTTTTTAAATCATTAAAGCCTCTCAGTTCACAGATAAAACATAGAACTAAAAAAAACAACAACACTTTTTAACATCAGTTCTCTTAAGAGTGGTATTTTAAAAGACTTTGTTCACACTTTTAAAAGTGTAGTTTTTTTTTTTTTTTTCTTAATTAATTTTTGGGATTTTTGAATGTCATGATGTTTACATTGGAGCCTGGTCATAATTTAAACTCTTAAGTAAAATTTTATATCTCAACAAATTTTTGATCAATGAGTCGAATCGTCCAGTTTCCAGCTCAACTTGTCAATCTGACGTCAAAAATCAGATTTTATGTATTTTTTCATTTTATATTTCTCAGTGAATACAACAAAACTAAGCAACTCATTTCCACTAGCAGCAGAATGCATGCCGTGCAAATGTTTATTAAGAATTGTAAATAATTTTACTGTAAACAGTTTATTTTTAACAAATATTGAATGTAACCTGATTTGGGGGGAAATACTTTGTATGCTGTTACTAATAGTTCTCAGAGAGAAACTGGAATTGGCCAAAATTGGTATCAGCACCTTAACTTGACAAAAACAGGAAACCATGATGGGTGCATTTTTAATTTTTCACCGAAAAGAATTACCTGAAAATGTTGTTGTCGAGCCTTAATCAGGCCCTTTATCGCTAATATGTTTTTGTTAGAATAGAAAACGTTCAAGGTGTAAAATATAATATAACGTAATTAACACTGCTGGTTAAAATAAATAAATAAACACAGTAGCCTACGCTATCTTCATATTCCTCCTGCTGCAAGCTTGTGCTCTGTGGTGAAAAAGATGCTCTGCGAATGCAGGACATGACGAAGCTAAATGTTTTTGGTAGTAGGAGGCTCGTTAACCTGGCAAATAAAAATAAAAAATGTTTACATTTTTTTTTTAATCCACAGCATTGTATTAGCTACAGCGTTCAAAGACTGTGAAAAAAAATAGTGGCTTATAGACCAGAAAATATGGTACTTAACTCCTAATTTCCTCACAGAGACTTGTTTAATACAAAACAAAAGGCTTTCTGTTTAAACAGTGTGTTCAATTATGAACAAACTGAGCTGCGTTTATAATCTAATTAATACTTTTTGTGTTGCAGGGAGTCCTTGTTATCCTGCTCAAATATATGGTAAAGACAGACGTTTCTGGAGGAAATACATCCAGTTTGACTTCAACCAACTCATCAGATTGGCCACGCAGGAGATCCTTGGCTTCAAATGACCGATGTGACCTGGAAACTCTTCTGCAGATCTGCTTTGGTGCATTCACAGACTCTAAATTATCCTGTCGTGTTTTTCATTCATTTGATATGTTTGTGTTGACTTATTTCAATAAAAAATATATATTTTTCTAGTTTCAACTTTTGACATTTATTTAAAAAAAGAAAACATGCTGATAATAAAACAAACAAACAAAAAAAAACATCTACGTGTGCAATAACTCAAAAATCTGGGTCTCAGAGTAAAGCTGCAACCTCAAAGCAGAACTTATTCACAGGAATAAAACTAGACTAAAACCTGCGCGTGAGAGTTCTCAAACCAACCTTTACCTGAGTTCGACTGTCAACTCTGAAAACAAATATTAACCTTTACTGATCAGAATTATTGTGACATTGTCTACAAAAGAAAGAAATAAGTCAAATGTATAGATTTCTTTTTAGATTTTCAGATTAAACGTTTTTATTTACCAAGCACTAGCTGATGCAAGTGAACGCTGGGTTACAAACACATTTAAAACTCGTTTTCAAATAAATAAAAGCAACAATATGTTAAAGTAAATCCGTCTTACACATACATTACAAGACAGATTAGTAATCCCAACAGGAATGTCAAGAACAACTATAGTGACAGTAGATTTTATTTACCAAAGGAACAAGGAAGGCGTTCACCTGCTGGGATGGAAACTCCCAGTGGGGGAAATGGCTCAAGTTGATGATAAAAACAGCTAAATTAATATTTTCCTATTAGCCAGCCGACTCAATAACCAGACTGACAGCTGGTAAATGACACATTCTCCTGCTTCCTGACATGCTAAGTAATAAAACATTATTACTGTGTATAATTAAAGCAAGTGAAATGTACCCTTAAAGGCCAAACATTCTTGACTAGAGTGTAATACTAATTGATCATCTACTGCTTATCTGTAGTTGGGTCACAGAGGCAATGGATCCAGGAGAGAAACCCAGACCTCCAGCTCCTCCTGGGGCCCCCCGAGGTGTTCCCAGTCCATAGAGGATATATAATCCTTAGTGAGCTCTTCCCAGCTTCACTGGGTTAAAAACCAGTGGATAACTGTTTAAAAGCAGGCACCTAATCAGTGTTGGTGATCTATCTGTAGACTGCAAGACGTGAGCTTACAAATACAAAAACAAAAAAAATCTGAAGAATTTGTCAACATTTAACAGCCTGACAGCTGACGAGTTAGTTATTTCAACGAGATCGACAATTTAAAATGCATTTTGGTGTATTTGTTTGCAGTCTTCATTATGAGGTCCTGTTCTGATTTTTAAAAAATATCTCATAGCCTCTTGAAGGATTTTAATGAAATGTTTATGAATGATATGTCATCTGCAACTCATTCACTTTTGGAGTCAATCCAATTCAAGTCGGTTGCCCTTGTCAGTGGGAACAAAAATGGCTACAACTAAGCTAATCTTACAAATATTGAGCTAAAGTTTAGTTATACACATACACCAAGAACTTTACTTTAGCCAACATTTTTGCTTAAATATTTGGCATTAACTGTTTTCCTAACCTGTGATGGACTTGCGACCCGCCCATGGTGTACCCCGCCTCTTGCACGGTGATGGACATGGGCACCGGCGACCCCCGTGACCCAAAATGGAAGAAGCGGGTAAAAGATAATGGATGGATGAACTTTTTCCTAACAGAGGACTTCCCTCTTAGATTGTAGGGTTACTCATGGTTTCTAGAGTTTCCAAAAGCAGAATGAGAGGTAGAGCTTTCAGTGATCAGGCTCCTCTGTTGTGAAACCAACTTCCAGTCATGAGGATGACACATTGTTTACTTTTAAGCTTAAATCTTTATGATTAGTCAGGGTTGGCTTAGTTTCCTGAGCTATCCCTTACATGCTGCTATAGACTCGGACTGCTAGAGAACAAATTGATCAAATTTCATAAAATGAACACAAATGAATATTTTTTATTTTTAATTACTGTATTTTTATCTTAACGTGTTTTTTTTTTTTTTTTTTTACTTTCCTCCTAGAGAAAGAGCTCGCCTCTATTCTGGACCTGCCATTCTGTGTCCGTTTGTTTCTCCTTCCTGTTCCTCTCAAACCCAGCCTGTAGAAGCAGATGGCCGCTTGTCCTGAGCATAGTTCTGTTGGAGGTTTCTTCCTGTTAAAAGGGAGTTTTTCTTTCCCACTGTTTCCTTTGTGCTCGCTCCGGATGGGAGATTGTGACAAAATAAAGATTCATTGCAATCTGCTGCTTCTTTAGATAAAGTTAATTAACTTTATATGTATGTGAATGTTTCTGTTCAGTGCCCTGAGACAACTTCTGTTCTGACTTGGCGCTGTATAAATAAACTGAGTTGAACTGAGCCAACCCTGTTTGCTTGTTAGCAAAATATCTCCTGAAATGAACAACCTAAGAGATTCAAACTAAAGAACCACTGGAACAACCTCTCCAGTTGCCACCTCCCATCCCTGTCGCTCCATTGATCACAGACTTGTTTGCTCCAACAACCGTTTTCCACGTCAGCTAATCATCATCTTTGCTCAATAACAGTCATTCAGTTCAACAACAAAAAAAAAAAAAAATGCAATGCCACATCCAAAAGTTAGCTACTCTACATGAGGTATTGCTGATACTGGCTCCTTTAGAACCACACTACAATTATTTTAGTGCACGCATGTCATAAGACTAGTGTACACTTTAACTGGATCATCACATTAGCTGCCCCTGGTTTGTTAAAGTGTCGCTGCAAAACCGACTGCTGACCGTTTTTTTCTTCAACACTTCTGTAGAACACCAAATTGTTCAATAAATCAGACGAGAAGCTCAAAGGTCTGATTTTTGAAGGTATTCCTTTTTATTGCTTTATTATTGATACAGTATAGGCCAAAGGGCTCTTGAGGTCTAATTATAGATGCAAGTTTTGAAATCTCAGCTAAACTTGGTTATGGGCTTGCACCGTGTGATCCGCCTGCATGTGGTTGCGGTGATTTGTCACCGGACTCTGTCCCACTCGAAAATGTTCAAGTAGCTCGTAAATCGATCAGATTAGAGCAGCGATAACTTTCACCGTCTGTTTGGCCTGAGTTAAACAGTAATTGCACATTTAACTGTACGTTTGAAGTGGGGTTTGTTTGAAAGGTTGTGAACGGTTAATATCTTACCTGTTGCAGATAGATTTTTTTGAACAAAGTAGAGATTATTTCGCCGAACAAATGTGGTTAAAAAAAAAAGCTATTCACAACAGTTAAGACTTTTAATTGTTAGGGGAAAAGGAAAAAGACTGGGCAATTTCGACAAGCATCTTTAGTTTTCTTGTTTGCTTTAGCCATGTTGGAGGAACTCACATTTCTTTAGTGAAATGCCATTTTTATTTTATTAATCTTAAGTGAAGTTTTGAGATGGGAGGTGCTTCTCATCACTACAATGGCTTTTGGACAAGTGAAGTTATTTATTTATTGTTTGTCACAAGAGGAGGCGAGACTAGAGGCATCCTTGATTTAGTGAGGGACTGGGATTAGATGTGCCTTTGTAAACCCTAAGCTCTCTGTTTATTTACAGTCTGGGAGTCGGTTAACTCATTAATAAATTATTTTGTCATCCATTATTTTTCTTGTAAAGTTAGTTGGTTTATCTATCCATCTGTTATTTTAACCTTTTTCCTTTCTGGGTTGAAGTGGTCACTGGTGCCCATATCCAGCTATTGCTGAGTGAGAGGTGGGGGACATCCTGGACAGGTCTCCAGTCCATCACAGGGACACATGACGAGACAAACATTCACTCACACCTAAATATTAATCAATCAGCCTAACGTGAATGTTTTTGGTCTGTGGGGGGAAACTGGAGTACCCGACGAAAACCCACGCATGCACGGAGAGCGCATGCAAACTCCACCCAGAGAGGTCCCGTGCCGGGATTTGATTCAACGACCTTCTCGCTGAGAGGCGGCAGCTCTACCAACTGTGCCACTGTGCCGCCGGTTAGTGAGAGATAATTTCTCTCAGAGGAGCGAATTAATTGAATCATTTTAGTCCAAAAATGTATAATACAGTAGAAAGTATTTTTGAGAAAGGACATTTAATGATTGTGTTTTATTCCAGGAAAAAGGCTGCATCATGTAAACAGCTCACTGTGTAAACACGTGAAGGGAGTTTTCGGATTGATTCGACCAAAGTTCTGTTTGTGCTTTAGATAAACTGGGGGGAAAGTTCGGGTCGCCTTGACCCAGGAATGTTTCTTTCAATCTAGTAAATGATCAGGAACATGGATCAATAAAAACAAGAATGTGATGTAGGGTTTGGAGATATAAACACCCGATTTGTTCAGGAACGGGATGCATTCAGCGTTTTCTCTGTCCAGATGTTTTTTTCCCCCAATAAACTCTTGTGTTTGCTAAGAGACCGTCTGTTATTTAAGTTATGAAGCCACTTCACTATCACTTTGGTTTCTATTAAATCTTGATTGTCCAATATGTATTAAGCCCTGAAAACTAATTTGTCACTTTTTTTTATTTTACTTTTTTTTAAATTAAATTTGCCAGCGCTCTCTCAAAAGACAGCAAGATGGGAAAAATACATTTGCATCACCAAGATTTTATTAATGGAAAAAAAAAAAACACTTTCGGGAACAAATATATTCATGAGTCACAATAAGGAAGACACAAAAGTTCAATCTGTTTCAACACGTCAGCAGCAGTTTTAAGTTTTCAGCTTTGATAGCGTGTTCATCCATCAAAGCAAACGTACACTTAGATTACATCTGCTTTTATCAGAAGTGTTCAGAGATTGAACGACACAAAAACATTTTTAACAAAATGCACAAAATGAACAGCTGACAGAAACAGCGTGCATAAAGTTTGGTTTAACGTGGTTCTGGTTTATCACTGCCTGTTATCTTGTGGCTTTATTTGATATACACTGATACATATATAAAAAACAACACTTCATCCAACCAAGTGTTCAGTAGAAACGTGCCTGCAATGAGTTTTATTTTTGAAAACTGGGTAATAATTTAGCAAAAATATGATTTAATAATCCTCCTCCATATATGTACACAGTATCCTTCCACAGCACATTTTAATTCAGCTTGTATAGCTGAGCTACAGTGGTTCAGTCTGAATATTAGAGAAATACTTAAAGTTAAACTATTTTGTTTATTTATAGACCACCAATTGAAAGCACTTTACAGAAAAAGTAAAACAACTGTACAAGTCTGATTTCATAAAGTTCTCTTTTTTAAATATACATTTCACATAATATAATGTTGAATCATTCACATCTATTTATAAATTATGTGGATTTTTATTAATAAAGAAATCTGTGACTGATGCAGCAGTTTTGATGTCATATATGACATAAAATATAATTCAGTGCTTCAGAACGTGTCATCGAAGGTAAAGAAAATACAATTTGAGCATTGAAGACTAACAAAAGCATTTTATTTATACAAACATTTAACATTCATAAAAGTTATTTTAAGCAGTAATGTGCTCTTCAGGCTGACGGGTTCTGCTACAGTACATGTGATGTGGTCTGGTTCAATTTGCTAAATTTAAGGATTTTAGGGAGACGGTCCACTTTGTGTTTGACTTGTTTGTTGGTGTAGAGGACATGACAATATGAAACATTTATTTTATTATTTTTAAATAAGGAGACTGGACTTCTTTTCTGGTTTCTTTTCATTTCAGGAGCTTTCAAAAGATGGAAGGGTGTGGAGCTCCATGTTTTAAAACTGTAGTGAGTAGTAAGCTGAACTTACATGCAAATCAGTCCCCCCCCCCCCCCCATTTCACATGAAGGATGTTTTGGTCACGTACACGGAGGTGAAACTGGGGGAATTAACGTAAAAACTGCACCGTTTGTTCGAGAAAGATGGGACTTCGACACTTCCTCCTTTCTTTGGTGGGTTTTCAGTTTTCACTTCCTTCATCCGCCTCAACGTTTGTACCAACAGAGTAACTCAGTTCAGTTTTAACACTTGAAACTCTGCACTCTTCAGTTCGACTTCAAATGCTCCTCCAGTCAGAAGAAAACAAGGAAAGATGTCCAGTTCTGACATGTTTATTAATGCTTTCCATACGGAGGATGGACCAGAAAACACAACAACAATGGAGCCGTTTTACTGTTGTTTTTTTGTTTGTTTCAAAATTTGTTCAAACTAAATTGCTAAAAATGTAATTGTGTGCTAAAAAGTGCAATTACTTAGAGGAAATAAAACAAAAAATATAAATAAATAAATAAATGCAATTGTTTAGGGATAATCACTATTTTCAGCATCAGATTGGAAGTTCTGCATTCTTGGTTAGGCTTTTTAACTAAAACACTAAAAATGTTTTATCATTGTAAAATATTCAGAGCAGGGTAGTCAGGATATAAACTTTTTGCTCAAGTGCAAACAGTGTTCAAACATTTTTTGTTTAAAATGGATTTTTGAAAATACTGTACTTAAAATAATAATAATAAAAAAACTCCACTGTATTCATGTGCTAAAAAGAATGTACAGTATACCCCATTTTGCTTTGTGTTGCGCATGTGCTAGAAACCTCAACAATGGCACCATTATTATTCATTTTGACTACTTTTGTCTCAACTTAATAGCAAATAGTTCAAACGTGCCCAAAAACAGTATATATATACCGGTATATATTTTTTTTTTTAAATAGAAAATGGTCAACAGTGGTGTAAAAAGCTCAAGCTACAACTTTTGTGCAGCGGTGCCGGATTCATTTTGAGGTGGGGGAATGGGATTCGTTCGTCACCTTGCCCTCTCTGTTCATACGCACCTTGAACATCAGGCGCACATGTTCAATTTTGCCACACAGTAATGTAAATGGATACTTTCACAGCCATCAGATTTGGAAAAGTTTGCAACAAAAGTCTTTCTTTTGAAAAAGAAAAAAAAAAAGTAACTGCAGTCATGAATGAGATGTTTTTTCTTTACAGAGCGGTGTAGATAGACATTCCTTTGTTAAGTCGTTTAACCATTTGCAGAAAACTTATGACAAAAGTGAAAAATTTCCCCCACTTTTTTTTCCTTTTACACAAACTAGCGTCGTCTTAAAAAAACATAAAAGGCAGAAGGTTATGGGGGGTGGGGTGGTGTTTGAAATTATATATATCTAGATATAGATATAGATACAGTATGTAGATATATAGATACATAAAACGGCTGTTTCTGAGTAACATTTCCCAGTAACATTCTTGTCCAAAGACTTGACAGTTTTTCATGCAACTCCCCAAAGCAAAATTAACTCTCTGGACAGGATGTCTTCAAATTGAAACTACTAAAAGCTGATTTTCTCTTCAAAAAGTGACAGCAACAGAAGAATAATCCACCCGGTCAGAATACCAGCATTCTGCAGGACAAATTTTAGCCACTTATTCTTGCTGTTGACATGGGTCAATGTAGGTAGCTAAAAGGACAACAAGGAAAGATAGTTGTTATTCCTGCTGTATTAATGCCAAACACATTAGTTTACTGTAATACTCACCATATCAGCCAGCCCCACATATAAAAAGAGTCCTGCAGCTACAGCAGCAATCCACTGTTGGGTTGCAAGATCCGTAGCAACAGACAGAGCAATATACAGGCCAATAAAGGAGGTCAAGGCACTGCCTAGGTTTAAAAGCAACGCCTTGCGGACAGACAAGCCGCTATGGAGCAGAATGGCAAAATCCCCTGCAGGGAAATAATATTTGTGTCATTGAGTCTTTGTCAAACCAGTGAAAACCAGACTGTGTGTGTGTGACAGTTACCAAGTTCATGAGGTAGTTCATGGCAGAGAACAGCCAACGATGTGGCCAGACCAGACTTCCACGACAAGGAGAAAGCTGCACCTATCGCTAATCCGTCTGCAAAATTGTGGATCCCGTCACCGATAGTTATCATGTACGGAAGCAGACGCTGTTCTGTCGACGTAACGAGACATAAAATTATAGTTTGTGCGGGTGACAGCCTCCATTATTGTCCCATTGTGATGACATCAGGCTTGTTTGGTTAATGTTTTGACGGAAGATGGTCCTCACCTCTTGTGCGCCTTTTCTGCTCCAACTGCTCTTTGTCTTCATTGTTGACCTGAAGTAGAATAGAATAGATTTAAACAGACCAAAAAAAAAAAACAAAAAACAACTTTATTCTTCCCTTGAGAACAATTGGTTTAGAACAGCAGCAGACAAAAAAAAAAAAAAAAAGTTAAGAGCAATAAAATCAATCCTCATTATAATAAATAAACAAACAGAAATTAAGTTCAAATGAATGCATCACAAAATGTAAAAGCATTAAAAGGTCAGAAATAAGCATTAAAAACATTAAAATGCTTATCACGTAAAATAAATAAATTAATTATAACTAGTTTGACAGATAGCTTTTAAAGGGTAATAAGTAATTCTCGAACATATGTTAATTTCTAATGTCTTTATAATAGTCAGTGGACCAAATCTACACATTCTACATCTACATCACACAACGCTCGTTTGAAGGAATGAAATATCGACCGTCAAGCCAGTTTTGAAGAAAGATCGTCTCATGATGAGAAATGAAGTTATCGCCATTTTGGTCAAACCTTGTAAATAACTAGTTTATGTGATATTTCACTAGATCTGCTGGCTCTCAGACTATGAGGTGCGGATGACTTAAATACTATCGCTCCAAATTTTAGCTCAGTGTCCGTAAAACTGATGGAGTTACAGTCATTTATGTGTTGACTAATCAGCAGTGGCAGCCATCTTGAACTGTGCTAACTGTGCTGATGATCATGTAATGATTACTTTCTTAGAGTTTATTTCAAATACGTCTTGCCATTCATCAGATATTTTGCCAACATGACAGACAAATGCACAAAGAGGCCAGATCAAAAGCAATAATCTGAACTGAAGTTAATAATCTGAACTCTTTAACCATCAAGCCCCCCACCAGGTCACCAAGTCTCACCAGGTCTGCTTTGGACACAGACAGTGACTTGTCTTTCTGTTTCTTCTCCTGTTGATACATCTCTAAAACGCCAACATGGTCACAGTGATGGGGCTTGGATTCATCCTAGAAAAATGGCCATAAAATGCGTAATTTCAGACCAAAGATCAAGACTGATGGCAGCGTGGTGAACAGGAGTAAAACTCCTGAAGATTCACAATGAAAGCAGAAACTTTGGATGCTTTGCTTTTTTTTCCCTCACTCTGTGGTGATGGTGGTGATCCTTTTCTTGTGTGATCATAGAAAAGATGGTTTCCATCAGGTAAAAGACATAGATCCCACCAATCACAGACAACATCTTGTATGTGTAATCTGGAGTTCCTTCTTGATCATTTTGTCTTGAATGATGGTGTCTGTCATCATCTTGCGAGTGCACATGTAAACCTAGAAACTAGAAAAAACAGAAAAATGTGAACTGTGTGAAGCTTGTATGAAACAAAAACAGCTTCACAAAAGGTAAAATGTATGCAGCTACAGTACTTTAAAGTTTATTGCAGCTTTTTACTTGATGACCTCACTCACTATGGGTATCAAGTGCAGCAGGGCGTCACCAGTCAGCGAACCCACAGCCATGCTTATGCAAAACTGGATACACAACTGGAAAACGTTGGTGCACGAGGTGCACATCAGCACAACAATGCCAAACATGGACGTCAGTGTTATGATCACGTTGGCGAGGGTCGCATAGAGATACCCTGTGTAAGGAGAGGAGGTCAGGTTTAAAACACAGCACCAACAAAATGCTCGACAGACTTACTGTCGGTCTTGGAGAGCTCGTCTGGGGTCACTGATCCTGTGACGTCTGAGCAGGTTCCGCTTAGGATCTGCTGGACGAGCGCGGGACTGAGCCGGGCCATTTCAGACCGACTCATCAGAGAGGAGGCAGAGCTTTCGTCAGACAGACCCAAGATCTGGACCAGTTCTTCAGCTGAGAAGCAGCGCTGTGAAAAGAGGAGGAAAAACAAACTCTTGAAAGCTTTAACACACCAGGTCTGCTGTTTTATTCTTATACTAAATATTTTTAGTATAATTCAATTTATTCGTGTAGCGCTAAGTCATACCAGAAGTCATTTTGGAGCACTGAACAGAAACATTCATATTATATAGACTGTACAGTATATATATATATACAGTATATATATATATATATACATATATATATACAGTATATATATACATATATATATA
>JARVGV010000630.1:20031843-20044808 GCA_031762435.1 Hypsolebias longignatus | reverse complement strand
AGGTCATTGCTAAAGAGGCTGGCTGTTCACAGAGCTCTGTGTCCAAGCACATTAATAGAGAGGCGAAGGGAAGGAAAAGATGTAGAAAAAAGTGTACAAGCAATAGGGATAACTGCACCCTGGAAAGGATTATGAAACAAAACCAATTTCAAACTGTGGGGGAGATTCACAAAGAGTGGACTGCAGCTGGAGTCAGTGATTCAAGAACCACCATGCACAGATATGTGCAAGACATGGGTTTCAGCTGTTGCGTGCCTTGTGTCAAGCCACTCGAACAAGAGACAGCATCAGAAGCATCTCACCTGGGCTAAAGACAAAAAGGACTGGACTGCTGCTGAGTGGTCTAAAGTTATGATATCTGATGAAGTAAACATGACCAGCTGAATGTGTATGAAGCTGCAGGTCCAACAGACCTGTCTCCTTCCTTGAAATAAACCATGGTTCAGAACTCATTTAGCCATACTGTGCCTTATATATTAGAGGAACAGAGAGCGATAGCATGACATTAATAAATCAGCAGTTTATCATATCGCTAAAGATATGGTCCTTAGTGGCAAACAACACGGCTAACGCTTTAGCCATCTTGTTCCACAGCTGAGACGGGACCGTGTCTTAGCTAAATGGCAAAGCTGCTGATTTATTAATGTCGCACTAACTCTTTCTGTTCTTCTAAAAGGCAGAGCACAGCTTAATGAATTCGGAACCATGGTTTATTTCAAGGAAGGAGACAGGTCTGTCAGACCTGCATCTTCAAGGTTGCAAGTGGGGGCTCACTACAGCAGTTCACACATGCTTACTAAAGTTAAGGCTGCACAGCTAAATGGACTGTACTTATACAGAGCCTTTCTATCTTGTCAAGACACTCAAAGCTCTTTACAACACAATTTGTGCCCTCATTTACCCATTCATACAAGTTGCGAGTTCTCTAAAAATAATAATCAAAGCTTTTTCACATTCATACACTGATGGGACACACATCAGAGGCAACGAGGGGTAGGGTTGGGCATCAAGGAACGAGAATTGTTTGGAACCGGGACTAACTGTCCGGTTTTCCCGGAATTGTTAGAATTTTTTTTTTCGATTCCTATTTCCAATGCTTAGTCCGCCAACCAAAAGTTGAAGCCGCCCGCCGAACACCAACAAAGAAGAATAAACTGTGTTCTCATGCATGGAACGTGAGCAGTCGCTGTCGAAAGTGTGGCTTAACTTTAACAAAATGACCAGTCAGCTCAGTGCAGCACTTGCAATAGTTTTCTTTCTTTTTTTTTTTTTTTTTCATTTAACCTTTATTTATCCAGGTAGTCTCATTGAGCCACAAGAACTCATTTTCAAGAGAGACCTGTTAGGGAGCAGATGGTGGGGGTTAAGGGCCTTGCTCAGGGGCCCAGAGTGGGGTGAATGAGGGTGGAAGCAGGTGTGGGTGTTTCACCTTTTTCCTCCCACATTCTCTGATGTTGTCTGTTCCGGGGCTTGAACCGGCGATCTTCCGATCACAGGCCCACCGTCTCTAACCACTGCACCAGCACTCCCCATTAAAAAAAATTATTGATTTCTAGTAATAAATTTAACTGAGTGGATTCTTTGACACTTTTCAAACTGTTTTACTTCTTTTCTGCTGCAGAAAAGGTCACCAAGCAATGATGGCGCAGAACACAACAAATCAAACGATACAATAAAGTTTGATAAAACAAAAAAAGAGTCGTAAAACAGAATTACCTTTTCCTCTAATTAAATTTTCAGTACGTTTTCCAAATTCATTCAGCATTGGGAAAAATGTGTGTATTTCTCTGTCTTCTGTGTTGCACAAAGGATTTATTTACATTGTTTGTTGTAAATCTGCTGAATTTTCTGGAATGTCAAATTTTGTTTTAATTGGATTGGAGTAAGAAACACAGAAACAAGAAACCAGAACAAACTTCCTTGTGCAGTAATCTCTTAAAATCTAAAAATATATATATATATTTTTTTTTTTCTGCATTTTAGTTTGATCTTTTATAAAAAGGATGAACAAGTTGTGAATTATTTTTCAAAGCTGTTGCTTTACGTCTGAAAGGAGAACTGAACACACGTCTGGAGTCACTCGCTGTGAGCCTCACAAATCACTTCAGGGAAAGATACTGAGAGGAGTGGCTGCACGTTGCTTTAAAGTCACGGACGGATGACAACAGAGAAAAACACAAGCGTCCTCATGGTGAGACCCTGGACATCTGCTCTGGATCCACACACACAAACACACACATTTCCGAGACAAAACACTGATTGTCCTGTGACCTGCTTTCATGAAGGCACGTTATCATGTCACTTCACGTCACACTGTTCGTCAGACAAACCTGTAGATGTTCTCAACATCCACTGGTCCAATTCAACAGTGTCTATATCATTCATAAGCCAATATATTGTTTATCAATGTTCACATAACATCACAGGTGACTCAAAAACACTGATGCTCAGACTTATTTATTATTTTACCCTTTAAGGGTACCATTATACAAACAATTTATAAAGTACATTCCCAGCTCTAATTATAACAGATTTTATCAATAATAAACTATTAAAATTCACAACGTCCAATCACAGACATTAAGTGCATTAAATCAGATAAAAAATGTTTCATGTAAAATTGAATGAATGCTTTCATTTTCTCATCTGCTGGGTTTGAAATGTTTTATTAAAAAAAAGTGATCAATAGAGTGTGATGATGGCATTCATGAACTTGGGTGACAGCTTTCTGTAAATACTGTTTTACAGTATTTAAACTATGCACAATATTATCAGCATGGTATCGGTATCGGCCAAAATTAGCGTTAAAGTTCAATATCGGACATCGGCCATTCCTTTAAAATAACTCGCTGATATAAAAGGCGCTGTTTTTGCCTGCAGCGGCAACTCAACGTGATGACATCCCGCTCGCCGACCCCATGTCATGGCGGAGAGGAAAATTCAAAATGTTGGCGGTGTGGAAGTTTTATTTTTTGTTGGTGAGAATGCCGGATTCTGAAGATTTCTGGGCTACGTTGAGCCTCGCTACATCGTCCCCAGTCGGACATATTTTTCCGATGGAACGTTACCCGAGTTACAAGCCGTCATTTCCAATGTCACTGAGAAGCTAACAGCTGATAGCACGACTTGTTGGGTGAGTTTTACCACAGACATTTGGATGTCGTGTTAGCCACGTTAGCATGATTAGTCTTACAGCACAAAGGATAGACAAAAACTTTGAACTTAAGAAGTCTGTCCTTCATGCACAGGAGTGCAGAGGATCCCACACTGCAGATAGGAACCTGGAACAAGCCTCCACAAGTGAGACAGCACTGCAGGTGACTAATGCTAATAAATAACATTTAACTCTTTTTATTTAATATAAGTTAAAGTGCTATGCATATCATATGACTGTTACTGAATATATGTCACCAGCTCTTACAGCTGTTGCACAATTTTTGTAGTAAATAGGCCTAAATAAGAGGAACATGTTCTGACAAAGGAACGTATATAAAATATCAGCATCGGTTATCGGCCAAAAAAGTTTTAAAATATTGGCATATCAAATATCGGCCAAAAAAAAAATCCAATATCACTAGTTTGAACCGAAACAAATCAAAGCAGTGGCATGATGGTGAAAGTAGTTTAACAAAAGTTTTATGTCAGTGGGTCACATGACATGAAAATGATTGTGCAGAAACCACTGAATGTCTGATTTCTTTGTTATGTAGCTTTGAAAATGTATAAAAGCTGTTACATTCATTCAAAAGCAAACTTAAAGTTGCAGTATGTAACTTTTATAAAAAATTTGTATAAAAGTTACATATGTTTTTATATACAGTATGTGTTAAAACTGTTACTATGTTGTGACAGTATAAAACAAATAATCTGTGAAAAGATTGATCTCCAAGACTTGAGGTCTTGGTCTTGACTTGGTCTCGCCCTCCCTCGGTCTTCGTCTCGACTTCTTGGACCCCAAAAGTCTTGGTCTCGTCTCGATCTCGGTACACTCTGGTCTTGGTCTTGACTTGGTCTCTGGTTAGGTGGTCTTGACTACAACACTAATAATGAGAACAGAACATGACTCAACTCAACAGCCTAAACTGTATAAACACGCAATAACACGTTAAAAATGAAGACGATTTGATAAAATAAAAAAATAAAAAACTAATGCAAAGAACCAAACAATGACAGTGTTTTAGTGATTTCAAAGTCTTCAGTTAAAAAAATAAAAGGATGTACCACATCGTGTGTTAAAGCTAAATTTCTTTCAGTGTAACACCCCGTCCCTTTCCCTCTCCCTCAGACAGCCCTACTTTTCTTGATGTTTCCATTACAGAAATAAAAGCATGACGCCTAATCCAGTTACATGTTCCCTGGACAACACACACACCCGGACATGCACACACACTTGAACATATACATCTTACAAAAACAATCACACAACCACCCACCCAAACTGATATGCACGCACAAACCTGGTTAAAAGAAACAGCAACATTGTGGCAAGTAGTTACATACAAAAAGTGGACTGACCTGCACACACAGACATGACTGCAGACACAAACACGCAACTAAAGCACACACATACACACACAAGGGTGCAAGTGATTGAAGTGAGACATCATGTTGTGACAGAGTCAAACGTATTTTTGTGGGGAGATCTTGAAATAAACACACACAAGCACACACATATTATTGAATTCCCCAAAGACAGTTCCCCGGCGTGCTGTACATCCTGCCTGCGGCGTGACAACAGAGGGAGCAACATGGCAAAAGAATAAAAACAGTAAGTTTGACATTTTGATACTTCCCACATTCTCCCCCCTGATAATTCATCTTTAGCTTGAATTTAAGATTTTGATGCACTAGAGAAATGAAATCTTGTTATTGATTCAGGATAGGCTGATTTGTCCTGAAACACTACAATACTACCTGGTTAGGGGACAACAATTTGTCTCTTAAGGCAGCGTCTCGCTGGGCTGTGATGGTTGAGAGACTAATTGGTGACTCAAAATTACAGGAATATTACAAGAGCATGGGTTCATTTTTTGTTGTAGTCTGAATTCTGAGCATCTGCAACAACCAACAAGCCGTGTGGCCAAGTTTTGAGCAGCCGTTAAGAAAACAAACCTGTTTTCATATGCACTGCTTGCAAAAGTTCCCTCAGTCATGCACATGTCAATACAAATAAATACTGCTGCTATAATATCTTGGCTGAATAATATTAATAAATAACAGCATAAAAATGCTGAGCATGAAATATTTATGGTCATCATGATAATGCTTGTGCCATGTGTTTAAGCCATTTTTAAAAACAGTTTGTTGCAAGTCAAGTCAAGCCAAATTTATTCATAAAGCACATTTAAAACAGCAGCTGTTACCAAAGTGCTTAACAAGGCAGTAAATAAAAATAAAAAGAAGTAATTAAAAGCATCAAAAATAAAAACTTTGAAACCCAGACACAATGAGAAACAGTGAAATGGTAAATCAAATCACACTGGGTTAAATGTCAGCGAACACAGGTGTGTATCAGAGTCTAAAACCATCCCAAGATTTTTAACATACTGCTTAAGATAAGGCTGAAGAGAGTCAAGATTTACAGGATCAGCGATAGCGGTAGAGCTTGAGCTTAACACAATGATTTCAGCTGTCTGATCATTAAAACAAAAAAAATTAATCCATCCATGCCTTAATGTCATCAAGACATTTTAACAGAGGGCAAAAAGAGCAGGAACTGTTAGGTTTCAAGGGCAGATAAATCTGACAATCATCTGCATAACAATGGAATGGCTATGTTTCCTTGGGATAGATCCCAAAGGCAGCAGATAGAGTGAAAATAAAAGGGGTCCAAGAATCGAGCCCTGTGGGACCCCACAGGAAAATTTCCAACACACAGAAACCCTGCTGCGGGGACACAGAAACTCCTGTCAGTTAGGTACAAACGGAACCATTCTAATGCTGCACCTGGAATCCGAACCAGGCGTTTTAACCTTGATATAAGGATACTGTGATCAACAGTATCAAAACAGCTGTAAGGTTCAGGAGTACAATTATCACAAACTGACCAGAATCATTTGCCAGCAGAATGTCATTACAAACCCCAAACCAAAGCTGTGTTGGTGCTGTGTGATGGCTTAAAACAGGCTGAAAAATCTCCATTCTCATTCAAATACTGTACTAGTTTAGTTAAATAAAAATGATTTTTTTCCCCCCAGGATTTTCAAAAGAAAGGTAAGTTTTGAGATTGTTCTGAAATTTGAGCAGGCTGAAGAGTCAAGCCCCATTTTTTTAAATTGATTTACTACTGCATGTATAAAAGCATCAGGGACCACACTAGTAGCAATACTGCTATTTATAATAGCAAAAACAGAAAGTCCAGTCGATGGTAAAACTTGTTTAAATGTGGTGTAAGAAGTGTGGTTCTTGTTTTGTTGCAGGCTCAGTACCTTTTGAGTTTGGTACCATTTTCTGGGCACTTTCTGTCTGGAAGAACAATAAAAATCAGCCACTCAAGAAAAGAAAACATGAACCTCAAAGACGCAGACTGACAGACACAAAATATATAATTGCATGAACGTGTTGAGGTATTTTTACAATCACTGACAATTTGTTTCTCCCTGTTTTCCCATACATATATATTTAAATTTAGCGTCTCTTCAATTCTCAGAAGATGAAACACTTTACCTGAACTTTAATTGGTGTTTTCATGTTCTTTCATGTTCATTGATTGAGTTAATTATATTCTTAATGAGGGCACAATTTATTCCTACATCTAATTAAAGGATAGTTACACCAACTAATTGTCAAGGTCCTGAAATGACCACACAGGTTGAAAACTGTTATCCTAAGGGATCCAGGTATATGAGAGAATGTCCTAACTTATTTTTCAGTGCTGATGGATCATCATGATTCTCAGTGCATCTCCATCTGTGCTGAACTCATGCAGCAACAATTGGAAAAATGCAAAAAATATGCTATAGATATAATAAAGACCCATGCAAAAGAAATGTGGTTCTTGTCAAAGCTGTTAAAGAAAAATGCAGTGAAGTCAGAAAAGATAAACCACTTTTAAACACAGAAAATTATTACAAATCATCGTCCCAACATCTCAATATTTACATGCATCACATTATACCAAGTAATCTTTTCATGAAGCAGAATGAAGGTAGATCTAAACACCATACTGTGTTTTAGGAATAAAAAATATATATAATTAGGGCTCCAAATCACGTCTAAGCCCTGCCGCACACCAAACAATAGCAATCATACAGTGTTTTCAAAGCTTTTATTGTGATACCGATACGTTTATAGCATGTAGAGAAACTATTATCGAGTGAGGCTGGGCTGCACACCCACCCACACTGGTCAAATGTTAATGATTTCTTAAATTTGTTGGTGTTGAAATTCTTCAACCTTGCAGATGGAAGGAATAATGAATGAAAGAGTGCAATAAAGAGACGGAGGAAGAGGAAGAATAGTAATGAGAAATACAGACTGAGAGATGGAGAGAAAACGAGAGAAAAGGAATGACTTAAAAATAATAATCGTGTCATGGCCTGATAGGTTTGGCTTTCCAATATTTAAATCAGCCGACTGGGAAATGAGAGAAAGACAAAAAAGGAATGGAGGCAGGCTGAGGACACAGAGTGTGTGAGGAGACAAAGAAACAAACGGATAAAGGGACAGAAGAAGATAAAACAAACAAAAGGAAAAAAATAACAATATGACACAAGGTTTTACGTCTGAAGTGTTGCTTTTACAGCAGCACAATAACTTCTAAAACATTTTGAAAGGTTTAGTTTGAGCTAAAATTTATTATAACATAAATCCAAAAAAGTATGGACGCCATCCAAAATCTAAATACAGATTTGTACCGATACAAAACAGGATAATATTGAATTGAATGGCAGCAATAATAATAATAATAATAATAATAATAATAATAATGATAATAATAATGTTGGGACAGGGGCAAAAAAATAGCTGTAAAAGTGAATGGTGTAAATAAGAAACAGAAGAGCATTTTGCAAGAACATTTTTGAGAAGCTAAATCTCAGAAGTAAAGATGGGCAGAGGTTCACCAAGTGGCAAAAAAACCCTGCATTTAAAAATAAGGCACAATTAAATTCAATTCAGTTTATATACTGTATATAAAAAAAAAATCTTTTACAACTATTTTTTGCCCTTATACCAATATTTTTATTTATTTTTTCCTTCTTGCTCTCAGCGAAGGTGAACACTTTTTCTCTCCTGCTCCTTCCCTGTTCTGCTCTTTGTCCTGTGAACCTCTCCTCTTCCCTCATATTCCCCTTTTTCTAATCTAACGAAAAAGGAAGCACCTCTCAGTGAGGCTGCAGCCTCAGACACTCCATCTACCCTGTCTTTTGTTGTTTGTTTGTTTGCGTTTCTTCAGATGGGCTGTACTGAAATGTAATTTTGTTGTGCTTCTGTGCAATGACAACGCTGATTATGATTCTGGTTAATTAAATAGCACCAAGTCACAACAGAAGTTATCTCGGGGCACAGAACAGAAACATTCACATACGTAAAACTTCAATTAGTAACATTATTTATCTAAAGTAGGGAAGCCAATAAAGTATAATGTTCCTTAAAGGTAAATTAGAAAAACTTTAAATATCCTATCATCTACAGTTCATGATATCATGGAAAAATTTTAGGAATCTAAAGAAATCTCTGACGTCAAACAAAGAACAAGGCTGAAAGTCGACATTGGATGGCTTTGACCTTTGAACCCTAAGAGGGAGTATTGCATTAAAAACAGGTCTGATTATTTTTTGGACATCACTGCATGGCAGCTCACTGTGCTGTTCACAAAAATGGTTAAAGCACCTCCAAATCTGAGGTCCTCAGAAAAGGGTGGATTGTTCTCTTCGGGTCGAGAGTGAGGTTTTGCTTTAAGTGGAGGAGTTCAAGTGTCTCGGGGTTTTGCTCACTAGTGAGAGAAGAATGCAGCGTGAGATGGACAGATGGAATGGTGCAGCGTCTGCAGTATTGCGGGCTCTGTGCCGGCCCATTGTGGTGAAAACGGAGCTGAGCTGTGAGGCAAAGCTCTCTGTTTACCAGTCGGTCTACGTTCCTACCATCACCTATGGTCACGAACTCTGAGCAGGGACCAAAAGAACAAGATCACTGATACAAACTGTTGAAATGAGTTTTTTCCACAGGGTAGCTGGACTCTCCCTTAGAGAGTCAATTTAATTCAGTTTATTCATATAGCACCAAGTCACAGCAGAAGTCATCTCAGGGCACTGAACAGAAACATTCATATATACAGTATATGTATAAAGTAAGTTAACACTATTTCTCTGAGAACAGACTGCTTTGAGTCTAACTTCATCACAGACTCTCATCTTGAGCAAGCATGAGCTATGGTGAGAAGTTCCGTTATCTGAGAGGGACTCGGAGTAGAACCGCTGCTCCTCCACAACGAAAGGAGCCAGTTGAGGTGGTTTGGGGCATCTGGTAAGGATGCTTCCTGGGCACCTCCCTAGGGAGGTGCTTCAGGCAGGTCCGAGGAGACCCCAGGGAAGACACGTCTCTCAGTTGGCCTTGGAACACTTTGGGATCCTCCCAGTAGAGCAGGAAGAGGTGGATGTCTGGGCCTCCTTGCTCAAGCTGCTGACCCCGAGACCCGACTTTGGAATAAACAGAAGATGATGGATGGATTCAAAGTGGATGTGATGCCCAGGTGGATGTTCTTCACTGGTCAGAAAATTTTAGAGCCTGTAATGATGGTTTAGCAGGGACTGATGACTTGTTGCAAGTTTTATTTGTTTGTTCAGTGTGTTGAGCACTGGAAGATAAAAGACCGGTTGTAGTTTTGTGTGTAATGTTTACTGTTTTTTTTTTTTTTTTACGTCTTTACATCATCTTCGTGTTTGTAATTCTCACGGTGGGGAACTAGTCCGACAGTGGAAGTAAAGATGACATTCAACTAAATAAAACTATCAGTTACCAAGAGCTCGTCCTCCGTGTGTTACTAGTGGGAGCGACACCGTCTTCATCATCAACTTTTAAAGTAGCAAGGAGTGGCGGCAGAGCAGGAAGTAAAAAAGACTAAAAGTGGGGTTATAAAACTCCGAACACATGAACAAAGGTTTCAGCCCTGACTGAATGTTTATTGACATAAAAGCTGTGTGAATGCTGCCAGCTGTGGGAGCTGGATATTTTTCATAAAAGAAAAGCTGCTCTCTAGGCAGGTTTTATAGAAAAACACAGCACGGGACAATTTGTTTCAGATAGATTTAAAAATTTTACTGTCATGGGGGGGGGGTGCTGCCAGTTTAATCTCATGGACTTGTTAAAATTTCCATCTTCTATTTGATATTACTGCAGTTTTTGTCTCTATTTGAATACTACAGAAAAAGATTACATTTAAAAGCATGTTGCCCTAATGTTCAAGTCTCCATACATTTTGAAATCTAAGCATATTATGTTCATTTATTCATAAAAATATGATTTGTTTCATACTTCTTGCACTCCTGCTCCTGTTTGAATAAAAATCTCTTTTGCTTTTCAATTAAAATTTTTATAATTTTATGGTAATTTTATTTTAAAAAATCATTATGGTCAAACAAACAGATACATGCACAAATATAAAGAGCAAAAAGTCTTCAATCAATTACAGGTAGTCCTCGACTTACGACGGAGATCCATTCTCACGTGGCATCGTAAACCGAATTTGACGTAAGTCAGAATGTACGTAAATACATATGACGTACCTGTTTTACCAAGCGCATAAACCGACTTTCGACGTAAGTCCATGGTGATGGCCTTCCTTTTCCTTGATGCACTGCCATCAGAAGAGTCCTCCTTGCGTTTTGGGAGCCATAATGAAGGGCTAATGAAAAGCTAATGGCCTACTGGGATGCTAGCGATGCCGTCCTCCTCCGTACAGTACATATTCCTCCGCCGCTGCACCGTGTATTCTTCTGCCGCTGCGCCGCCACGTTACGACGTTTAACGTCATAAAACCGTCGTAAAAACTGACGTAAAGCTGATATAAAACCGAACGTAACCACGTTACGTGAATAAGGGAGATGCCGTCGTAACTACGAAACGTCGTAACTTGAGGCCGTCGTAACTTGAGGCCGTCGTAACCCGAGGACTACCTGTATTGTCAACTCAAAAAGCAGAGAGAGAATACTTTTGTCTGTGTTTGTTTGTTAGCAAAATATCTCTTGAATCACTGGGCAGTTTTTAATGAAACTCCCACAAAGTAATCATTGGTTGAACCTCTTCAACAGACCCAATATAAGTGTAAAAGATATGCTTTTAACCAGACTTTGCCGTCAGTCAGTGCGTTTTACTTTTATTTTCCTCTCTCCAGGTGTCCGTCACAACCTCAGCAAAGTTCACACAGATTCATTTTGTTTTCGTGGAAATGTGCTGACTCTCTCACCCCCGTGATAGACGAAGATATGAGACCTGTCCAGCTTTTAGAGCAAATCTCGCAGCAATAACAGATTTCCAGCTCACAGCTTCGCTCTGCAGGCTCTGCAGGATGTATGGACACAAAACGCGCTGCCGTTCCCCGAATGTTGCAGACAGTGAGCGGCATGCCTGCACTTATTTTCTTATTATATTTCATCTTTTATTAGATTTATTTGTCTATTTCTCTCTGTTTCTTCTCATCTTTGTGCAGCTAACCTCTCAGATTCCTAATAAACGACAATGTTTTTGTGTGATTATTAAAAAAAAATTTTTTTTTCCTTGTTGTGACAGATTATCCTACTTTTCCTGTTGTTTGAGCCGACTACAAAGTTGTCTCAGTAATAAAGAGAAGATTCATGTTATACACCAAACTCATAAGGGTATATGAGAGGGTAAAAGTGCATAATTTTTACTACATGAGAGATTTATTTTACTGGAAATGTCAAACATTTGTTCTCAAAAATGGTATAATCTTTAAAGGTTTTTGGAAACCTTATTAAAATCTTGTTTGAACACTTTTTAAAAAAAGTTTTCAGCTGAAGGGGAAGCAGTGCAGGAGCATTTCCGTTTGCTTTACCAATGTTGGCAATGTCGGCCACTGAGGGCGAAGGTGGGTGATGATGCTGCATGTGTGTCTGTATGTTAGCAAAATATCTCATGAACCACTGGATAGGTTTTAATGAAACTTTCAATAATCGTTGCCATATTTGAGTGTAACATCTTGAGATTTTACATGAGATTGTGCTTAACATCGTCTTCAACGTTTGATCTAAACAGCTACATATTCATCGTGTCTCAACATGAAATGCATACAAAGTATTTTTTTAACCTTTTTTTCTAACGTCTCTTTAAACATGTTAAAATCACAAGAAACTTAAGTTTTCTATGAAAGTTTATAAAAAAAAGTCTCTATGAAGCCACAAATTTTAGACGACTGCTGTAAATGTTAAAACCTGAAAACAGAATCTGCTGCAGGCCTCAAGTCAAATTTCAAATTGAACAGCTTTTTAAAAAAGAACTGAGCTATTCACCTACAGGCGAATACAGAACAATTCAGTGATTACAACCATGCATGTGTGCGTGCATGTGCCTGTCTTCAACAAGCACTTGCAATGTTTTAATTTGTGGTCTATAATTAATAGAAGGACAACATCTGTTACCTGATAACCACATGTGTGAGTGCAGCCCTCGTTATTCTCACAAATCACAAAATTAGGTAAAGTGAAATCACTTAAAGTGACAAAATTCACATTTGAAGTCATAAAGGTTTATAATTTAATTTTATAAACTGGAAGAAATTAAATAATTGTATGCAAATGAATATGTGTGTGTATGTGCACGCGCTCTTACAACAACCCTGTCCAGGTGGCAGTATAATTAAAAACATTTTCCTTCCTTGATTTTACACTCAGATCTTAGTACCAACATCTGGCTGAATGATGGGGACAACAGACCAGCTGTTTGAGTGTGTGTGTGTGTGTGTATGTGTGTGTGTGTGTGTGTGTGTGTGTGTGTGTGTGTGTGTGTGT
>JARVGV010000630.1:19985968-19997029 GCA_031762435.1 Hypsolebias longignatus | reverse complement strand
GTAATACCAGATGGCTAGGCCTCAGATTGACAAAGCCCCTTGGATGAGGGGCGAAACGTTTCTTTTTAACAAAAACACGAAGTCCAGATGACATGATTCAACCTTTTTTGTTGTTTTATACCTGGATGACTGAGAAAAAAAACTTTGTGTGTGATCCTTCACATACATTCTTGTAGCTTTTTGTTGAGATGATATCCAGGTTGTCACATCATGTTTTCTGTTTATCGGGTGTAGATTAGATCTTTTTCTTCATGAGGATTCCTGTTAGTATAGTTCAAAAGAGCATGTTCAAGATATGACCTGACCTGATTTGAACATTTCATCTGAGCTCCCCTCAGGACATAGGAACATTTATTTTCTTCTAAAATAATGATTTTTGCAATCAAATCTCTGAAATTCAGGTTATTTTTGCTCTGTTATTCAGAAATCTAATTACTGTGTTCAAAATGTAAAACTGAAACAAATCAAATCGACATTTTGGTTTCTACTTCATGTCTATTCTTCTTAATTTACTAATGTCGAATCAGTAGATTTTTGTCTAATTTGTATTTTTAACGAGATTCCAACTGTTCACCTGTTTGAACGTTTTAAGCTTGTGTTAGTGGAGATACTGAGACAAGTTATTTGTCTGTTTAGTTGTGAAAATTCTGTTTATTGCCAGCTGTCCAAAGATGAAGGCTGAGCTAGCAAAATATTGCCAAACCTTTGGACAAATTTTAATTAAATTAGCAAAACGTCATCACTAAATGTTCATCTACAACTCATTACCAGCTGGAATCAACTCAGTTCAGGATGGCTTGCAAAACTGTAGGGAATTTTTCAAAGCTTGACAAATAAAGTTACAGTCTCATCATGATGGTGAAGATTCTCAGTCATCCAGGACATGATAAAATCAAAAATATCTTCTGTTACAAATAAAGTCCAGTTGTTTCTGTATTGAACGTTTTTTGATTTTACAATCTCATCATTCCTCAACATGAGATAATCCTAGTTGAAAAGTGTGACATAAAAAAAACTGTAAATACAGTATATCAGAATCCCTTTATTGTCACTGCACTGAAGCACAACAAAATTACATTTCAGTACAGCCCGTCCAAGTAAAACACAAACAGACGTAGGTAGACGGAGGTGTCTGAGGCTGCGGTCTTGTGGGAGGCGCTACCCTTTTTGTAGTGGTGTAGTCTATGTGATACGCTGGTATACGTTGTATACCCACTTAAAAGTGCCCAGTAATACGTGACATATATGGTAATTGGTCATGTGTTGTTGATATGTTGAAACATTGAAATGTTGGGGCGAAACGTGTCGTAAACAGTCTCAGAGTATAGAGGTGAAAGTGGGTGTCCGTCTGTATTTCGGCAGGGGGTGTGGGCCACCATGAGCCGCGCCAGCTACGTGACGCTAGTGGGGTGATGCAGATCATTGCTGGAACAAGGGCGAGGGGCTTTTCAGAATAAAAATTTAGACCGGATATTTATATTTTGTCATGCTAAAAGTATTAATAAACTTTGAAGCCACCAGTGTGAAGTTTTGAGAGTAATAAACAGCAGAACCCTTATTAAACAACAATTATTGGTCAAATTACATTAAATTTACTTTTAAACAGAACAAATTAGAACATAAGTACTAGGAAGCACAATCCACAGACAAGGAGGAAACAGAGACGCTGAACTTAAAGGGACACTAACGACACACAATGATGAACACCTGGGGAAAAACAACGAGGAACAGGTGAGAGTGGCAGGAGCTGGAGCTGACTACCTGAGGAGAGAAACACTGGGGCAACTGGAAGCAGGAAAAACAGACTCACAAACTCAATAAAATAGTTACAAAACCCCCAGATATGACAGTCAGATTGGTCTAACATCCAAAAAATATCCCAAAAAAGGGATCTGTAACAATTTTCCATCTTGTTTAAGCTGTGATGTTTCGTAAACATTGTCTCTGTGTGTGATAGTTTTGAGATGAAAAATATAATTAATCAAAAAGTTAGAGGGGAACAAACTCTGAAACAGAACAAAGGCAGCCGTGAGCCTGCAGTGTTTCATTAAGGAACGTTCTGTTGCTCGCACAAACACAACGGCAGCTTAACAAGATAGCAACGGAGGTTTAAAAAGCAGGTTACTTCCTTTGCTGATTAAAAAGAAAGTTTGTTTCCATAGCAACAAAGCATTGTTATTTTACAATTCTGTTTTAGCTGTCACCCCCTTTAACTTTTTCCTGCAGCTCCAATTTCTCAGTTTTTCCATCACAGCATCCCCTCGTTTTCCGTCCTTGTGTTTATCCTTTTATCTTGACCTGCATCTCTGTTTTCCCTCCTCGTCCCTGAGCGATTCCTTCGCCACGTTTCTCTCTCTTCGTCTCTTCTTCTCCACACATCTCCACTCGCTTCATTATAAAAGCTAAGAGGATTTGGTGATTGTGGTGTGTGTGTGTGTGTGTGTGTGTCCCTAGTCCCAATTAACCCCCATGAATCTCTTCTCCCTGCTGAGTTGTTGCACAAAATGAGAGATGTTCTTAACAACCAGCTTTTGTGGCAACGTTTTCATACTTGCAAATGGTGGGTAAGCTGCCAAAGATGACCGGAGTTGTGTGAAATTTCTGCTCGTCATGGAAGTCATCATGCTGGAAGCAGCTGAGGCCTGACCTAAAAGAGAAGTGGCATGCGGCTTTAAATCAGAGGTTTATTGTTTTTTTAATATCACAGTTAGGTTTCTTTTCATCACACAGAAGCCACTGCCTCTTCTTAGCTCTCTAATTTGAACAGATTTCCACTCACTCGTCCCATTCCCTTTGAAATTTGAAGTAGTGTTGCTGACTAAAATCTGACAGAAATTGTGAGAAACACTCTTTGAAGATGTTTTAATTTGCACAGCAGGGAGAGCAAATGGATCACTGATGCTCCGTGCTGGTTGCTTTAGGTCTAATTAGCAGATGAATAAACACAACATAAAACTGCAACACATTTTATATCAATACAGGAAATTGGCATGAATTTGGAGGAAACAGTTCACATTTAATGTTTTTGCATGCCGTGACCTGCAATCACTTCTAACTGGGAGACTTACACATTACTTGAATGGAAGTGGCAAAATATATTTAGTAAATAAAACCTACAAGAATATAAGCAATCAGAGCAATCCTTTTAACACATACACGCAGCACAAAATTAAAACTACCGTATTTTTTGCCATATAGGTTGCACCTTTTTGCATAAATTTGCAAGTCACCGAAGTGGCTAATATACGTTTTTATCCCCATGTTACTCGATTTTTGGCTGAGATCTGACAATTTTGTTCATTCTGACATTAAAAATATTCAATATTACCATTTGCAGCTCCTAGAGGGCCCTCGAGCATTATGGCAAGCCAAGTGTCTCATTAATAGGTAAAATTGACTATTAATGAGACACTTGGCTTGCCATACCAAGCCACGTTTGTCTTGCTCCGGAACTCCTGGAGAAAACGTCAAATCAGCTACATTTTTCCGCACCATCCAGAATAAATGCAGCTGATTTGACCATTGAATGGCAATTACAGTATTAAGTAAAAGTTCAACTGAGACACACCTTTGCTATAATGTCAAGCAAACAAATTATATTTTTAAGTGTTAAATTCTTGTTAAAGTCCTCCCTTGCACGCTCCTGCAGCCACCATTTGGCAGCCAATTGATTTTTAGCACAACACCAGCCCACATTTCTGGGTGGTCAGCGGTAACATATAAAAAAAACGCAACATGTCAGCGGTGACACATAATAGATGCGACTTATATGGCGACCAGTATTTACCGTATTTATGTTTTTTCCACTTTATTAGACATATTTGGACTGATGTGACTTATACGGCGGTGTGACATGTACAGTGGAAAATACGATATGCATTATATTGTTGGAAATCCTGTTTATGTCCCCTTAAACTGTGCCACATTTGTTTGGAATATGCATTTGTTGGTCGAGCAGCAGAGTTATGTCGATTGCTCTCATAAAATTGCCAATGCCAAAACGTTTATTTTGCTCTTGCCTCTTGTTTCATGCTTCTGATACCTCAGTTGCTGACCAGCAGGTGTGCGATTGGCATGTGACTGTCAGCAGCTGTAAGTATGAACCTTGCTACAATGGTGAGTTTCTGCAGCTTCAAGCCAAGCCAGTCATTCAGTAAGTGTTCAGAAAAACCATGTTGCAGCATTATTTGTTGCAACGTGAGATCTAGTATCACATCCAAATTAAAAGTCAAGTGCCATGAAACCAAAAATGTCAAAGACAGGCCAGGAAATGGCATCCCAAAAAAACAAAACCTCAAGAAGACCTTTCCTCAGCCTGCTAGATTTGATCGTCTACAGATTTGCAGTCAAGGTTTACAGGACGATATAGCTGAAGACCTTCTACTGTGATGATCTGGAACAGACTGCACACTCACAATCTATGGTTTCTTAGGGCTACCTGACGGCCTACCATGACTGTCTTTCACCGTCAGGCTCTACCCGTGTGGAGGAACACCATGTTGGTTGTTTACTGCACTGACAGGGTAACACCTTTTGGTGGACGCAAACACCTGCGGGAGCTTCAGCAGGCTGTTTGTTTCAGAGTGACCAACACAGTCACACTGACCGGTGAGCAGCACTAGGTGGTGCCAGGTTGTTGTGGCTGTGTATGGTTCTTCCACATGCTACTGAGGCTCCTGTTTGGTGAATGAATAAATTGTCAAATTGCCAGTATGTGTGGGAGTTCCTGTGGTTGGTCACTAGAGGGTGCCATACTCTCACACCTGCAGACAATGTGCTCCTGATGGGGCTTTAAGGCAGCTGAAGTCTCTCCTTCGACGCTGGAGCATTACTCTGCCCAAGGTTCATGTTCTTAGCCCTTTCAAAGTTTTGTGAATACTTACCTCTCTTGTATGATCTTTCCAGTGACCCTCCTGATGCCTACATGAGTATTTGGATCTCCTCGTGAACTCCTGGAACCCTTACTGGTGCACCTTCAGCTGCTCTCCTCGCCCTCCAGCCACACGGCCTCCTGTGTTCTCCGGACCTTCTCATGGCCATAAAAAATTCTGTAACCCAACATATTACCAACCATCTACCAGTAATGACCCTGCACATTCTGAGTGAAATCTATTTGCTGAAATCTGGACCTGAACCATCTCCTTTGCTCCCCAGGGTTCTCGTTTGGTCCTGAATTCACTGTAAATAAAATAATTGAATTGACTCTGTGTGTCTGAGTTGGTCATCTTCAGTCCTTTAATCCTGGGTATCCTCCTCCTGTGAAAGTCTTGTTTATTGATATTTTAATCCAATAAGCAATAAAAAGAAAAATCTACGGCAGTAAAAGCTGTTTGGCAACATTTTTATTGGTGCAACCCTCAAACTCTGCTGCTTAATCTACAAATACATTTTTCTTCATGAAGCAGTCAAGACAATACAAATAATCAAACACAAATTTCTATACTTTTTAGAAATATAATTGATGACTACCCCTATTTAAATGTGAAAAGTGTTTATGCACGATTAAAAACAAGGCTTCGGTAATGTGAGGCGACATTTATTTGAGAAGAAAAGCATTTTTTGTAGCATTTTATCACATCTTGGGACCATAAACAGACGTGGCACACATAATGAAAGGTGTCAAGGGGCTGGTGAAGGTATCAGGTGCGAGGCAGCTGTGAACACAGACTGGTTAATAAGCCGTCTGTGTTTGAATTAATGACTAATAAACCTGTCTGTCTGTATCTTACACGCATTTCCATTTGGCTTTTTACAAAACAAATTCCAAGCTGAATAATACACACTTCTGCATAAAGTAAAAATATATAAATGACTATGATTGAGAGTTATTTGTCTTTATAGTAAGATAAAACTAGATCCCATGTCTCTCCTGCATGTCTAAGTGTCAGTGACAATATTAGGAAACCGTCTGTATTGTTCTAGGAGATGAAACAGTGATACCATAGCTGTTCAGATCATTGTCTAATGGCAAAATTGTTTTTATTACAAAAAGATCAAATTAAATTCCTGGGCCAGAGCAGAAAAATCCTCGAAACAAAGTGAAGAATTCCTTTGAAGTTCTGCTCTTCTCGTGATTCTTCTTCTCCATTTAAAGGAAATTAACTTTTAGAATGGATTTCATTTTGATTGACTTGTTTCTGGATTAATACACTCAGAAATGTTTTTAATACCTTATCTGAGTTTGCTTATTGTATTATTTTAAAATAAACAGATCACATCTTTACTTTTTTTTTTTTTTTTTTAATTATTGTTACTAGTAACTGCCGAACTAATCCCACAAGTCAGGTAAAGATTTCTCCCTAAGTCTAGAAAATAATGCTTTAAAAAAATGTCAATAAGATATTTGTGTGTTTCAATCCTTGACTGAAGAGCACAGTGCTCCTTCAATGCGTTGACGACCACAGCAAGGACTATTGAGTTAGGGAATTCTCAAGTATTAAAGTTTTAAAATAGAGCTTGAGATTTGTTGTGACTAATGGGATTTCCAGTTTAATATCAGTCCTAGTGCAATCATGGCCGAGGCATATTCCTGGGATTTGGATCAGATTGCTGTTCCATCATCATGGATTGAAAAAAATTACAGTTTTATTGGATGCAACTCCATCGTAGTTCTCTTTTTTTTTTTTAGAAATGCCATTAAATTGTGCTCTTACATGATGACTTAGAGATAGTTCTATATTTAATGCTCTCAGGAAATGGAAGTTAATTTTTTTTTTTTACTCTTATATTGATAGTGTTAATCTTCATGTTTATTCCACTTCATTTTTGAAGCTTTGGGTTTTGCATCTTTAACATGTCTTACATATTTTCTGTCCTCAGTCCATTCTAAATTAGACTGACTCTTCAAAGTTCATGCTCAATAATCCAGGTTAAAAAAAAAAAAATCCAACAAAGTTAAGTCAGGTCATCTGGACGGTTTCTTTTTTTTTTTTTTTTTGTTTTTTTTTTTTTGTTGAGACGTTTCATCCTTCATACAAAGGACTTCATCAGATGACCGACAGATGACCTGACTGAACTTTGTTGGTTTTTTTTACCTGGATTATTGAGCATGAACTTTGATGTTTTGAACCACTGGCTATGGTTGCCTCTGAGGAGTCAACAGGGGAGAAGGAGGGCCCCAGAAACCAGTTCATCATCAGCAAACGGGTTGGTCCACTATGTGAGTGTGCTGCTTGTGGGACTGTTTGTTGTGGCTCCTCGGACTGATGAAGTCCTTTGGATGAAGGGCAAAATGTCTCAACAAAATATCAAACTGTTCAGATGACCTGAATGAACTTTGTTGGTTTTGTTACCTGGAATATTGAACATGAACTTTAATGTTTTGAGCCACTTTGACCATGGCTGCCTCAGAGGAGTCGAAGAGGGAAACCATCTTACCACAAGCAAATACAGGTAGACCCTGGTTTACGGCGTCATCGGTTTACGGCGTTTCGCGTTTACGATATGACTGAACTTTGTCGAATAGATTGACTACTCTACCTTTTTTATGTACAATAACGTTTGCTTTAATTTAACTAAGCAATCACCGTGCTGAGATGTCTGTAAAGCACATCTTAAAACAGATTACAGTAAATCTGAGTAAACATTAATGAAGGAAAACTTGATTGAAATCTAAAAAGTGCATGGGGTGCAGATAAGACTATCTGAGACAAGTAAGGAATTGTGGTAGACAATTTGAACAGACTAGCTAATAAAATACCAACAAATGTGCTTATAGCTGGCTGATACATGTGTTTTATTCATTTTCTGATGGTAATTTATTAGTAAAACCTGAAGTCTTTGTGTTTTGAACAAATCTGTTTTTTTCTTCTCTGCTGAAAAATGTAACTATTGATGGCACCACATGCCATGGCGGTATCAGCTGCTTTTTATTACCTAATGACTCACATGAGTAGTCACTGTGGTGTCAAAAATCCACTCTTCTACCATCTAATCTCTCGCCTGACATGTATGTTTTATTGGTGTTCTCAAAATTTTATGAAAGTTCCCACATGCCAACCATGAGCGACGTCATCCCTGACAAATGGTCTAAATTTGGACTTTTCCAGTGATCCTTCTCGTTTCTCTCCGGTCGTCTTTGTCTCTTTGTCCAATTCCTTTAAAAACATAAATCACATGTAATAATTCTCGGGGTGCAGTTCATCTTGAGGTATCAGGTGCTCAGTGTGGCCCTGTCCTAATGAGCCACATGTGACCAGTTAAAACGGAACCATCTGATCTGTCAATTTGCCTCATTACTGCCCAATACATATTAATGTCCAGGGTCACGTCTTATACATACAACATACATATTCATAGTGCACACATGCAGGGCCATATATGTATCTTAATGACACGGACATGATGGGACGTTCTGTTCCTTTCTTCTGCGCTTTGTTTTGTGTTGTCTGACCACATGCAAGGCTTTTTATTTCTTCTGTGTTATTTCTTTTTCTCCAGACCCTTTGAATGCACTGAACATGCAGTCGCTGTTTAAGAGGTTGTCATGTATTGCATGAGGTTACACTGACTTGCGTTCCTTTGAATAAAAGCTGTTGTTGCCTGTTTGGGCTGGAAATCCTTTTGAACCAAGTATGAGTTGTGGGGTTTGACCAGTTATTTTTTCCCACTGCATACTATTAAATTCGGTGAGTTTTAGAAGCTTTAAGTATCTTTCTAACAAAAAAGAAGAATGGGAAAAAAGAAACAGAACACATTTTGTAATTGTTTCTTTAATCATCTTGTAACATTTTAGAGTTTTATTTAGAGACTCTTTGGAAAATTCCCTGAAGATACAAATATATTGTATTTGGGATTTTACTGGTTTTAGTTGTGACTGCAGGTCACAGACAACATTGTGCACACAGATAGTAATAGTAGTAATAATAATAGTAGTAATAGTAGTAATAATAATAGTAGTAATGATAGTAGTAATAATAATATTAGTAATAGTAGTAATAAGAACATGTTTTTGCCCGACTAAAACAAGCAGGTAAATTCAGTTAGGTCTACATCATAATCAAAAGTTATATTGCCCAGACTTTTTGTATGTGCAAATCATCAAATCATCCAGCACATTTTTTTTTTTTTTTTTACTTTTAACTTACCTGCTTTTATATTAACTGAAAAAAATAAATAAATAAATAAAATAAAATCAAGCCGTAAATCTATAACAGCTACAATGAGACTTTCTTTCCAAAGGCATTTAGTTAACACAATAACTTTCTGCCGTGAATGACAACAAAACCAAAACTGTGATTATAACAAAGTTTCACTCTGTTTAAGAAAACCTTTAAGAATTTGGCTCCAATCAACAGAATAAAAGCATCATTAACGTGGAGAAAAATCCAAATGTGTTTATTTTTTATTTTTGTGGGAATCAGTACGAGTGATCCAACCCAAACTTTACCCCTCTGTGACACATTCTTCATGCTGCTCTTCATCTCTCCTTACAAATAAACCATATCTGACCTTCCATTCATTCTCCATAAGAGGTTTTTCTTTTCATTTCCTTTCTCTTCCTTCATTATCCCGTCTTTTGCTCCCTTCTTCTGTTTTCTTTCTGTCTTCCTGCTCTGTATCTCTCTCTGTCACTTTTTGTTTACAAAGCCTTTCATCTGGATATTGCTTTATATGTAAAACCCGTCTATTTGAATGGGGTTTTATTTAAAACTCTGTCATTTAAATAGCTCTTTAAAGACAGACCAATGAAAAGTCAACAAGGACTCTCCAATTGTGTTTCTTGACAGGACTCTCACTCGCACACAAACACATGCTCGCACACCGCCTGCCTGTCTACATGCATCCGAGTCTATTATTATGCTAATGAGTCTCCGGTCTCCACATGTCCCCACAGCCGTCACACACACACACACACACACACACACACACACACATACTATTTCTGCTGAGCTCAGCAGTACGGCTGGGCTAGCATGGAGAATAATGAGGAATGGACAATTTTCCGATTACTGAAAAATACAAGATTGAATGGTTAAAGTGTGTCATTGATGGACATAGAAAAACAGAGAAACACACTGATGCTCCAACGATCATACATCTTAATGTGTTTTTTTGGACTCGTAAAATGTTTAACTAGCATTTATTTCGACCAATATTTCAACAACCAAAATCATCACAGTGAATTGCGTTGATTTTTTTTAAATTCAACTATTAAGCAGAAAATGAGGGTTGTTTCAGCAATGTGTTGCTACAACAGCTATATTTACTGTTGTTTTGTCAGGATTATTTGGCATAACCAAGACCAAATGGAAGATTTTTGCATCAGTTTTCATAGAGTCAATATGGTACCATGATACACAGGAGCCCCTCAGGGATGTGTCCTCAGTCCTTTTCTTTTATTGCTGAAAAAAGCAAGTTCAGAGCAGATAATTCTTGGATAAGAATCAACTCATTTTAAGTTCTTGAATGATACAATGATGAAACATTTTACAAAGCTGACATGGACCCCTACAACTGAGAGCCTGCACTCTCTGCGCCGCAAACCGGATCAAGAAAGTGCGGCAAATTGGAAGCGTTTTAATTTCTCGCCATCTTAGACAAGTCAAAGCATCACACTGCATTACATTTTGCTGAAACAACTGCATTATAACTCAAAGAAAACACAATGTGATACATTATGACAATAACTGAGAGAGCCTCACTCTTCTTCTTGGACATCATTTTTATTAGGAGATGCATGAAGAAAGCTACCAGTTTTGTGAAAAGCAACTAGAAGACAGTTCATTAAATCAAGAACAATGTGCAACAGCTTTTCAGACAACACTACCAACTCTGCAGTCACTGGATTAGGGTTTGCATGTAAGACAATACTGTATAAAGGCAATCATTGCGTTTTTTCAAAAACTACCCTGACTATTTAAGACTTGACCTATACAGAAGTTCCATTTTATATTGACGCAATATGTTGACATATTTTGTTTTATTGAAAAATACATCCCTCACTCATCAACATATGCTGACTTTTTATTACTAAAACATTACGTATTACAACAAAAAAGGTTGAATCATGTCATCTGGACTTCGTTTTTTTGTTAAAAAGAAACGTTTCGCCCCTCATCC
>JARVGV010000630.1:19958839-19970935 GCA_031762435.1 Hypsolebias longignatus | reverse complement strand
AAAAAACGAAGTCCAGATGACATGATTCAACCTTTTTTGTTGTTATATACCTGGATGACTGAGAAAACTAACTTTGTATTTTCTGGAAGAGTTCCTAAAATTGAAACATTGGTGACCTTCACACTGAAGGAGGAGCAGATTTAATCAATGACTGGAAAGTGTCATATGACCCTTAAAGCCACGCCCACTATGAAGATGAGTCACTATGTAGAGTGAGGGTCTGTAGCCAAACAGAAGCATGGTGCAGCTACAGAACATCAGTGCGTCCAACCAGCGGGCTCCTTGTTCACAGAACAAACATAAATGGAGGTATAGAAAGACGGCTGTCCATCCATCAGTCTGAAGAGGGTGGAGTGTGACTGGGGTTCTGGAGAATCTCAGGGTTTTGTTCAGTGAGGGAAGAATGGAGGCGGAGTGTGACCAACAGCTCTGTGCAGCTTCTGCAGTATTGTGGGCCCTGTGCCGGTCCGTTGTGGTGAAGAGGGCCTGAGCTGTAAGACGAAGCTCTCCGTTCATTGGTCAGTCTATGTTCCTACCCTCACCTGTGGTCATGAACTGTGGGTAGTGACTGAAAGTACGAGCTCATGGATACTAGGAGTGCACCGATTTATCGGCCCCAATTTCTTTAATTTAGGGAAATCGGTCGATACATGAGAAACTGATTTTACAGATTAAAAAAAAATTTTTTAAACAATTGTCTAAACTTCATTTAGATTTCAGAGCACTACCTCATGTCAAGTCTATGATATTGTTCAACAGAATGTTTTTCAATAAAACAATATTGGATAATTGAAGGTGCATCGTGACCTTGTAAACCCGACAGTGTCGCTTATGAAACAATCTGTCTCGGCCAAAATCACAATCGGCAGGTCAGACTTTTAGAAATTGGTGATCGGCCAGAAAACTGCAAAAAATGAGTTTCCTCCGCAGGGCAAGAAGTTCAGTTATCAGAAGAGACTGAGCAGAACTGCTGCTCCTCCACATCAAGAGGAACCAGTTGAGGTGGTTTGGGCATGTCAGACTGGGAGAAGATCCAGGACACGCTGGAGAGACTATCACTCGGTTGGCCTGGGAACACCTTGGAGTCCTCCCAGAAGATCTGGAAAAGGCTGTGGAGAGACGTCTGGACCACCCTGCTCAAGATGCTGCCTCAGAGTCCAGAACAAGAGGATGATGATGGATGGATCCATCAGTTTGACGCCTGGTGAGTGAAGGTGACACCATCACTTACTGAGGGGGGGAAAGCATTCATGTAAGAGCAACGACCAACTTTACACTAAAATGTTTGTTTTCTGAACGTGTGCAGACATTTCTAGCCATAAACATGTAAACAAAAAGAAAACAATGAATTTTAAATAAAACCAGCGTTTAAATATAAATTTTATTCAGCTCTTCTGCAGCACAAATATCAGTCTCATTGTTGAGGAAAAGAAAACGAGTGAAGTTAAAATCTGGGCTTGAGTTTTCTTGTTTTATCTCCAGGGGACGGCATGGATGTGGAGTTAATCATCAGCCGAGTCTAATCAGACGAGTCCAGTCCAGTTACAGCCTGAAGCAGACTGGTTTTACTGACCCACAGAAACTTCAAAAAATATTCAGAAACATGAAAATCTTGCACAAGTAAAGAGCATGGAGAGAATTAGCAGCTTCAACGATGGTTCAAATAATCCAGAGTCCTCCATCGCCTTTCCATCAACACGACACCACAGGAGGAAACATCTGCACCAGTTAGGATTAGGGTGGTGTTGAAAATGTGACATCTCCAACTCTTTAAGGCTCCCACACACTGGAGGTACTGTTTGTTCTCTGTGAGCCACGTGCACACTGTCTGCAGATGCATCCTGATGGGCTGCAGCCAGCTCTGCAGGCAAGGGGCGTGTACCTTTGGGACAAATTGAGTTTGTTGATTGGTCGTTTGCTGACACGCCTACTGGATTGATTGACAGGTCGCAAAAAAAAAAAAAAAAAAAAACAGAGCTACCAGCAGCCCTGGGTGGAGGCAGCGGTGTTCTGTGTTTATGTTGCTAATAAAAAGGTCTAAATAAAAAAAACAGGGAGCGCTGGTCCTGCAGCCACACATCAGACCAGCACACCAGGAAATCTGCAGAACCTCCCGCAGCCACGCTGGACCTGAGTTTAATTCGCTCGTGACAAATTCATTCATTTCTTATCATTTCAGTCATGGAGTCAACGGAGGAGGAAGAGATCACTGCCTTTTAGCAAAAAAACAAAAGAAAAGTCCAGATCAGGGATGAAGAAGAAGAATTTAATACATTGGTGTCACATACAAAACAGTCCGGCACCGGGCAGTTTATTGTTCCGACACCGTGTTTGCGTACGTGGTCATAAAATTTGAGCTTTGCACGTACATGCCTTGCGGGGGTATGCTTGAACCTCTGCGTACGTACAGTGTAGCTCTGCATATGGACGTATGCGGGAGTATACTGGGGGCTTCTGTTGTACTAACATCCATATTCAGCGGTGGTGGTGTTTGCATGTGGTAAATGTGTATACCATTACTAATGAATGCAGTCAGCACAGCTTATAACAAATGCACTTAAGAACTTTGTTGATCCTGCAGGAAATTATTGGGCACTACTTATTTTCTGTTAAACACAGCTGGCAATCAGACATTCTCAAATGAAGCAACATGAATATTGCAGGTAAAAGTCCAGTGGTATCAAGTAAAGAACTCCTGGACTTCAACTTCTTGAGACTATTTGGGAGCTCAAAATTGTAAGAAAATCGGTGAAGTTTCAGTTTACACTGAATTGAGAGTTTTGGGGCTCAAGCAACCATCAAGCTGTGCATTTTGTGTGAACAATTTTTAAAGATCACAGCCTGTTTTGTGCACTGTTTTTGCAAAACCGTATTCTAGGCAGTGCACACTTGCATCATGCCTGCCCTCAGCCCTCTTTGTACCCACCTTTTTACAGCTGTTCCCACATTTAATCCAAACCTTGTTAAAAAATTATGAATTAACTCAGTTTAGCCATCCTTGGTTTTAGCACTAAAATACCTCTCCATATCTAAACGTACTCTGTTAAAGAGAAAAGTAACAAATGTGGTTCTAGGCTGACCTTTTTGTTTTGTTTGTCCCTAACATGGGTTTGTGCTGCACAAAGACATTACAAGTTGGTTCTGCCTGCTACATGCTGGAGCCTGGGGAGGGATAAAAACATTCAGTGGTGTCACCCCACAGTTTAAGAACTAATTACTTTGAAGTGACGACTGGTGGATTTGGACCAGTTTTGAAGCAATATTTATCATCAGTGTTGTTTTTGGACTTTGGACGTGTCAGAGGAGAGAGTTTCTTCAGGTCTCTGCAGCGTTCTTGAGACGGATTGAAGATGCTCATGATGAATCTATTTTAAGAGAAAATTTGTTGCACAACCATTTTGAACCTGTTTGAAGTCAAGTGGCCAAATTGCAACCCTCTAAACCCAGACAAGAACATTGAGAACCCTCATGAACATTTTGGAGATTTCTTCATGGCTGCTGTTTGCCAACAGTTGCAGCCCTGGGAAATACAATCTGAAAGGATCCTTCTGATTTACTGAATTTGTTATGTAGCCACTTGGCAGTCTTCTAAACTCACTGGGATTACATGGGCATCAGGGCTACCAGCTCCCACTCTAAACAATATTGTCAGTTTAGTTAAAACATTTACAATATTATAAATATATTATCAACAAAATATTCTTATAACAATTAGTACAGGCCCCAAGTTTCCTTTACTAATAAATTTAGGTAAATCCCTTTAAAATACAACAAAAGAAAGAAGTGCATAACAAAAAAAAAACAAAAAAACAAAAATTGAATATGAAAAACATCAATATTTTTGTCAATCATTTCAAAAAGTGAAACTCAGATTCATTAGAGTGAAATGTTTGAAGCCTTTATTTCTTGTAATTTTGTTGATTATATCTTACAAATAATGAAAAAACAAAATTCAGTGTCTCATAAAACGAGAACATCATGAAGAGGTTCCATATTGTAAACTCCTGGTGTCTCATCCTGATCATCTGATTAACTCCAGACATGAGCTACAATTGTCCTCGTTCAGTGGTTCAGTTGCTTGAAGTCCAGAGTGAAGTTTCCACAGTCACTGATGGTTTGGGTCCATGTCCTCTGCTGGTTCTGGTCCACTGGGTTTTCTGAAGTCCAGCCCTCACAGCATCTAGCAGAACATTTTAGAGACTTCATGTTTCTTTCTGCTGATGAGCTTTATGGAGATGCTGGTTTCATTTTCCAGCAGGACTCAGCTCCTGTCCACACCGACAGAGGAACCAACAACTGGCTGTGGAAGGTTCTCATTGTCTGAAACACTGACTATTAGTTTTTCATTATTTGTAAGATATAACCATCAAAATTACAAGAAATAAAGTCTTGAAATGTTTCAATGTAAGTTTAATGAATCTATATATGATTTTCATTTTTTTGAATTGACAAAAAAAAAAAAAAAACTTTTGATGATGTTCTATTTTTTAGATGCACCTGTACATGTTGCCAGTTTTATTTTGTCTTGTTGTTTAGATGAATACGTTTTCACTCATTCAACAAATCAGACTCAAACAATAAAGTGTTTGTTTTATATAACAGGTATTGTTTCTCTAAAAAGCTGATTTCACATGATGGAATTCAAATAAATCTGGCAGTTTTGTCTGGGACTCTGTATTTCAGAAACATTTCAGTTTTATACAGAGCTCAGTCTGACAGAAGTGGCTCATGTTTTCAGCTCCATCCCCACCTTCAACACACCTGTTCTGTGTTCAGCAGTCACCTTCCCAGTGCTTATACACTTTGGTCTTTTCAGCTATCTGCTCACTTTTAGAATAACCCATGCATGCACGGAGAGAGCATGCAAAGTCCGTCCAGAAAGGTCCCTGACTGGGATTCAACTTTCTCGCTGAGGCAGCAGCTCTACATCCGTGCCCCCATGCTGCCTGTTTCTGCGTCTTATTCAGAGAATATATTTCCAAGTTGAACATAACAATTAAAAAGTGGGGAAAAAGTACTTTGGGAACAGGTTCATAAGTAAATTTTAAAATTAAATCACAAATGAAAATGAAAAAGGAACTAAACTTTTTGTCTTAAGTCTGCAGATTTGTTTTTCTCCTAATAAATACAGGATGTGAATAATTGGATTCCATTTATTTATTTACAGTAAGTGAGTGTAAAGTTTCAACCAAAACACAGCTACTTAAAAAACAACTTGGGTAAAGATGTAAGCTTTTAGTTTCTTAATCAATTTAATTTATTACATTTTCTTTTCTTCTTTCAATTCCCAGTACTCCCTTCTTCAGGGGTCGCCACAGTGAACTAACTCACATGAAGATTTGGCAGTTGTTTTTAATGCCGGATGTTTGTTTGTTTGTTTCTTTCTTTCTTTCTTTATTTATTCATTTCATTTCAATAAAACACAATACAATTACCAGAAAAAAAAATATTAAAAAAAAAAAAACATAAAATGAAAGGAAGCAGAAGAAGAAATTATCTTATCATATCATTTTTAAACTAGATGACTGTAAAACATCTAAAAAAAAAAAAAAGAGGTGGCCATGTTTCCCTCTGTGAAGCATCTCCTCTTCTTCTAAGAAGGAAAGTGAGGAGACCATCAGCGGGAGATTTCAGAAGAGAACATTATCCCATTCTTGTCTGATGTAGGAGACTAGCTCTTCAACAGTCCTGGCTTGTCTTCACAGGATTTTTGTTTCATGATGCCCCAAACGTTTCCACTTGGTGAGAGGTCTGGACTCTCACCACGTCTGCATCTAAAGCCATAGTGTTGTACTAGAAGCAGGGTGCAGTTTTGCATCGTCTTGCTGAAATATGCAAGGCCTTGCTCAAAAAGATGTCTAAACAGGAGCATATTGTTTTTAAAACCATGAATTGCACTTCTCTGCATGGATGGAGCTTTTCCAGATGTGTGAGCTGTTTATTCCAGAGGCACTAATGTGCTCCAGTGCGATCAGAGGAGAAGGCTTTTGGATCTTTGATTTTCTTAAATAATTTTGCATTTTGGTTCATCTGACCACAGAAAAGTTTCCCATTTTGCCTCAGACCATTTTAAATTAACCTTGGCCAAAGAAAGATGGCAACATTTCTGGATGTTCTTCACCTGTGGCTTCTTCTTTACACAACAGAGCTTCAGTCAGCAGTTTAGGAAGGTGAGCTGTGTTTACAGACGATGAATTGTGGAAGTGATCTGGAGCCCATGGAGTGACGTGCATAACATAAACAATAATAATAATAATAATAATAATAATAATAATAATAATAATAATAATAATAATGATGATGAGAAGAAGAAGAAGAATGTGTTGTGTGTTGTCATCATTGTATGTTTCCATACAATGGTAAAATTGGCCCTTTGCATTTAACCCATCCACCCCCAGGTGGAGCAGTGTGCAGCTATTGAAAGCACCAGGGGAGCAATTGGGGATAGGGGGTGTCGATCAGAGACACCACAAGATGTGCAATGACTGGGGATTGAACCTGGGACTTTCGGGTCCCGGGTGCCCTGCCTCTATCCAGAATCAGACCTGTTTCTCATGTGTTGTTCCTTGAAGACACCGACATCTAATAATGACTCTTCGCCTCGTCCGTGGAGTTCAGAGATTTCTCCAAGTTTCTTGAAATTTTTGATGGTTTGATTTTTGACGGGTGAAAAACCTGCATGTTGGGCTGCCTTCAGGCCCAGGCCTCCCTTGTGATCTCATTGGAATTTGCCTGGTTAAATAACGGTTAATTTAAAAAAAAAAAAAAAAAAAAAAGGCATTTTAAACTGTAGATGAAGAGATATTCAAATTAATCCCAGTTTTCATTCATCTGAAATTGTTCTGCTATTTGTAGATGTAGTTAGTTGCAGACTGGTGAACCTCTGCCCATCTTTACTTCTGAGGGATTCAGCTTCTCTAAAGTGATTTTTTATATCCAGCCTCTTACTGACCTGTTGCAACCTGACTCGTTTGAAAATGCTGTTCCAGCTGTTTTTATTTGCACTACTTACTTTGGCAGACATTTGATCCCACTGTCTTAACTTTCTTTTTAGAAATATTGCTCTCATTAAAAATGAAATTGTACAGATTCTTAATTTAAACATCTGGCGTTTACTATTTTACACTGTGAATAAAATATGGGTTTAGTTTTTAATTTACATTTTAGACAATGCCCCCAACATTTTTCAGATTTAGGGTTGTAAATTATTTCTCATGATCAATATTATGACCAATCTTTTCTTTTGTTTTCTCAGACTACGTCAGTGATTATCTGAGTCCAAATCCTTATGATGACGTTGTGGGAAGTGACTCATCGGTCATCTCTAAAGTGCCCTCCCCCAGCCACTCCTCCATTATCTATGGCCACATTAACAACACCTATTCTGGTATCCATGGTGATATCCATGGTGATATCCATGGTGATTCGGACCAGCCGGACAGCCCGAGGTCCGAGGTCTCTTCATCGGCTGGTGGATACATTAACGGGGATACAGCCGTGAGTGAAGGATACTCAGTAGATGCGTTCTTCATCATGGACGGACGTTCCAGAAGAAAAGCCACGGGAACTCCGAGGGGAGGAGCGACCCAGAGGCACACCTGCAGCGAGTGCGGCAAGACCTACGCCACGTCCTCCAACCTGAGTCGGCACAAGCAGACGCACAGGAGCATAGACAGCAAGATGGCCAAGAAGTGCCCCACGTGCGGCAAGGTCTACGTCTCCATGCCCGCCATGGCCATGCACCTGCTCACCCACGACCTCAAGCACAAGTGCGACGTGTGCGGCAAGGCGTTCAGCCGGCCGTGGCTGCTGCAGGGCCACATGCGCTCGCACACGGGCGAGAAGCCGTTCGGCTGCGCGCACTGCGGGAAAGCGTTCGCCGACCGGTCCAACCTGCGCGCTCACATGCAGACGCACTCAGCCTTCAAGCATTACAAGTGCAAACGGTGCAACAAGACCTTTGCGCTCAAGAGTTACCTGAACAAGCACTACGAGTCTGCGTGCTTTAAGGGGGCGTTCTCCCCATTAAGCTCACACAGTGAATGATGGGTTCATTTTCTTTACCCACGTTAGATTGTTTTCTGCTTTAGCTCCTAAAAGTGCCCCAAAAAGGTACAAAAATAAGTCGACTTGGCTAATAAATCTCCTCAATGCCTTCAGGTGGAGGTTGATCGGACAGTTTTTCTCATTTGATTTAGATTGTCTTGTTTCAATAAGATTCAGCCGTACTAGATTCTGTGAAGATAAATAAAGCACAGCACATCTTTTCTGAAAGTCTATTTATGTCCACATCAATCCTCATCCATTTTTATTTCTACCTGTGAAGACATGACACAAAAGCACAGTCGTTCTTTCATGTCTTGGTTTCAGCGACAGCGTTTTCAGTTCTCCTGCGCAGAGATTCAGAAAACACTTTTATTTTCTGTTTCATTAGAAGCACATATTTAAATTCTGCTTCTGTTTTGCTCTGTGTCTAGATAAACTGTATTTTTTTCAGATTTGGGCTTCTTTAGACAGTAAATATCAAGGAGCTAATACTTCAGGATCAAATGGTTCGTAACATTCACTCAGCCACCAAGTTACTCCTTAACAATATTTTTTAATTCTTTCAATCTCATTGTTTGTCGTTTTCAAAAAAAAAAAAAAAAAAAGACTTTTTTAAAAGTGTCAACGTTGTTCCAGTTTTGCAACACCGTGATCAAGCAGCTCAGTTTTTAGCTCCGATTTATTTTTACACGTGTCTATTTATTGCCTTATTTAATAATTTATTCATCTGTACCATTTTGTATTATTTTGCACTTTATTACAATTTTTTTGCCTTTTGTTACAAATATGCCAAAGCATTTGACACTTTCTAAATACTGAGTACCTTTTTTATGTTCTGCCACTTTATTTACACAAATCCTTGCATGCAAAAAAAGAAGAAGAAGAAAAAAAAGTCCAAATAATGGAATCTATGCCAATTTTGGGATCGTTTGCCAAACGTTTTAGATAACTGGCAAAATTAAGCAAACATTTATTTATTTATTTTTTTGTCTTGGGCAATATTTCAATCTCACCTGTTTGAGCAATAATGCATAAAGCATTCAAAGAAGTCAAATCTGCTTATAACATCTTAAATATTTTCCAGCTTCTACAGTTCTGTAGTTGCAAGATATCAAATTTCAGGGAGTTTGCGAACAAAGTTTGTCTTAATGAGTGCGATGAAGGGTTTAGAGCTCTGAACATGCGGTAACTGTGGCATTGCTGTCATTCCTCGGGGCTTTTCCTGGGACTTTTGTGAACAGATCGTTTGTAGAAGGATCAAAGCAGAAACTGCAGGGGCAGTTTTCTGATTTCAATCTGCTGCTTTTTATGTAAAAATATATTTAAAAAGTAAAAAGCCTGCTAGTTACAATTATATCGCAGCATCCTTAGCTTATTGACGACAACTACATCTGTACTATTAGGAACAGCTGGTGCTTCTGGGGTTCACACAAAGAAGTCAGCTCGTTTGTTTGGAGAGCTCTGGGTGGGGTCTTTTGTACATGGTTTATGCACTGCCTGCCTCGTATTATTACTCTAAACTATTGTAGAAAGTAGAAGGTAGATCTCTGGTGCTGAAAAACGTGAGCGAAAAACACAAACCCAGAATGTGAAAAGTTGAATGAATAGTTTGGATTTATTTGCTGTATAATTTTGAACTTTCTCAGTTTGGAGAAGAGTTTTTTTGTTTTTGTTATAATTTTTTTTGTTTGACTGGATTAAAGAGCAAAAGCCAGTTCAAAACCAAAAGTGTGGTTGCTGCCTTAAAACTTCAGTTTGATGGGGGTTTTTTTGGTGCAAATCATGTTTTACAAACCTTTACATTGTGGTTACTTTTACATTACATAAGTATTTACATTGAATACTTTGGCTATTTGTAGCAATGCATCCAGAAAGTTTTTAAAGAGGCCATTGTTAATCAAACCAAAAGTGATTACACAATTTCAGGAGCTTATTATGCAGACATACATGAACTTTTAAAAAATTACAATAAAGGTCTTACAAAATGGACTTCAAATATAGGCTTAACTCTATATAAGTTACTTTACAGTTGATATAACCAGCTGAGTACAGCCCAGTCACAACTGAACTCATTAGAGCTTCTCTCCTCTATTGAAGTCAAATTCATAAATAAAACCATAAATAAATCTTGTTTCCTATTAAAAACCATGCTTATCGCCCGTCATCTTATATGGCGAAGCATTAAACTAAATTTTGCCAGATATTTTAGCTACCACACCAGTTTGTAGCACAGTAGCTGTAAAACAACTATTGTAGTCATTTTTGTGTTTGCAAACAAGAATTAGCTGAATTAGCCGTAGATTAACTCCAAATGTTAATCAGTTGAAGATTTAATTACTGTTTTATGAGTTTCATTAAAATCTGTTCAGTGGCTCAGGAGATATTGTAGTAACAGTTATAGGGATGTGCGATATGGTATAAAATTTACATCACGATATGTATTGTGATGGGTGGTGGTAACGATATACAGTATACCATATGTTTTTGGTATAAAACTTGCAATTGGAATGAAAAAAAAAAATAGGGTGTCATTTTGTCACCATTTATTTTGAAAACTGCTATACCACAAAATAATCTCGATCAAAAAAATTCCACTACTAGGTCCAGAAAGTTTTTTAAATAATAAACAAATCAAGTGTCAGGCTTCTTTCTTGAAGTGCAAAACAGTGCACAAGGTATCAAATCTAGTTTTAGCCATAAGTTTTAAACAAAATAATATGTTGTTAACTGTTGTTTCCAGTATTCTCACATAAGAAATGAACAGCAACAGAGCAGCTTTTTACACTGAAAACACTTAACACAGCTCAAATTCAAAATCTCACTGTCATTTGTTAGTCTAAAGATTGTTGGACAAGAGCATTGGCTTGTCCACAGTGTCTGGTTTTAACAGAAACCAGTGGCATGAAACAACGTTGCCACCAAATGCCCTTTCTGAAGGAGCACTCATGACTGGAATGTAAAGTTATTTCTTGGCCAGACTTGCCATTCTTGGAAAATGAGCCTGGTGCAGTCTCCTTCTGTCCAGTGGGTCAGTTTCTGACAGATGAAGGTTTGGCTTCAAAGGCAAAGGAGGAGTTCCCCCAGTGGGCGTCTCCTACCACTTTAAGGAGAGCTGACACAAAATGGCGACCAGTTTCCTCTGTGGCTTTGACCAGACAGGGTCTCGCAGTAAAATCACACGACGCAGCGTTCTTTTCACAGATCAAAGAGCAGGTTCAACCCTTTTTATTTCACACAAGTGCACTCTCTAACGCTGACCAATGCTTAATTTAACTTTCGATGGAACACAGCGTTTTGTGCATGCGTCCGAATACAGCAACAGTATGGCAAGCCAGCCGTAGTTAGCTTGTAGCTTCACTACTTAGCTCTCAAAGAAAACAGGCTTTAAACACCATTTACACAGTTTTAAACTAAAAGAACACATAACGGTTAAATCTGACAACTGATTTTACATCAGACACACCATTACTGCAGTTAGCCAGTAGAATACAGATATCTATCGTAGGCTAAATGTCTATGGTTTCTACAGTGTACCGTATATATCACACATTTCTAATATGCAGATAAGACTGTTTGGCCAGGGGGACAATGGAGGGCAGCGAATTTATAGAAGAGGTCAATGTCCAACACCACACCCTCCTCAATCCTGACCCACCATTAATGGTGTGCATAGTTGTCTACAAATAGAAACAGTTGCCTGATTTTGCATATTTCTAGTAAATGTAGCACAATGGAAAGGTTTATAAATCCTGAACTGTTTCATTGTTCTTCAGACTGGAGCTGTTTAAATTCTGCATCAATCTCCTTTTGTACTGGCTCTGCTCAGACTAGCTGTTAGCTTGTCAGTCTGGTTAAAAAAAAAAAAAAAACTTTTTCCAAACTGAAGTAGTTCAAGTGTTATCTACAGCAGGTGAGATACTAACTGTTCATAACCCTTCCACCAAACCTCACTTAAAATGGTTTTGCAACAGTTGGTTTTTTTTTTTTTTTTTTTTTTTTTTTTTTGTTTTTTTTTTTTTGTTTTTTTTTTTTTTTTTTTTTTTTTTTTTG
>JARVGV010000630.1:19940910-19952535 GCA_031762435.1 Hypsolebias longignatus | reverse complement strand
TCTGTTTCATGTTGCTGCTGATCTGTTTCATGCTGCTGTGTTCATTCGTGCTCATCTGCTCACACAGACTCATGTTCGTGCTGCTGTTCAGCGTATTGTTTTTGTACTACGAGTACTTCTAATTAACTTTTTCTTAGTACATATCTTAGATGTCATTACTGTTTTTCTTTTACATTTTATACTTTTGTTGGATGTAATTGGGGCCCTGTGCACACAATTTCGTTCCACCACATACCACATGTGTCACGTATGACAAATAAAGAACCTTGAAATCCTTTATTAATCCAATAAACACTAAAACATAAAGCTTTGCTCTGTTGTGGTTTTCTTTTCATGTGTGGGACTCTGTATCCTAAAAGCAACATGTGATTTTACTAATATCCACCACATTCATGCATTTAACATCGCTGGCGTTAAAAGATTCAGTACGTTAAAACAGGAGAAGTAATTCCACCGTTCATATTAAATAGACTCGAAATGTTAAATTCAACTCCATTTTGAAAAATCTTCAAGCCATTCATGCAAAGGTTATCCTTAAATCACTATCACTTTTCTACATGATCACCAGCACTTACCTTAATTTCCTTTTTTTTTGACAACAGCTGTCCGCACGTTCTCAAACTAGCCATAAGTTTGTTATTCTGGGAAAACTAATGACTGTATCCATTTCCTCAAACTGAGGCAATTGTTCAATGATCAACCCTACTAACCCTACTACAAGTTCAAATTACTCAGAGCTATGTGTTATACCGGTAATTTGTTTTTTTCACATAACCCTACGAGGAGTCATTTGAGCTATCGCTTTCAATAGCCGAATCAAATATTTAGCCCTAATCTCTTTAATTCATTTAACATTTACATAAGCTGAAATAGATTTGAGAGTTCAGACAGCTTCTCAAAACTTAAATCAGTTACTAAATCCAAAGCAACAAAAACATCACATGGATAAGTTTTTGATTAATCAACGATAACATCATGTGTAAAAAGTTACCTTATTTCTCAAAGAATTTCAAAGCAGTGCTTCCACTGACTGTATTTTTAAGTTAAAACAATTTGTAGGAAAAATACAGTAGTACAACCCTGTTTTTAAATATATGGATATTTATGCCAGATGATATCACAGTGTCGCTTTAATAGGACCTTTGAGGGCAAGTGACTTTCAGTGCCTTTGTGTTTATGTGTGAGCGGAAATGGATGAATATGTATGTTAGCTTAAAGTGTAATATCACGCTTCACCAATCTGATATGAACACAGCACATGGAGGGTTTTTTAATCACCTATACACACTCATGTGAGTGCATGTATGCAAACATCTCCAGCATTTAAGTACTCAGACATTTGCAAAACATCAAACCATGTTTCAAACAATGGAATCACTTTGGCACAGAGCAAAAACACATTTGTGTGTAAATTTTGGAAAATGGGAAACATAAACACTCCAGAATTATACATATTTAAAGAAAATAGTGTCAAGCCGAAGTGTTTTAATTGTTACACTGGTGAAAATTCTCCGTTTTAATTGTTATGACTAAACTTGCTTTAATTGTTGTTTGCTGTGTTATCATTTGTATTTGTATGTGGTGCATTTAAAATCGGCATACCACAAGGTTCGATTTCAGGACCATTATTTTTTTTTTTTAATTGTATAATAAATGTGGATGATCTAAGCCAATTGCAATGTATCAGAGTATTGATTAAAGTTGATTTGCATGGATCAGTGTAGAAATAGCTGCGGCATCCTCATCACGTCAGCAACATTGCAATATGGCTGCTTTTTTTGAGGTAACATACTAAAATGTATGTGATATGAAAGTATTTTAGAGTACAAAATGAAAGCAGCTTAGTAGCTACATGCAACGTTTGCAGTTTGAATGTTTCTCATGGTGTTATCATTCAGTACCTCCAATTTAATGACACTTTTAAAATCCAAACAATGGGTTGAATATGAGTTCACAGTGCTAGAGCTAACATGGTTAGGAAATACATTTTATAGGAAACTCTGAGGACAAAAATGAAGAGAAACATCCCAATATGACAGAACCCAAGCTGTATTAAAAAAAAGTTTGCTATCACCTGTTTTTTTTGTTCCCTTGTCGATAATAGTAATAATAATAAAAAAAACCTTTAGGAACAAGATGAGCACAGGTTTTCTTTTCTGCAATTGGCCCTATACTGAGCTGTCAAGCACATGAAGGCATTGATTTTAGTAACATTAATATACTTGTACGAGATCTGCAGGGCTGTACTACTATAAAATGAAAAAAAAAAAAATAATAACACCAGTATTGAGTTAAGATTCAATATTTGCAAATTCTTAGTTTTAAAGGATTCAACTCCACTGATTGTCCATTGATTGGGGACATTTTTTTCCAGTACATCTGTGATGGACCGAGTTGAAAAGCAAGAGTCGTCACAGGAAGTCACAGAAAAATAGGGGTTTTATTTGAACCCCCAAAAGCTTATGTTTTACAAAAATGGCTGCTGAGCTCAACAAAACTGCACTAAGACAAAAAACGTGAACAAACTGGCTGCAAAGACCTCCCCAAAAAAATGACACACAGAAATATATATACTGGCTGATCAGACCATTAACAGATAACAGGGGTAACTAGACAGAATACAATCACTAACTACAACAAGCAACACACAGTAGAGCTAAGTTTGATCAAATAAACACAAAAGAAGAAATCAAAAATATTAAAATTTAACTAGAAATAGTCACTTCAATGCAAAAGCTCTTTTCTTAAATAAAGAAAAATACAAGTTCCCCCTCTCCAGCAGGAACTTGTGGTGCAGTCCAATCAGCTCCATGTATTTAAGTGTGCTAAGCCCTTGCCACCATCTTCTGTCTGGCCCAGGGATCACGGCTGGTAAGAACCGGTAAAAGAAACAAGAATTAATCACAAGCACAAACATAAATGAACAATGAGTTGATATAAATACATAAGTGACCTAAATGTGCATGCATACAGATAAAACAAATGCATCTAAACCAACCAGTAAACATTTGATTACAAACCAAACTGTTGTGTTTGGATGAAAAATAAATGGTGCATATAAGAGTTACCGACTTTAGAGTGTGGCCATGGGTTTGGCCATCACAACATCTCTAATTAATATAAGAAGTGCAAATTAGCCACTGACCAATCCTTTAAATACAATTCAGTGGTTACAATAATTGGTATGCAACAATGTTCTTTATTTGTTTTTATGTGAATTATCTCTGTTAAAAAAAAAAGACAAGCAATGTTAAAAGTCTGCTTACTTTTTTTTTTTTTTTTTTTACAAGAACTTAAAATGAACTATATGGTATAATCAATTTTTATAGGAAACATATCTTAAGAACAGCATCAACATCTCACACTAGTTCAGGGAGCTTCTAAGCTGTAAAGATTGCGAGCAGCGAGACAACCTAGCGATTACCAACTACAAGATTGGGGTTTTCAGTAACCAAGCGGGACGAGAGGACAGGGTCAAAGAATGGAGACGGAGAAAAGACAGCGAGAGGAAGAAACAGAGATAATGAGACAGAGATGGAGAAAAGATGGTGGGAGTCAGAGGGGCATCGAGGGGGAAAGAAGTGTCAGGAAACACAGAGGAAACTCAACCTGAGCTCTAAATGGCTTCTTAACAGGAGGCTGAGACAGCAAAATGAAATTATACCTCCCCGCCACACACACTCTCTCACACACATATTCACACCCATTGGAAATACTTCCTGTCTTTATTGCTGTGTGTGTATGTAGACAAACGTAAACTCAAGTGCTCAAAATGACCTCATGCAATAATTGAATCAGGACAAACACTGCCTGCAAACATGGGCATGCCTTCCTGACACATTTGTACTTAACACACTTTCTCTAAAGCGCAAACTTGCAATCGTGTCTGCGTTCAAAGGAGTTGGTATGCGCTGCACACACGTGAACGTGTAAGCCCCCAACACACATTTAGCCTCACACATAGTGATAGGTCTTTTAAAGGGGTGTTTCACACCTCATCGCATTTCAATTAGAAGGTAAGACTGACACACACTCACACACATACATACATGCACTCTGCAGCCTGACAGGCTGTCCGTCGGGTGAAGAAGATTCATTTGGATTCTCATCTCTTCCCTTCCATGTGTGCCCTTTCCTTTCGCTCTTCCTCCACTTACCTCCTTGTGTATATTCACTTTCCTTTCTCTCGCCCCCCTCTCTCCGGCTGTCTATCTTTCTCTCCGTATCAGTGTGAGTGACAGTGGTTTGACCTCCCGGGTAGTCAGGGGAGACTGTTGCACAGACGGCCAGAATAGGAGAGTCTTTCCCTGGGTACAAGTCAGCTGGATGCTGGAGGAAAAGGAAGTCCAGCAGCTACCAAGGGAATATAAAACACCTTCATGAAGCTTTTTAAAACAGGACCATTTCTGCACAGAATTGCATGAAATTTTGTCAGAAAATATTATTTTTGTTATCACGGTTTGTAGTTAAACATTTAGCTGTAAGATGACATCTTTATTCTGCTTGCAGACTTTTCAGTTTAAACGTTGCAAATGAGGAGGAACGTGTGCTTCATATCAGACTAACTGTGGATCCGTTAAATTAATTTAAATCAATTCGTCTTGAAAAGTTCAGATTTGACACGGAGCGCTCAACAGGATTGTTTCCCTGCGACTTGGAATGTTCAGAGTTTTGTAAATGTAGTTTAGACCTGAAAGTAACATTGTTTGTTGTCAATTTTCACGTCTTTTATTACATGTTATCCTGTTACGCATTTCTCGCTGCTTGTTATATTTTAGTTTTTCAATAAATGGTGAAGTTACAAATATTTTTGTAAAAAATAAATTGTTTAGCAACTTTGGAAAAAAAACACATCTATATATTTTTGACAATAAAATATAGTAAAATAAGAAGTGCTTTTCAGTTTGAGAAATTGATTTTTGTTTTCTTTTTACTGTCCAGTATATTTTATTTTATATTATTATTTTATTATTATTATTATTACGTATGTTTGTCGCGTAAGTGGAGGCGGTAGGAGTTGTGGTTTTGTCCCTGGTTTTGTGCTTTTGTCTGTGTCCCCATGATCCTCTGTTTTGTCTTTATAGGGTTTGTGTTTCTTTAGTATGTAGCCCCATCTAGCATCGTGTTCACGTCTCACATTATATTTCTCTGGCATCTGTGATTACTCACAGGTGTCATCACTTCGTCTAATTGGTGTTTCCTGTATTTAAGTCTTTGTCTCTGTGTTAGACCTTGTCCTGGCATTGTTATCTGTCCACTGGTGATGTCCTGTCTTGTTCCTTGTGATGCTTAGTCTGCTCCTCGTGTTCATCTCTTGGTTTATGTAAGTTTTCTGCCCTATCACCTCTTTTGTTTTGTAAAGTAAATTCCTTATTTTATATTATCTTGAGTCCTTGCCTGCCTGCCTGCCTGCACCACTGGGCTCACCAGCACCAACCAATTGTGACAGGAGGCATGTTTAATCTGACATACACCCTGTGTGCCTCAATGTACTTATGATTGGTGTCAATAGTTTTTGGTATGTTGTTATGACCAACAAGAGTAAATAAAATCACTGCTGAGACAAGTCATATTAATTTGGTTGTTTTTAATAATCATTCTGTCAAGAACTTTGTTGAATAACTGAGGCCTGTAGAGTCTGAGATTAAACTTTTGGTAAACTTTTTGTCATTTGACCTAGAGGTGAATTTGCTGGGACGTCAACTAAAACTGGCCGCTGTCTTGAATGCTTAGCACTTGTGAATTATTTTTCCCACTCTAGAATGATGGACTCCAAACGGTTTCAAAATAGCCTTTAACAGATTGATGGGCAGCAACAGTTGCTTATTATAGGCTATTGTTGATGTCTTTCCACCTCGACATCGTGTATACATCTGAAATCTCCAGAGCAGCAAACTGTGAAAACTGCTTTTATAGATGCTGATAAACTGATGCTGATCAGTTAATCTAATGTGTTGGATTAGCTGCACCTGTCTGCTCCTTTTACTTTTAAATGCTGTGGAATAAAACCTCTTGATTTTTCAACCACGTTTTTTTCCATTTTTGTTTTGAGACCATTTTCTTTACATTTTGTCTTGTCGGACCCTAAAACTGAAAGAGGGTGGCTGATGATGACATCTGCATTAAGACACTGGATAATTAGTTTTTGATTCTCTGCTTGTGATGCACCACAAGTTGACTTTGTTGGGGGACTTTTCCAAAAAAAATATTAAAGAAAGCCAACGAGTGCTTACATACAAGAGGGAACTCAACCCAAACCACTCACCCTCTACTCATTTTTGTCTCCCCCCACCTATTTTCTTCTGTTTCTCTTTATCCTCCAGACTCTCCTTTGCAGTCTTTCTTCTGATTTTTCTTTGACTCCACTGATCCAACAGAGCACTCGTCTCTGGACTTACACAGCGGTGCTTTGTTTTATTGCGTTACAACAAATGTCAAATTCCTGTGCACTGCATTTGCAGGACTTTCATGCAGACATCCTTGTGCATCGTTGCTCCGTTGCATCTCACCCCCACACAGATTTTTTTTTTCCTCCATGAGAGAGGTGAAAACATATATGTGTGATAATGTTTTTTCCTCTGTAATCTCTCTCTTTCTTTAATGTGTCTTTTATTGCACCAGTACAGAACAAAGCCCTCAGGCGCTGCTCGCATACAAACATACAAACCTCATACACACACACACTCACACCCACATGGGAATTATGGAAACACAGCCCGGTATGTTTGACTTAATCTTGAAAGATCAAACAATATGTGTATGCACTCGCCTAAACATACACCTACTGTCATGCACAGGAAACACACACGCAGGCTTTACACAGCCGATGCCATGATGCAACAGTCAGCGAAGCACTAACTCTGTGTTGTTTGTCACTTTGCTGACAGTCGCTCACACAGAACAATAACTAGTTGAGTGTTTTAAACTGGTTTTATGAGCAAGAAGCTATATCTTCCTGTTGGCCCTCGGCTACAGAGCGGGTGCACAGACAGAAAGTGGAAGAGACAGAGAAACCAGACGTTGCAAATAAGGGAAGAGAAAAAGGCTCTGTGAGTGTGTGTGTGTGCATGTGTGTGTGCATGTGTGTGTGTGTGTATACCCTGTTGCCAGTGCTATTAAAGTTGAATTGCACAGAGCTTTTAGAGCATCGACCATCAGCCAAGTAACTTTAGCTAATAATTTTTTTAAAACCTCCGTGCTTTGTGCATGTCAGGACTTTCCACTGTGTGTGTGTGTGTGTGTGTGTGTGTGTGTGTGTGTGTGTGTGTGTGTGTGTGTGTGTGTGTGTGTGTGTGTGTGTACGTGCACGCGCGTGTGTGTATGGATAAGATTGTCAGCCTGTATTTATATAATAAGACTTTTCCTTAGAGCTTGTTGGGTCACATGCATGAACATTTAAAGAGGTAGTTCCGATTATTTGAAGCTGGGTTCTTTGGAAACCTTGTGAATAATTAATATCCTACCTGTTGTAGATAGACCTCTTTGAACAGCCTTAGTTTAGATATTATAGTTTAATCCTGGCCAGAATTATGAGCTTATGGCTCGTTCGATCAGGGCCAAGACAACAATGGATTGTTTTCTTCTTAAACTGCTTCAGTGTTGAAGATTTTATACTGCAGCTGTTAATGCACATTGATAAATCTTTAAATCGCAGTCAGAGTCAGAGAGATGTTATTGCCATTTTAGCTATGTACAAGTACATATTGAAATGAAACAGTGATCCCCAGGATCGTGGTACAACTAGAACAGAGCATGCAAAACAACACAAGACACAGTGCAGATACACAACAGTCCAAAAAATACAAACATACCTATAATAAATGCAAGAAGACATCTAACCTAATGTAAACATTACGATCTAAACAAATCATTAAGAGACAAGATGAGAGACACATGTTGATTAGTACATGTGTAGGTGGTACATGAGGTAGAAACGTGTTCTGATATGTTAGCAGCACAAAGTTTTTCTCTTTTTATAGCAGCAGAGATAAAAACTGTAAGGTGCAAAAAATGCAAAACCTGAGCGGACTGTAAAAACACACGAGAAGAGAAGTCACAAACAGTACAACACATTTAGATGGTGTGTGTGTGTGTGTCAGAGTCCAATCATTTACAGTAAATTTTATGGTTTGTTGAAAACCAGAACCAGCAGAATTATCTTGTTTTGTCACTGCATATTAATGGTTTAGGAGTTTGCAGCTTAAATAATAGTTGCATTATCAACTCTGAACATGTACTTTATAAGTATGTCCTTAATGTAATGTGGTAGAAAACTAATCAAGTGGGTTTAAGATTTATATGATCCCTTTTATCTCTAAAAGCCTTTTTAGGTGCACAGACTACTTTAACATAACATCAGAGAGAACTCTGCACATTTTTTTTTCTTTTCCTGTTAGTTTTTATACCGACAGCACAAACATTCAGAGTTAACCAACATTTCCAGTAAAATCACACATAATCCTTGCATGGCATATTGTTACCTTGCCAATTAACTCCCTTTGCCTTCACTGGGTGCTAATGGAGTTAGGAGTGTGTACTTCATGCACCCAGGTTAGATCAAGTATACAGACTCAGAGAGGCTTTCACTGAAGCTTGCAGGTATGTTTAGCATCAAGAGTTCAGTTTATACAATCAGCTTTTGTTAGAAGGTCATTATCTTTAGTTTCAGCTATAGCAATACTTGATGAAGTAGTTAATTTTCTGCAGCAATGTGCTTTCATGCATTGTTTTTGTTATTAAGTCCAGGAAGCTCATTAAAGTAGTTCTGTGCATGTCATATTAACTGGATAAGTTGCTGACCACAAAGTTTATTCAAACAAGTTTCAAGCACAAATCACTCAAAGTGATTGTTTGTGTTTACCTCATCAGATGAGACATTTGGAAGATATTTATATACAAAGAACTTTGTATATACAGTAGTCCCTTGCTACTTTGTGACTCGCTCTATCGTGGTTTTTCAAAATAAGATTGGACATGACACACAACTGGCTGATTGATGGATGAGCTGCACGATCAGCATGGAATTTTTATTCAAAATTAGTTATTTAAAATTATTTAGCACCTGCTGCACATTTGTGCATCCCAGAGCTGCAGAACAAGCTTCCTCCTATGCCTTTGTGCAGCCCTTACTGCGGGATAAGCTTCCAGCTGCAGCTGATCAACTGTTCTCCATGTGGAGAAGTGGGCGTGGTCAGAGCAGCGGAGGCAGGGAGCAGAAATCATGACTTTCTGTGCTATTTTAGAGCGTTTAGAGTTTAGAAACATTCAGAATATTGCAAATGTGGGAAGGGTTTAAAATGCCTTAATATACAAATACGAAAATAAACTACTACCAGGGCCAGATTAAAACTTTGCTGTACCCTGGGCAACAATCTTCAAGGGCCCCATCATCACGACCCAAGAATCACCATAAGCAGGCAAAATACAGAATAAATTGCCATAATATACAGTAAACACTTAAAATTCTAACTAAGTGCATTTTTATGTATAAAAATCCAAATGCTCATAGAACTACAAATGCTACTATGTTCTCGTTGACGCAAATCATCAAGACAAGCTGAACGCACTTTGAACACCATGTGACACCATATGTGTATTTGTTTAGCACATGTGGTGTCAGCATTTGTAATGTGGGGTGGGTTTCTGGGGGTCCTCCCCCAGAAAATTTTGAATAAAGTAGATGCCATTTCCTGCATTCTGTGTATTTAAAACAGTTGTTAAACATCTAGTTTTACCTACGCAAGTAAACACTTGATTCAATAACTATTTTAGAGCTAATGGCACAACAAGAAGTACCAACAGTTGATTCAATTAATTACATATATTCAAAGGTGACGATTCGATGCCCACATTAAAATTAAATGACTGTAACTTAGTTGACTTCAAATGCAACAAGATGATGATGAATGTTTGCGACAAAGGATTTACTGATTATAACAGATTCCTTCAAGAAACCTCCCAATGTAAATCATAAAACCATGAAGACTCCTACTCATTCTAAATTTGTCAAATGGCCTAAATCTCTTAAAGTGAAGGATAATCATTTGAAAATAATAAATAAGATATATCCTGTAGCCATGTTGAAAGAAGATTTAAATTTCATGTTGATTTGTGTGCCCGTTGTAAATCAGAAGATGAATCCCTCGAGCATTTTTTTTTTCCATGTCAATACAAAGTCTTTGGTCAGACATCAGAAACTGGATTAATCTCAAACATTCCTTCTTTTCATGCTGATGCCATTTTACTTTATGTGGATAACTTAAGCTCATCTTTCTCTGACGACATAAATACACTGTATAGTTGTACTCAGTGGTTAATTTGAGCCGGATCCTGCCGGAACAAGATCGGGAACTCTCTCATTTTGACCGCTTGGATCCGGCACCTCTTTCATCGGATCCGCCAACTCCGCCCCTAAAAGTCCAAAGTCATTGCACATTTTTATTTTCAGTATTTATTAAAAAATACAACGAGAGGAGACGTTGCCCATTCTGTGGAGCGGTTGTTTAGTTGTTATTGTGCCAAAAATGGATCGGGTGAAATCTGAATCACTTTTTGTCACACGCTCCTGCCAGCAGAGACGCGGACTGCGTCTTCATCCACCTTCAGCTGTGCGCAATGGTGGTTTTACGTACAGCGTCTCCAGACAGCTCTGCAGGACGCGCGCACAACTTATGTGTCTGCACTCCTGCACCATGGTGCATAACATTTCAGACATAATAAATAAGCTTACAGTAAAAAAAAAAAATACTAGTGAAATGTTTGACATGTATTCACATCACGTACCAAAACAACGGCACTAATTTGTCAAAAATATAACAAAATGTCAAAAAAGACAGTCCAGTGTATTAGCTACAGTAAAATAAATGGATGGACGGTCGTAAGCTGGACAACAGAGGATAAGAACCTGAAAGGCAGTAATAATAGAGACTGGAGCAGAACAATGTGCAGGCTGAATTTAGCAGAGTTCGGGTTGAACTGTTTTTTTTTGGGGGGGTAGGACGCTCGACAGAATGACGCTGCAGTCACACACAGGCTTGTTAATTGTTGTTGATCTCTAAAACAGTCATTTCAATTCAACCTTTATTTATACAGCCTGTTAGTCTCAATGAACCTTGAGGACTCATGTACAAGAGAGATCTGTTTTTAATTAATTTAATCAAGTTTACAGATGTTTAACAACCTGTTAAAATACACCAACATGCATGAAATGGCATCTCTTTTATTCCAATTTTTCTGGGGGAGGACCCATGGAAACCCTCCCTGGCATCCCTGCATCCTTAGCGCACCCCCACCCCATTTAGGGTCACTGCGATTGCCAGTGCCCATGTCCAGCAATCAATGTGTGAGGGTGCAGGGTACACCCTGGACAGGTCGCAAGTCCATCACAGGGACACATAGAGACAATGTCAATTGGTAAACTGTTCCACAATTTTGGAGCAGCAACCGCAAAAGCCAGTTCACCTCTGGATTTCAATTTGGATCTGGAGACATCAAAGAGGAACTGGTTGGTGGACCGGAGATGTTAATAAAACCACAAAAGTATGATGGGGCCAGACCTTTTAAGACTTTAAAAACAAGCAATAAAATCTTAAAATCAATCCTGAAGTGGACAGGGAGCCAGTGGAG
>JARVGV010000630.1:19885228-19900646 GCA_031762435.1 Hypsolebias longignatus | reverse complement strand
CATCCTGAGCAAGCACAAAGGCAACAGTGGAAAGAAAAAACTCCCTTTTAACAGGAAGAAACCTCCAGCAGAACCAGACTCAGGATGAGCAGCAATCTGCTTCAACCTGCTGGTGTTTGCGAGAACAGAAAATTAAAAATAAAAAAGCAAGCACAGAATGGCAGGTCCAGGTGAACTTTCTATAGGAGGAAAGACAAAAAAAAGCCAGCAATGCATGTTAAGGATAAAAAATGTTTACAAACACAAATAGGTAAAGCAAGAAAAACAGCAGAAAAATGAGGAAATGTGATCATTTTGTCCTCCGGCAGTCTAAGCCTTTAGCAGCATAACTAAGGGATAGCTCAGGAAACCCAGTCCAACCCTGGCTATAGTGAGGGGGAAGGGAAGTCTGAGATTGTCATCATTATATGTTTCCATACAATGGCAAAATTAGTTCTCTGCATTTAACCCATCACATGTAAGATGCACTCAGATGGAGCAGTGGGCATCTGGGGAGCAATTGGGGATTAGGGGTCTTGCTCAGAGATGCCACGACATGTGGGAATGGCTGGGAGTCAAAACGCAACTTTCTGGTCCCCAGTCGGCTGCCCTATCTCTACCCCATCTCGGCCTCCTAATCTAAGTAACTGATTGGATTCATTGCATTTCATAGATAAATAACTGAGTATCATCAGCATAACAACTAAAATTTATCACATGTTGTTTAATAACTTTACCTTATGGAAGAATATTTAAAGAAAAGAGTATTGGCCCTATAGGATTTATCAAAAAGGCAAGACTTGAGCCTAGTTTTAAAAACTGGACAATGTGTCAGCCTCACGGACAGAAACTGGAAGCTGGTTCCACAATGGAGGAACCTGATAACTCCAAGCTCTGCTTCCCATTCTGCTTTGGGAACTCTAGGAACCACAAGTAAGCCGGCAGTCTGAGAGCAAAGTGCTCTGTTAGGAAAATATGGAACAATAAGAGCTGTAATATAAGATGGAGCTAGGTTGTTGAGAGCTTTGTATGTTAGAAGTACAATTTTGAATTATATTCTGAATTTGACAGTGAGCCAATGGAGAGAAGCTAAAACTGGAGAGACATGATCTCTCCTATCAACTCGCATTAAAATGCTGGCAGCAGCATTTTGGATCAACTGAAAACTTTTAAAAGATTTTTTTTGGACGCCCAGCTAATAAACAGTTGCAATAGTCCAGCCTAGATGTGACAAATGCATGGACCAGTTTTCTGCTGGATGCGATGTTTCTATTTGTAATTTTAGTGATAATATGCAGGTAGAAGAAAGTGGTCCTGGTAATTTATTTTAATGTGGGGGTTGAAAGACACATCTTGATCAAAATAACACCAAGGTTTTAACACTACAATTAGAGACCAAATTAATGTTATCCAGAGGAAGTGAAAGATTGCTAGATTTATTCCTAAGATCCTCAGGTCCAAAAGCTACAACCTCTAATTTGTTTGAGTTTAAAAGCAGAAAAGTAATCCAGGTTTTATCTTTAAGACATGCTTGTAAGCAACTGACTGGATTCATTGGGTTCCATGGATAAATATAACTGAGTATCATCAGCATAAAAATTAAAATTTATCCCATGGTGTTTAGTAACTTTACCTAATGAAAGCATATACAAAGTAAAGAGCATTGGTCCAAGCACTGAACCCTGAGGAACCCCATGACTAAATTGGGTGTATGAAGATTTATTATTTACATTTACAAACTGGAATCAAACAAATATTATTTAAATCATTTTAGAGCAGTTCCCCTAATCCCAATATCATATTCAAGAGGAGAAGTCATTGCAGATGAAATATTTTATAACATACTGGAGGAAAAACTAACTCAGGACAAATTAGCACATGTACAAAACATAATTTGTTCAGCCCTATATTTTTACTTAAAACATATTAACTGCTGCTAATTAGCTGTATGAAAACACAAAGTCCAAGAGGCAGAGTTAATTTACTAGATTTATTACTTTGTTGTACTTATAAGTTAATATATGACTTTGTGATAACTGTTTCTCTGTGATTTGAAGAAAGGTGCCTAAATATTTATCAGCTTGTCAGCACTTTCACTCATTCCTTTCAACAAGATACTCACACTAATGTAAAGTTTTCATATTTTCATGATTAGCAATTTTTCTGATTTAATTTGCTGTCTTGCACAGTCTTTCAGTAAAACTTTAGAGGCCAGCTGCTTTTTGAATTCTGTTTAGCTTGCTGCATTGCTGCCCACCTGGGAAGCTGAATGAAAACAAGTCTGTCTTTATTATGTTTGACAAATAGGCGTTCCTTTAATGAAAGTGAGTGCTTTTAACATTTATCACACAGGCAGAGCTGTGCACTGGAGTTTTGTTGCGGGTCTTGATCACACTGGCTGCACACATACACGCACATCACACTGGGGCGTGTGCAGTCCAGATTACACACCGAAGACTGTTGCTGTTAAAAACACACATTTTGCTCTGTTGCACAAGCTGCTCCCACTGCTGCGTGGCAAAGTGGGTCAGAAGACACACACGCTCACGATTAAACACACATTCAGTGTGTACAAACGCTAGCAAAAACACACACATTTGAAAGGATTTGGGAACGTTTGTCTTCTTGCAATTATGTGTGATCTCTTAATAAGTCCACCTTCCTTTTTTAACTCACATCTGCACACTGGTGTCTGGAAATGTTTGCCGTGATCCAGCTGTTCCAGCCAATGTGTCCTGTGGTGATGAAGAGGAGTGCAGAAAGAAGTGTTAAATGAATGAAGTAAATTAAAATGATAAAGGGATGTAGAAGGAGTGAGGTAAAATGCACAGCAGATAAAGAGAGCACCCGTGGCGAGGATGGACAGAGAAGAGCGACCAACAAAAAGGAGTAAAAAGAAAATGACTGAGAAGGCAAAGACATGACAAAGAACAGAGAGGGAAAACAAAAGGCAAAGAAAAAACAAGAAGTTTGAGAGAAAAAAAAACATAAAAATGATGAGACGAGATGGAAAAGCATGAAAGAAATCAAAATAAATGTTGGGATTGGACAGGATCATCGTGACGAAACTAGAAAAGAAAGAATAAAAAACAGAAAGTAGATGGGAAGAGCTCAATTTGAGGAAAGAGGAGCATGAGAATATGGAAGTAAGAAAAAAACATGGTCAGATAAGGGAAGGAATATTAAAATAAAAAAAAAAAATGAAACCAAAAAGGTAAAGCTGAGAAAAAGGATGATATGTGCAAAAGTAGGACAAGATAAGAGGAGTAAGGAAAGTAAAAAGGATGAAAAAGAAGTGACGTTCAAACAAAAAGCAAAGAGATAGAAAAGATGAAAGAAAAAACAAAAAGCTATAGGAAAATATGGAAATATTACAAGAAAAACTTTGATATATATATATAAATATATATTTATATAAATATATATTTACCCGATAAGCCTGATGATTAACTTATTGTTGCACAACAAAAAGAGCTGATGGCAGTTTCAGCGTTACGTGTCCAGTGTCTAATTAGATCACAAACATGCCCGCTAAAGCTTAAAGCACGCTAATAGTGTTTATTGGAGCATGAAAACCAGTGTTGCATCATCTAAACACACACACACACACACACACTCACACGATGATCAAAGATCGTCTGTGCTCTTCTAAGTCACTGAATGCCTCCGAGGTCCAGGAGGAAAACGTGCAACATCTAATAGTGTCCACCAGAAAAGACATGCGGGGTGATGTGCAGGCAGGTGGGATGACACATACAAACATGCACTCCCTTGCACACACGGGAAATAAAGAGAAGATGAGACATGAATGCAATAAATCCTTACAAGTTTAGTTGCACATTGATCAAATGCACACGAGCAGCATGGAAACCATCTCCCAGCTCCCTGTCAACAAACACTTAACAATCCTGGTTTAATTTCTCCATTAAAGTGGATCCATGTTGGCGCTTCAGACCCAAGCACATCATGGCAACGTAGCTCATTTAGCTTTGAACAGTAAAATCCGGCTAATAGCTTTAACATAGAAAAGCCAGAAAAGGTTTTTCTATTCAAAGCAACCCTGATGAAACTCCTGGAAAGTCTTTGATGTTTTGTAATGTTTGTTATAACACATCCATCCAGTTGATCCAACACCGATGAAGGGGAAAGCTTGTGTTGTTGGGAAACTGTACAGTTGCACAAAGAGAATCACAGAAACCAGAGCGTAAAACCTCTATTTATTAAAGATTCAGTGTCAGAATATTTCAAATGCAGGTTATGCATGTTCACTTAAATAATGTAGTAGAGTTTCTTTGTGATGCAGAGGGGGGAGAAATCCATTAAATAGGAAAATGCTTTATGTAGCATCTCTGTGGCCCTGACTGTACAAAAAAAATTCTTATGGCACAATCTAATTTTATTTGAAGTTTAATTCAGTAAATGCAATTCTAAACATTTCTGGTCATCAATGAACATCAAACAACATACAATCATAGAAATGGCTACTTGTGGAGCTTTGCCGCAGTTAATGCGGCCCCCGCTGACCCCACATTTGCTCATGTCTCTGCTCCTCATGCCATGTTTCTGCACATCCTGCCATAATCCTGCCTTCTTGCTGTGTTCTCCTGCACATGTCACCTGCCATAGTTTCTGCCCCTCATGCTATTGTTTGGTTCCCTGCTGCGTTTTGCTTATCACCCATCTATCATTGCTCACATCAGCTACTGTCAGTCAACCGTTCACCCCGCCACCTCAGCCTAAGCACAGCAATCAGCCTTTGTTCCATGCACCTGTTCAGCTCTCTATTTAGGTTCTATGCTCACTCGCTATCCCTGCCAAATTCAAAGTCTGAAAGTACCCAAGCTTTCATACAATACTTGAAACAAACTCAATTGTTTGAGAGAATATTGACTTTTTTTTTTAGCGTTGGTCCAGTCCATACTCCACACCAGTAGGTGGCGATCATGCACCTTTCAGCTGTTTGCAAACCGCCATTAAACAAAATGAAGAAGAAGAAGCTATCTCTGCCATATTATTATACATTTCATGGTCCGTAATTGTAAAGCCATTCATATTATCCTGTTTCCATGAACCCTTGCCTGTTTATTTTTTTGACTCCTCTCCTGACCCTTTTAGATTTAATCTGCTCATCTGACCATGGCTTCTGACTCTGCTTCTTCCCCTTTGACTACACTTTTGGATCACGACTTGGCTCTGGTTTCGGTTCTCTGCTACCCCATGCTTGACCCCCGCTACAACCATCGGACCAGGTATCTGGATTTCTCCTACCTGCATCACATCTTCAGTCTGCTCCACTGTAGCAGCTCACTCTGCATGAGTGACATCACCAGCTGCAGATCAACAACAGCACCTGCCACGTTACAAGATTGAGAAGGTTAGTGACTTCAGCAATAACCCACGGAACCTCCTTGTCCTGAATAAAGTCACTAACATCTCTGTCTTTTAAGATCGGACTCCCATCTGGACCCTGACTCCTCCATCCAGCAACCAGCTGCCAAGTAAATAAAAACTGTTCTTGTTTTTTGCACTCCTGTCTGGCTTATGAAGAATCCAAAGACCAGGTCTTGACAACAGTTTTAACTTTCATCGGTCCTACACCAGTTAAGGGCCTCCCCAATGCCAGTACCCACCCTCGCTCAACCTGGTTTATGGGAACACTTTGTTCGTGGTTCCAAGCAGTCTGTTTCAAGAGGCCAATTTTGACATAAGCAGACAGCGGACATTGACTGGCCAGCGGAGCTACGTCATTGAATGATCCACCCAGCAAAACTGCAAACTACATGTGAACCTCCATTTTCTCTTTGATCGTTTTGATGGACAGCACCACAAGAGCGCATTTACAGAGAGACATCAGGGATGATGGTACAGCATGGCTACAACTGGATTTACAAAGTATAAGCAGTGATGGGATAAGCTAATGTTGAAATCTGAATATATACAGTATAAGGACTACAGTAGGTGGAGTGGCTCAAACGCAATGACCTGTTACGATCCTGCCCACAGAGCAGGAAAACAAAAGTCACAGTGGCAAATCACCAACACCTGAGAAGAACCAAAAAAATCGAGAACCGATTGGGGTCACACTTGTCAATGGCAAAGCGGGTGGCTATACAGGGGTTTAATATGTTTAGCAAAACACAAGAGAGCCTAATTCAGGAGGGTGGTGGTGGAAATGAACTGGAGAGCACAAAGAAAAACACAAAGGTCAATAAACTAAGAACCAACAAGATGTAACCTGGATCCAGGATATAACTAATGCCGTTTTGCCATCAGTAAATGCGGACACTCGGTTCTTAGTCGAGACTGACCCTTTTCCCCACTCTGGGCGGCATCGTCAATGCAACGTGAGCAGGACTGTAACAGATCTTTTTGTGTTTTGAGTCACTCTGCCCGTAGTGGTCCTTCATTTCCCTATAATCTGACTTTACTTTTGTTAGCTTATCTTGGCACTGCTTTTAAATCCAGTTGTAACCATGCTGTGCCATCATCTCCAATATTTTTCTGTGAATGCATACATTTCTGGTGGCGCCCTCTGTCTATACAATCAGAGAGGAAGTGGAGGTTCAGATGTAGTTTTGCAGTTGTGCTGGGCGGTTCATTCAGAGACATAGCTCTGCTGCCCAATCAACAGCTGGTGTCTGCTTATATCAAAATTGTCACCTCAGAGCAGCCCGTTTAGAACCTTGAACAAGGTGATCCCATAAACCAAGCTGAGTGGAGGTGGGTACCGGCAGTGGGGGGTGGGGGCCTTAACTGGTGTTGTATCGTGTGGAGTTGAGGAGAGTTGAGACAGTGGCAAAGTGCTATAAAACCTTCAACACAAAAAGAGTACACTGTCCGCACTGAAGGCAAAAGTTGTGGTGGATAGCTCGGGGTTGGTCCTGCATGGGGCAACAGTCCTGGTGGACAGGCTTGGACCTATCCCACACCAGGCAAGAGTTCTGGTGGACTGCTATAGAGGAACTAACAGAGGGCACTGCAGCAGTGGACAATGGGACCACAGAGGAGGGTGCTGTGGAGTTGAACCTAGGGTGCAAACAAAACTCAAAAGGCTCAGGGGTTAAACAAAAAAAAACCAAAGGTTATTTATTAACAAAAGCAAAAACAAATGGTTGAAGTGGCAGCAAAAATACCCATTACTCAATATCCAAATCTCAAGAGAACTCAAAGGAGACAAACGTGAATCACTTACCAGCACAACGCACAGCAGACACAAACTATAAAGGGAAACTAATGAGGGAGAAATGACAACACCTGGGGAGAGACAATGAGGACCAGGTGAGAGTGGAAGGGACAGGAACTGGAATTCATGAGGGGAAAAACACTGGGGAAGCTGGAAACACAAATAAAACTAAATACCAGAATCACAGAAATACTAAACAACACATACACACAGAAAATACATGGATCATGACAGAAAGCTGTGCCAATTTAAAGAATATTTTTCTTCAATAAATTAATTAAATTTATTAAAAGTGTGTCATATAAGAACATTGGGCTTTAAAAAAAAAGGGAGTCCATCCCACAAACACCACTCCACCTAAACCGACTGGAATCTGTTGCTTTTTATCCTTTGGGCAATAAATTAGAAAGCAGATTTTGTAATAAATTGTTCCAAATGCAGTTTCAAGCACTTTAAACAGTTTATAAAACATTCAAGCACCTTTGTATCCTTAAAAATACCATATTAAAATTCAAGCACTTTCAAGGATTCACAGCACCAGAGCTACTTCTGCATTTAGTTGAAAGCAAACGGAGCTATGACAACACTTTGCATGAATTTGTGCAGCTGTGAGCAGATCATAGCTCACCTCCATATGTCCTTTTTTTTACAGCATGGCAACTGCAAATAGAACTGGTCACAAGCATCAGTGTTTGGGTTAGTCAAAGCCACAGAGGTTCAAAGAAAAGAAGACAAGAATGTAATGTTTTGTCTTACTACTGCGAGTAATTAGACAACTGTCAAACCTTAACATGTATTACAGGTGGTCAAACAAATCTCCCAGATAGCCATTTTGATGAAACCTTGCCTTATAGGTCCAACGCCACGTGATATTGTAATTTATTTTTTGGTGGGGGGAATATTTGTTAGTGATCAGAGCTTGTGTACAGGATGACTTTCAGCTACCACCACAGTAAATGTTAGCTCAACACCTATAAAATTGACTGAGTTATAGTGCATTTGTGTAACAAAGGTCAGTTATCGGTGGCAGCCATCTTTCAATTCAGTTCAATTCAGTTTATTTATGTAGCACCACGTCACAACAGAAGTCATCTCACAGCACTGAACAGAAACATATTCATATACACCAAAAGGAAGTTAATGACATTTTTTTTAGCAATTTTGATCCACAAAATAAAGCCGCTGCCGGCTTTGTTGGTTTTGCTCTGTGACACATCTCCAATGAGCCATGCTGAGTCCAACCTGTGTTTTGCGTATTTATTCAAAACTAACAGGACAAACTTTTCCCATCCATCAAACAGCGCCTGTATTAATTTATATGGCTAGTAAGTATGATTGAAAAATGACAAGATATCGATCAAACAAGTGACGGTCAAAAGGGTGGTGGTCAACAGAAAAGTTTACAAAAAAACTACTAACCCCCACACCTGGTGCCATGACTCAGATCAGATAAATAAGGCGTGACCACGCCCCTCATGCAATTACAGTACCTGAAGGGTTGGACAAATCTGAACACCTGTGCCACCATAACAGTTAAACAACACGCAACAGTCATGTTGGCTCTCACAACATTATTTATCTGAGGAGCAGACTGCTTTGAGTTTAACTTTATCACATACTCTCATTTTGAGCAAGCATGAAGGCGACAGTGGAAAGGAAAAACTCCCTCATGAGAAAGAAATCTTTAGCAGAACGAGGCTCAGGACAAGCGGCCATCTGCTACGACCGGCTGGGTTTGAGAGGATGGGAAGGAGGAATAGATACACAATGGCAGGTTGAGAATCACATTAATAGAAATAGTATCAAATGAAAACTATTCAATTTTAACAATTCATTTAAGGAAATGAGGTCAATTTGTCCTCTAGTACTATATCAAGTCAACCCTAACCAGGATTTATCAAAGAGGAAAGTCTTAAAACTGGACAATGTGTCAACCTCACTGACAGAAACTGGAAGTTGGTTCCACAAGAGAGGAAACTGAAAGATCTTCCTCCCGTTCTGCTTTTGAAAACTTTAGGAACCACAGGTAAGCCTGCAGTCTGCGTGAAGTACTCTGTGAGGAAAATATGGAACAATAGGACCTTTACAATAAGATGGAGCTAGGTTGTTGGGGGCTTTGTAGGTTAGAAGTAACGTGAATTCAATTATGGAATTTGACAAATTCAGACAAACCTTGACTTGGTTTGATTCTAAATTGTTAATCAGTTGCAGGTGTCAACACAGTGACCATTTTAAAAATTTCAACCATATCTGTTTAAGGATTTATTATTATTTACCTTTTTTTTGTTACATACTGTAAAGACCATGCTGCTTTGCAAAGAGAGACAGCTACTAACAAAAGTGTATATTGTTCATTTATTGTATGTTTCAGCAGATTTCTAACTATCACAATAATTGTGCAATTTTGATTAACATGAATGAGTTTTAAGGAATTCAAAATAATTACCAGTATAAAAATAACAGCATTGCCAGATATTTATATTTAAGAACTATTTTTGCTGCCTATTAGCGCAAATGAATAATAAAATTGCAGTTTATCTGCATTGACCTTTACTGTGTTGAGATTTATACATCGTTACGTCTTGTTAGGTCGCGTCGATCATATTTCATCAAACGTTTTGACAATTCCTTTTTTTTTTTTTTTTTTTTTTAACCAAAGCCTAAATTTAAGATCAAGTTCGTCACAGACTGACTTAAATTGGCTTTTAAAGATCTGTGAAGACCTGAAAAGGTTGATTTGAACAGCATGCTGTTAAAATTGACATTTCCACCATCCCTCGTTCATTTTTTTTATCTCTCTTTATGTCTGTAGATACCAAAGTGACACCCACTGTCCAAAAATAAGAAACCTGACACTTCCAATTAGAAGTCCTTTTTTTTTCCACTCTTCTTTCTGTTTTAATTTTATTATCCTTCTGGTCTTGTTGTTACATTTCCCATGAGCAGCATTTCTTTTTGTTATTTCAGTGTTTCCCCTCTTTCCATTTCCCTATTAGACCCTGCCCCCGCTCGTCTCCTTCACCCCCACATCACAGCCCTTCTGTCATCCAATTGTTGAAATGAATGTCTCTATTTCCATCAAATCGCCATGGTGATGAATCATGTCATTAATTTATCGCTGGGGTGATGGATCGTGTCATTAATCAGTTTTTTTGTTTTGTTTTTTTTCCAGGGTTGCAGCAGTGTGTTCAAGAAAGCCAACGCAGACGTTGGTGATTAACAATTAAAATACTCACAAGCGCACACACACACACACTCATGCACGCATGCACGCACGGCACCCCGTGAAGCTGAAACACAGCCAGGCGACACGACTTTGTCTCTGTCGGCTTAATCAAACTCACTGCAAGCTCCCGTCATGAACACCTTTTAACTAAACACATATTAGTACAGAAGCCGATCGTCAAAAGGGCCTAACAGCTTGACCAAAGTCCAGCCAAAACTATGAAGATTAAAAAGTAAAACGGAACTGAAAGTTTGAACTCAGAGATTTTTTTTATTTTTAGTTGCGAGAGCAGTAAAGCTGCTACATTCTTCTATTGTGCGAACGCTTATGAAGCATCAGACTGTTGTGATCCATTTTGCTTTAGTACATGTTTTGGTGCAATTCTCATCCCACAGTTTTCAACAAATCAAAACGTTCAGCTCTTCCAGGAGAAGGGTGTTATGACTTTTGGTATTGGTGCAACTTTAGCTTTTTAAAATATTTAGCCTTTTCTGCCTTTCTTTTCTCACAGAAAATGAATTGAGCTCATTTTCCATCCTTCAGATCTTTAGATCTGTTTACAACTTTTTTAATGCTCCTTTCACATTTTGTTCTGCTTCAGCTTTATTGTGCAAATTTATACTTTTTTCAGCTATTTCCAGCTAATTTCAGCTGTTTTATGCTAATTTTAGCTTTTTCAGCTAATTCCACTTTTTTTTGCAGATATTTGAACTTTTTTCAGCCTTATTTTGCAAAAATGTGCTCTCTCCACTTCCTTCTTGTAATTTCAGCTTCTTTCTGCTTTTTAGCTGCTATTCAGATGTTTTTATTTTATTTTATTTTTTTACTAATTTCAGCTTTTTTCAAATAATTTCCACTTTTTTGTTTTCATTTCCACTTCTTTCAGCAAGCAGGTGTTCTTTTTGCTTTCTTCTGCTAATTTAAGCTTGTTCTACCTTTTTAAGTATTTCAGCTGTTTTCAAGTAAATTAAAGTTTTTTGTTGTAGTTTCAGCTACTTTCAGCCTAACTTCATTCGGGTAATTCCAGCTTGTTATGCCTCTTTCAGCTTTTTCTGCTATTTCAGCTACATTTTATTTTGTGTGCTAAACTGAGCTGTTTCAGCTATTTCCACTTTTTTTTGCTCATTTCAGGTCCTTCCAATTCTGCTAGTAGTTTAAGCTTCTTTCTGCCTTTTCAGTTACTTTTCAGCTTTTTTTGTTGTTGTTAATTTCAGCGTTTAGCTAATGTCCTCATTTTTGTGCTCATTTCTGCTTTTTTAAACGTAATGAAGCAAAAATGTGTTCTTTATGTTTTATTCTGCTAACTTAGGCTTGTTCTTCCATTTCAGCTACATTTCTGTATGTTTTTAGCTGCAAAGTATTTTCAGCTGTTTTTGACCATATTCTTCAGCAATAAGCATGAGTTTTATTATTATTATTATTATTATTATTATTATTATTATTATTATTATTATTATTATTATTATTATTATTATTATTATTTCTGCCTCCACCAAACATTTAATTTGTGTACATGTATTTTTTAATTTTTAAGTTTAAGATTTGGGACTCTATAGTTAACTATTACTATATACATATAGTTATATACATATACTGTATAACTATGGTCTATAGTTAACACCAAGATGATCTTCAGTAATCAAATAAAATTTAAAATTCATCCATAAATGCATATTTTTATTGCCATTTTTGATCATTGAAAAGCAGTACTGTGAATGTATAAAACTTGTGCAATGGTTGTTTGGGGCCTTGAGTTGTCATTATGACCTTGTTTAATTGCCTTTGACAGGATTATCTGTTTTAGTCAGTGAGGGGCCACAAGTCTCTTCCACTGTTATTTTGTGGGTCGATAGCTGAAAAGTTTAGGAACTATTGGTCTAAAGGAGGAAAAAAAAGACCAAAAAGTCTTATCTGGAGCAAACAGGGACACAATGGTTTGTTAAACTGTCACAAAATATATTTTTATGATTAATTTTCACAGCTTTCTTTTTCTTTTGTACAAGGGCACAAAGATAACGAAATGGAGGAGCAAAGTCTCGCTGCAAATTTTTTAAGTTGTCACAAAACTTTAACCACTTTTAACAGGAGCATTGAACTTCATTTTGCTTGCTTCTCTTGACTTCAGCTTTTTCTGGCTGTTTAATTATATTTAAGCACAGGGCCAGGTTGAGGAAACAAAAACCGTTAGATGGGGTTAGACAAGCATCATAGGTGCATGGTCTCAAATCGTGACCACTCATGCATGTGTCCACGACATGTTCCAAATGTTTTCCAGCTTCTCAGTGGTGAGTCCTGACTTATTTACTTAACTACGACTGATAGACAAATTGTTCATGCTCAATAATCCAGAACAAAATCCAACAAAATTCAGTCAGGTCATTTGGATGGTTTCCTTTTTGCTGAGATGTTTCATTCTTCATCCAAAGAACTTCATCAATCTGAGGAGCCACCACAAAGACTCTCACAACAACATACCCACATAGAGAACCAACCAGTTTGCTGGTGGTTTCTGGTATGTGCTGGCAATGCGGGTGTGCTGCTTGTGGGACTCAGTTTGTTTGTGGCTCCTCGGATTGATAAAGTCCTTTGGATGAAGGATGAAAGGTCACCACATTAAAAAAAAAAAAAAAAAAAAAAAACATCCAGATGACCTGCTGAACTTTGCTGGGTTTCTCAGAGATATGTATTTTGGGAAAGTAAATGCTCTACTCATGTTTATCCACACAGATAGAATGGTTTTGATGTTATTTCAGAAATTTCTCTTGAAACCAGCTGGTTCACTTCTCTGAATCAGATGTAGAGGAAAACTGTTGAGAGTGACGAGAAAAAGCCTAACAAATTCTAAATCATTGTCAGGAAAGTTCAATGTTTTTTCTTGTCATTTGCTTCACATGTGGCTCATGAGGCAGAACGAAATTGTGTACTCAAGGTCCCAGTTACAGCCAACAATAGCAAAAATATAAATTGTAAAAGAAACGCTACTAAGGATCTAAGATACAAAAAAATAAATATACTAAACACTTAATGGTGCAAATCTACATGCCGAACAGAGTTTGTTAGGAGTAAACATTTTGCAAAACTGGGAAGAAAAAGGGCAGACATGTAAGTATGGTGGCTCAGTTTCTGGAGCGCTGCCTCTCAGCAAGAATGTCGTCATTGTTGGAGAAAACAAGAATTCTTCCCCCTCCATCCTGCCCGGGTTGTTGCTCGGAAGGAACACACACTTATGTCAGAATTAACAACATCTTTATTTTTACAGACTTCAAAATGTGTGAACAAGAGAACTGTATGTATTTTACCTCACGTTAAGGGGGTCCCATACAATTCTGGCCTGTGTCAGGTCTCTTTCCACCCTTATAGACTCTGTTTCTCCACCTCGTGACACTTCCTGTCTTCGATTCCTATCCAATCAAGCACCTTACAGACTCTCTGAAGTCCCTCCCATTTCTCATCCGATCCAATCAGTCCCTGACTCACTTCCTGGTTCTCGTCCCTGTCCAATCAGACATATACACACTCTCCTGGTCCCTTCTATTTCTCATTTTATCCAGTCAATCAGACACACTTCATTAGCTGTCATCTGAGTACGTGAGACATTCCTATCTTTCCATGAGACATGTTTAAGCATCCACACACTTTCACACCGACTGCGAGACGCTGATTATCCCCATGGTAACTTAGTACATCATCAAGTTTAGATTGCTCCACTAAGAGCTTGGGTAGTTCTGACCTATTAAGCTGCTCTTTGACTCATTATTAATTATTTTTATAATCCCCACACACACTCTGATGATGTGAACTATAATTTAGCTTTACAGTTGATCTTAGTTAACTGAACAAGAACCTTTGAGGTTGATGTTTTGTTTCTCATTAAAGGCCTTATTAAAAACAAGGAACTATTTTCCTACTGACAGCAGAAAGTGTCATGGGTGCTTGTAAAGTTAGCAGTCACTAAAAATATATTATTTCTCAGCTTATGGCCTAGTTCACACATCTAACAGATGTTCTAGTCATCTTTATATGATCTATTTTCTATAATTCATAATTAAACATTATAGTCACCAACCCATATTATGTTATTTTCCACAATTTATCATCAAAGGTCATTTTATTCCTAACACTGGATCGAATCCCAGCTGAGGGCCTTTCTGGGTGGAGTTTGCATGTTCTCTCTGTGCGTGCGTTTTCTCTGAGTACTCCGGTTTCCTCCCACAGACCAAAAGCATGCATGTTAGTCTGATTGGTAACTTTAAAATTGTCCCTAGGTGTGAGTGAGAGAGTCAATGGTTGTTTGTCTCTGTGTGTTCCTGTGATGGACGTACGACCAGGGTCTCCACGTCTCTCGCCTCTCTAACCCAAAGCAAATGACCACAGGTGAGGATTTTAAACTGGGCGGCAAATCAAGAGCATAAAAGTACTTTAAACATAAAATGCAGCAGGTCTTCAAGGGACGGCTTCCTTTGGCCTTCCCAGTTGAGGTTTATAAACTCATGTCAGCAGAGTCATTATGGAGCATCAGGAAATTTGGCTTTAATTGCTCTCAAACTCATCGAGAATGTCCTTATTGTTGAAAGGCATAATTGAAGCAGAGGTATTTTAATGAAGTGGAAACATTTTGACTCAGTCTGAGACAAAGAAAACAGATGTGTGTTTGTAGAAGGCGATACAAAGAAATGTCTAACACCTAATCTTGATCTGTCTTCATCCATGAGCTCCATGTGTCTCAGACAAATCTGACTCCCACACTTCTCTAGGATTGATGAGAAGACGTGTGAACATATCTGAACTGCTGATTAAAATCCAAACAAAGCCCAAACACACACACACAACTTACTGAAACACCCGCACACACATTTTCTTTCCCTGAATGATCTCAGATGAATTTCATCTGAGATCATTGCTTCATTAGTGGAGCTCTAGTTGTTCAGATTGATTTAATTATCAAATCATCTTTGCGGTGTGTGTGTGTGTGTGTGTGTGTGTGTGTGTGTGTGTGTGTGTGTGTGTGTGTGTGTGTGTGTGTGTGTGTG
>JARVGV010000630.1:19815533-19827702 GCA_031762435.1 Hypsolebias longignatus | reverse complement strand
GTGGCCTCCCCTGGGTACAGTCTGTGGTACAGAATACGGTCAATAGCCTTGTCCTGCTCCAACATTTTCAGGCAATCAACTTCGTCTTGTAACCACTTCCTGGATCTCTTTTCAGCAGTTCATAAAGGGTTAAGTTACTAAGGAGTGTCAGAACTTTCTCATGATAGTCTTTCTGGTTCAAAATCACTGTGCACCTTCTTTTGTCTGCTGGGAGGAGGATGATGTTTTTGTCCTTTCAAAGAGTGGTGAGTGCATCCCTCTCTTCTCTACTGATGTCGGAAGGTGGTGGTTTGGCATTACTGAGGCAGGCTGAAACTTTTACTAAATTTTAAACCTTTATAATTTACTGAATTCATGCAATTATCAATTTGCACTCTTCCATTACCGTTCTAAATTTCAATAAAATGAAAATCTTTACAAGAAGTAAATCTTTTAAAAGCCTTTATTGTGCGGGAATCGACACAAAGTGTCCCTCAAAACTCTATTTTACAATCACAACCAGTTACTATCTACACAAGAATCCAAAAGATAAACTTCACGTCACAGCTGGGGAGCGGTGCAGCTCAAGAAGCTCTACTGCTGCAAAAGAAGAAACGGAGTTAGACGAGTGTTAGATAACTGGCAGCACGAGTGAAATGTACACACTAAGTTGTGACGTTTCAGATAACTTAAGGGTGCAACATTCACCTTTGCCTTCTGGTTCTGGACGGGTAAATAAAGTTTAAACTCAGCCGGTAGCTCATCTTCAGAGTACAGTCTGTCGGAGAAATACACCCTTCTGATTCGACAGTTTGCATGAATCTGAGAACAGAATAGGTCAGATGTTAGCGTTTACAGAGAATTTGCGATCGCGTCATTTGTCTTTGTGTACTCGCCTGTACTCGCAGCGTCTCCGTGTAGTTGGTCCCGTAGGCCCGCCTGGTGAAGTCCGACAGGTTAAACTGAATCTGGTTCCAGCCGTCATCCAGCCTCATCGGCATGGTGCAGATGAACGGCTTCACTCGAGTTGTGCTCTGATAGTTACTCGCCCGAAACCGTCGACGAACGTTTTTATCGTCCAACACCTGGGAGATGTAAATAAGTGTAAACAAATTGTGATAATAAAGCCGAGTATGTCAACAAGACAAGAAAGGTCTGTGAACCCATACCTGGACTTCAAATGTGAAGTACTTCTTAAGGTTCTTGATGATCATGACCAAAAATGGAAGTCTAATGCCGAGGGTCTTCTTGGGGTCTGCAGGACATGTTATATAGGTGGTGCTGCAGAGAAAAGAGATTTTTTTTTTTTTTTAAATGAGGAACACAGATATGCAGAAATTTGATATAAATATGATTTCCTCCCAGAGAACAAAAACTTAGGCTCCAAATTGTCCCTAGTTGTGAGTGCGAGTGAATGGGTTTGTCTCTGTGAAGGACTGGAGACCAGTCCAGGGTGTCCCCCACCTCTCGCACAGTGACTGCTGGATATGGGCACCAGCAACCCGGAAAGGATACAACACAAGCAACAAGATTAAAAAAAAAAAAGGATGGATGGATATTTGCAATCTCATGAGTCATAAATTGTCAGCTAACATATATTTTGGAGGGTTGAAATTGTGTTCCTCAAAAACAAAGATTTATGTTTAAGCAAGATAAGGTGTATAAAAAAGTCACATAGTGCAAAAACAAGACAAATATTTTGGTTTAGAAGATACTGAAAAAACACTAAGAAAGGCAAAGTGACAGGTGACTGACGGGGAAGAGATAGGCCTACTTAAAAATTGTTTAGTGACTAATGGACTACTAGTGGAGTTAGAAGGTGCAGTTTAAAAGAAGCAGTGTTCGTTTACAGAATATACATTTTTCATTTGGTTTAGTTAAGAAATAAATAATGCAGCTTTGTAGAAAATGTTCACATATTTTCTTAATTTCAAAGAAAAAGCAGAGATGAAGAGAAAAGTGAGCAGAATAAAACAATCAGATCATGTTTTAAGATCTATTATTGACCAATTGTTCCGATATCCCTCAGAATTTGTAAATATGTATTCTGTCTGGACATCGGCCTACATGTGTCAGACCTAAATGAATTATGATTATTTAAACATAACTCACCTGACGTTTGCTCCCTCGAGTTCCAACACAATGGAGTGTATGTCATTATCTGTGACTCTCTTGATTTGTCCATTTCTCACCTATGAACGCACAGAATACCTAATGTTTATTATTTAGACAAATTAAGCGGTCAAGTCGTTAAAAATTAGCTGTTTGGTGCAAAATAACAGATTTATCTGTAAGCCGCACTTGACGCGTGTGTTAGCTTTAGCACAAACAGCTAACTATGTTGATGCGAAATGATCGCACAGCATTGACTCTGGACCCCTACGTACCTTCTTGTCCCATATTTGAAGAGGTTTGCTGCCGATGCTGTATAAAATGGATAAAAATCCGCTTTGGAATGTGTTCTTAAACATCGTTTTTGGTTTAAATAGGCAGTCTTGCGCACATACTGTTTACAGACTGTACTTCCGGTTCCCCGACGCTACTGGTTCTATTTGTAAAGAACTCCGTTCCACGGCCTTTATATTGAGATATATCGGTTTGTTATAAGATTATATTGGCAATATTATTATTCAAAAATCTATTCACAAATCTCTCTCAGAGACGCCAAAATAAGCGCTGTAGTCAGCATTTATTTATTTATTTATTTTTTAATTATTGTTGTGGTGTTGCTGGGGGAACCAAAGTTGCTTGATTGTGTTTCACTCCGGCTCTTGAATGTCAACGCAGCCTGGTGGTCATGGCAACGGAACGCCAGAGTAGTCGTGTGTACACAAAATGTAAATTTGAATGTAGCACACATTTTCAAATATTCTTCTACGGTTGCGTTTTTTAATATGTAGTTGTGTTTTTTAATTTAGTAGTTGTGGTTTAAACTTCAGGGCCACCGTATTCTTCCTTTGAAATATACTACCGTGTAAACATTGAAACAAAAACAAAAGCTGTCTGTAACGAGAAAAGTTTAAATTAAAATGCTGTTTTAGCTGTAGTTTTGCTGGTATGTCGGCCATCTTGATTAATCACAACATAGTGAACATTATGTCCATGTTGCTCACTTTTATCAACAGATTTAAATGCATATAATGTCTTTGAGATATCTTTCTGCCTGCAGTGGTGGTGCTTTATACACTAAAGCAGCATTTTAGTTTGAGCAAGCAAATAATATAAAACAATTAACGTTATTATTAGGGTTTTGTCGTTTAATGATGTATCAGGAATCACATGCAAGTTTATTCACAGTCAGTGGGTTTCTGGAGCACTGAATCAGAGAAAAATGTAACTAAATGATGGAATAGAAAATAAAGATTCTAGGTCGTGCACTTTGCTGAAAGTGTTACATCCTCTCAAAGAGCACATGAACATGGATTTAGTGAATACATAACAAGATGATGTTATTAAAAATAGTATTTAATATATTATATTTGAATCTGCGAGATAATATCTGCAAGAATCTAATATAATTTATCATGATAATAAAATTATGATACAGTATATGTATAAATTTAAATTTAGCTCAGAGCTGTCATCTCACCTCAGACCACCTGCAAAACCGGTGATGAGCAGCAGGGGGCGCCATACCTGCACAGGTAGACCACCTGGTGATGAAGCAGCTGCACCAAGACTTCTCAGTGTCCAGATCCCTCTGATGGTCAGATATCAGAAGGTGAAGCTGATTTCTAAATTTTACATTTGTTTGCTAATTGTTGTAAAGAAACACAGATATATTTTTTAAAGCAACAAAAACCACCATGTAAGCTTACATGTATGATTAAAATACAAATTGCATTAACTTGTGACATATTTGTAAATCATTTATCATTCAATAATTTGAATTTTTTTCATTGTGGCGGACACAAATGTATATATTTCATGTCAGAATGTGCTCTTATTGTGAAAGGGATAGAATATAAAAGAGCAGTTCTGTATTTCAGTTGTTTCTCCTGAGCTTGATGTAAGATGTTGAGAATAAATTGAGACTCAAGGTATTTTTCGTCTCTTTCTGCCGACTCCCACATTATTATCATTTTATAGCTGAAACTTCTAAACGCAAACAATTTTTCCACACACTCACACACACACATGCACAAGTGCATGACAGACACACAAACATGCACCACATGAGTTTCAGGTTCCCTCTCTGGTTTCTCTGGATGGAAAGAACCAAGGTTGTGTTTGTGTGTACAGTACTGACTCAGCAGAGCTTTTCTTCTTCTCTCAGCGGTCTTACCACACGGCATCATGGGAAACCAGTCAGCTGAGCTGCCTGCAAGATGCTGAGTTAACATGTTTTCCCGCAGCGAAAAAGGAAAAAAAACACATAGACCAACAAGTTTCTTCACATCAGTTTGATGATGGTCATTTTGAATCTTAAGATCTGCGCTTGAGTAAAGATCAGAGCAGTTTTAGCTTTTCCAGAACAAACCTGATCGTTAACATGAACACCAAATTGATTTGTAATTTGTTAGTTTTAATAAGTTTTTTGTTTGTTTTTCCTTAATTGCATAAAATAACTAATCCATTTAAAATTGTTCTTTTAAAGCTAAACACTGGAACTGAATGGAATCCAGATTTTTGTTTATAATGAATAGAAAATCTAAATGGATTTAACTAACTGGATGCTGCACAACCATTAAAGCAGTTTATCCAAAGTAACAACAGCAAACAGACAAATATTCATCATTTCACAGATTTGATTTTGATGTTCGTAACTTCATACACAATTTATTTTTTTTCCAACCAATCCAAGTTTGGACTCCAACTGTCTGTCATTTAGATGCAGTTTTGACCAGAAAATTACCTGTGTGTAACTAAACACTTTGAATTTTCAAATTAGAACTACAGAAAACTGTTTTAATCTGGTGTTTTGTAGAAGGATTATGCTGAAAGGTTATAAAATTACCTGCTAAATCACCTCCTCGAAAAGAAAATTAAATATTTTTCCTGACCAGACTGTCGAGCTAACGGCTAGCACGAGTGTGACCAGAACCAGAGTGGATCTTAAAACCACTTTAGTCAAACATGTTCCACACAAACCTTTTTTTTTTTTTTAATATAAACTTTTATACCCCTATCAGTACATGGTTATTTAGACTTCTAAAATTTCTTGCAAGTGCTAATAGAAGGTAGCTGTTGCATGTCTGCTGCAGCCAGAAACACTTCCTGAATAAGAACATCTCTGCCAAAATAAATGTTTCACATAAAACTAACAGCGGTGTAAAAGTTTATGCAAACTTGTTTGCACAAAAGGCTTTAAAATGTAGCTCACTAGCTGATAGCTAGATTGTTCAAAGAGCTACCTACTACAGGTAAGATGCTAATTATTTATAAACATTCCACATAACCCAACTTGTGACCCAACGAGAGGTTATAGAAACCCAATCTAATTCCAGTTTATAAACTGAACGTGTTCCGTAAAGCTAGAACTTTACATTATTCATATTTTATTGATGAGAATAAAAATATCCCCAGGTTCCTTTTCAGCATCATAGAATCTAAAGAAAAATCCAATCTCTGTTTATTCCCTACAACTATAAGCAGTGATGAGTTCATGAGATTTTATTTATACGTAAAATTGGTTAGATTAGGGGAAAGTTTCAAACCAACCTTCCTACTATCACCTCTGGTTCCGTGTCAGATGAGACAACTTTGAAAATGTCACTAGATCCAGATTTACATTTGGACTGTTTTTGTCCTATCAAAACTTTCTAACTACTAATGTATAATTATTTTTATATTGTGTTTTATCATTGAACTTGTGGGGAAAAAATGAAACACATCACCATTTGTTCAGTTTAACATATTTTAAAGTTACGTTTCATACAGTGTTCATCCAGAGTCCTACTTATGGAGGCTCAAATAAGCATCATTTATGTAACACAGAGAGAAATATACAGACTTTATATAGAAAACAGAACTACTAACAAAAATAATCATCTTTTTTTTATATAGCAGCAAAAAAGAAGAAACTAAAAGAAAAAATATGTATATTTAGATCTTTCAAACAAGGCATATTATATATATATATATATAATACACTGTGTATATTCTGCTTTCCCATTCTTTAAATATTCTTGATTTATTCTCTATGAAAATCAAAGTGTATAGGCATCTTTTCTCCACACAACGCACTAGAGGCAGAGCCGCATATTCAAACAGGTTGGACTAAACGTATGGCTGTCTTTTCACTACGTTCATCTTGTGGAAAACACACACACACAAAAAAAGAAAAGAAAAATCAGCTTTGTTGCGTCTCCGCACTCATTCAGTGTCCAGGATGATGGAGTCAACATGGCGGCCACAGAAAAAAGTGCAAAGACTAAACTCCTGAGTGGCTCGGCCTAAAAGAACAAATACAATTAAAATAAAGTCTTTTTTTTAACACAAGAACAAAAACTAAACTTTCAGTATTGCAGCTGATGTTTCCAGCATTAAGTGTAAACCGGATAATCTTAACAGAGAACAAGAACCAAAAATAAACAGAGATTACTTTTTTCCTTCACTTCACTCTCTTTGCATTTAGAAAAGCACCGTCTCTTTCCCACACAGTCCAGTTCAGTCCGTAACATCTCCCACACCAGCACAAAGACAACATTAGTCTCTTGGAAACCAAATGTCCTTCACAGACACACACACGCTCAAAAAATAAATATCCACAGTTCGTTCTTTCTTTTGCAACGTTCCTCCACTGTTTTTAGTTGCAGCTTTATAAAAAAAAAAAAACATTTTCTGTGCAAGTTCTGTGCAACGTCAGGCTCGTCGAACATCGAAACAAGAATGATTACGACTGAAATCAACTCACATTCATTACTTACTGTGTGTGTTTTTTTTTAAAGAACATTTTAGGTCACAAGATGGAATCAAAAATTAAGAAATCAAAACTGAGTGGCCGCGCTTTCTGAACATTCAGCTTAAAAGGCTTGGGACATTAAAGACGAAGATATTCACTTGCTTTATTGTGTCTTTTTTTTTTTTTTTTAATAAAACATAAGTTTTTGCAGCCTGGGGGTTCTCGTGAAGCATTTTGCTCAGGTCTACAAACCGCCCTGTGTTGCTTTCATCCACTTGTGTGCATTGTGTTTAATCATAAATTCTGTCAACTTCTTGTGCAAAAATAAAAATAAAAAAACTCACATGCTTATTTACTGACCCACACAAGGCTTTAGCTTAATTTTTTTTTTTCACACATTTAAAAGTCCAAAAACAGACATCTGGCCATGCATTGGGAAATACATCCCTGACCGGCTGGGGGAAAAACAAGAAAAGAGCTTGAGCAATTTGTAGGGTCACGTTTTGGTGTTTCACTCATGCATATTGCTGTTGCTTCAAGCAAACCTCCCCACCTCCTCTTTTATGTTTGTCCTTGAACTCCATGTGAGCCCATTGATTTAAGCCGCACTAAACAGTGCACTCGTGGTTCAAAACGTTCTCATCCAAACCTCTTCATCCTATTATCGCTCGCTTTGTTTAGTGTCTTGGCACCACCTTGGCCAGAGCAGAATCAACCCAGAAAAAAAAAAAAAAACTCTGATTTTACTTAAGCCTATAGGAACTGGTCTGTTTGGATATCATCAGGGTTCAAGTGAAGTTAAATGCAGCAATTTCACTTCCCCGTCAGCCTTTATGTCACTTCTGCTTCTGCTCGTCCTCAGCAGACAATATTGTTTCCTGCTTTCAAGTCACAAGCCCCAAAATTAACTCCTTCCCTTGAATAAGTAAGGAGCTATTTAGGTTCACAGGGACTCTTTAAAATGCAAAATGATATTTAAACTGTCCTGTTTTGAAACAATACAAAAAAAAAAAAAATGGGGAAAATGAGATAGAAACCAGTAAATGTTCAAACCACTTGGAGCAGAGAAAATCGTTTTTGTCCCAAAACGTCAATAATGAACCGGATCGACTTCTCAGTCAAATAGAGCCCCAACCCAATCCAGCTGCAGTGACGTTTGTCGACATTCAACTCAAACTGACCCACATTCAGAAGCTAAAAGCTAAAAGCTTTCAGCCGGGACAAAGCAAAGCGCGGTGATAAACGTCTGATCATGTTTGTGCTCAGTGACTTCCCAGCTCTCAGCAATAAACACATGCAGACTGACAAGATTTCTCCTCTAATATTAAAATTCTTGTTCAATAATCCAGGTCAAAAAATCCAGCAATGTTCAGTCAAGTCATCTGGATGGCTTCTTTCTTCTTTCTGTTTCGTTGTTGAGACGTTTCGTCCTTCATCCAAAGGACATCATCAGTCCGAGGAGCCACAACAAACTGAGTCCCACAAGCAGCACGCTCCCATAGTGGACCAACCAGTTTGTTGCTGGTGCTAAACATCTTATGAACATCTGATCACCAGCAAACTGGTTGGTCCACTATGGGAGTGTGCTGCTTGTGCGACTCAATTTGTTGTGGCTGCTGGGACTGACAAAGTCCTTTGGATGAACAATGAAATGTCTCAAAAAAAAAAAAAAATAAATAAATAAACATCCAGATGATCTGACTGAACATTGTTTGGATTTTTTTAACCTGGATAATTGAGCATGAACTTTGATGTTTTGAACCACTTTGGCTATGGCTGCCTTGGAGGAGTTGATGGGGAGAGGGTGGGCCCCAGACACCATCTTATCTCAACAAACTGGTTGGTCCACTATGTGGCTCCTCATACTAATGAAGATGAAGGATGAAACGTCTCAACAACAACAACAACAAAAGAAACCGTCCAGATGACCGGACTGAACATTGTCGGATTTCTCCTCTTAAGTTTACAACAAGTCCTTCTTTTATCTAAACATCCATACAGATGCCACAATCGACCGCAGAGTCCTCCATATTTTTAAAGAACTTAATGCGCTATTTGGCCCATTTAAGTGAAACAACACAAAAAACACGACTTTAATCTCCAAGTGAGGCTTGAGAAACGAGTCACAAAACTGAATCTCAACACAATCTCTGGTGTCGTTCTACTGAAAGAAGCAGTTTTCAGTAACTCCGTCCTGCTGAAACGAATACACTTCCAAACTGCAAAAAGGCAACCTCGAGTAAACGCTTTACTTCCTGAACCCTGTAACACTCTTTGCAACGATGGCTCAATCCGACGAGCCGTTAAAAGGACAAACATTGTGCCAACAGCATTGTTAAAAGCAAATAAAGTTTGGTTTGTGTTTTCTCTGCTTCTCTCAACATGCAGCATGTCGTTTAGTGAAGATCTGTCAGAACAAATCTCTTTTGGAATATCAGTCAAACTACATTTGGGATTGTAATGCCCCATGTACTGCAGACATTGCACCTTGCTCTTTCTTTATGTGGTTTTAACTTCCATGTGGACAGCTTTATGCTCACGCTCAATATTTCTGAGCTGAACAACCGGTAATATATTTGTCATGCAAAAAAAAAAAAAAAAAAAAGATACAAACACCCTCCGGCCACATGGAAGAAAGCAGGATATTTGCGATCAGCTCGGGGCACACAAGACCAAGATTCTCACCAGGAACCAGGATTTGAGCTGAGAAATGCTTCTTCCAAAAGTCCGTTGAGAGTCTTAAAGCTACCGCCGCAAAAAGCAGTGAAAGTCCTGTAGAGTTGAGTTTGTTGTCCAGGTCATTTTGGTGAGTCAGCAGACAAACACTTCCATCAGCTTCCATATGACGAAGATTGATCAAGTCAACTCCAGGGTGCGGAAGAACAATTTTCAGCATTTTTTTTTTTTTTAATGATTGCAGCTTTAAAGAACAATGTTCATCAGCAGTGTTCATAAATCGTGTTTATTCGACTGCATAGGTGTGTGAGGGTTTGTATCTCCATGCAGCTGCTCAAAAGCAACTCCGTAAAAGCCCTGAGAGACAGAAGCAATCCTTTTTTTTAATTTTTATTACTGGTAATTAATAAATTTCACCTTCCTGATGGGCCTTTTTTTAGGTCCGTGAGGGCTCAGACGGAGCAGTTTTGCTTATGGCTATAGAAGCCTTGCGACCAGGAGGATTTCTGTTCGATAAATTGGTTTGATTTGAGTCTGGCTCCAGAGCAGGCTGATGAAAAAGTTCAGCTGGAGGCACAAATACCGTAAGTCCTGTGCAACGGTAATCCATTCAGCAGTCAATTTAGTTGTTTCTGCAGCAACTCTGTGACCAGATCACAGAGCAGACTCAATTTCCAGTTGACAGGAAGTGGTGGTGGTGGTGGTGGCGGTCTTGCCCTCCTTGGTGAGCGTCAGGAAGCTAGGTTTCTCTATCACCACGGTAACCGCCCCTTCGTTGCTGTTGGGATTTTCCTGCGATGTCAAGCCCTGTTTCTCTGAAGCTTTGGAGTCCCTCTCCCTGTGAAACACAATGACAGCTAGGTTACTTGGGCTTTAGTTTGAAATAACAAATCAGCATTTTAAGATTAAAGTCTTGTTTACTTTCATACTTGAAGACAGCTGCTAGCTGCTTAATAGCTCGCTACGCAAGTTCATAACTGAGACTAGCTGCAAGAGTAATTTAACACAGACAACGAGGTTTAGAGGTTCTGCAAGGGAGTTGGGTTTACATTTTGCAAATGAATGGATAGCTTAGCACAGGGCTTAATTTATAAACTGATTGCTGCTGGAGCACAAATGGCAGGTAGGCTGACGGGGGTCTAGGGGTACTCCCCAAGAAAATTTTGAATAAAGTAGTTGTGATTTCCTGCATTTTGGTGTATTTCAATGGGTTGTTCAATATCTACATTTACCTACATTTGTAAACACTCCAAGCCCGACTCTGTCCCTGCTAGCTGTTATCCGACTCCACATGTGAAACCTCCAGGCACTCACCCCATCACTCTTTTAGGGGCAGATATTTTTTTAAGGGTTGAAGCATAAATGCTACTTCAAGAGATTGTACGCTTGCAAGTGGCTGTTATGTTTAAAATTAGTGTTTATGTACGGTAATGTATTTTCAGTTTCCAAATCCAGTATAAGTTTTATTCATTCAAGGCAGTCATATTTGTTCATAACTTTACTATCAGTAAGCTTGAGAGTTAATGGATCCGAGCAGTTACCGGAAGTACCCTGTCTAAATAAGAGAGTTCCCAGATCCTGTTCCCGCAGGATCCAGCTCAAATTAAGCACTGATTTAGAAAATAGTCTTATTGACTTTCTTGCAAGGAGCTAGCTTTTTAGCAACCAGTTAGCTACTCACCTTTTTGATCATTGCTAGCTGCTAGCTACAAGGAAGGTTTCAAACAGTAACAGAAGTTAGGATTGCACTCTGTTTTCTGCAGATTAGCATTTAAGAAAAATAGTTTCCTTCACATTAACAGATCGTTAGAACCTCACTGTCTTGGTCATTGCTAGCTCCTAGCTGCAAGAAAAAATTAAACAGCCACAACATTGAGCTTCAGAGACACTGTTGTCATCATCGTCGTCGCCGCACATATGGTGTAACAATGGGGTTTACTAAAGTCTGTTCTGCTGTACTGGCCCTTCCTAACAAAACTGAAAGTATATTTGTGTCCAACTTTGTCACCATCTTGAACGTACAAAAATTCTGCTGCATCCATTTTTGTCTCCAATCCTCCCACAGAGAACATCAAGTTGCCACTGAGGTGCTACAGCCTCAACTTAAACACGTCTGAGAGAAGAGGTGACATTCTCACCCGTTGTTAGGAGTCGGGTAAATCACCAAGAAGCACGCAGTGAAAAATCCAAGGAGGGAACCCCCAGACGCCACCATGGGAATGACGCGAACGCTACCGACAGCCTTCACTACAGCACTCAGAGCCGAAGCCACCAGTATCTGACTGATGTACACCTGTAAAATCACAACACAATAAAGAGACATAACCAGGTAGTTAATATGAGTTAACGACTGAAACTGCAGAATATAGTTTTGTACTGAGCAACAATTTAAACCCAGTGTTTAGGCGAAATAGATAAGGTGCAAAACAACCTGACAGGATAGGATGGCACAGTCGATGCCAAATCCTCTGCGGGAGTTACCAGGACTGTGTTGAACATACTGCAGGAGGGAGGGAGGGATAACAATTATCACTCCATCAACACTGTCCAAACTAATTAGGAGCAGGCTGACACTACAAATTAAGCAAATCACATTACAGGTAACCCCCGGTTTACGGCGTCACCGGTTTACGGCGTTTCGCGTTTACGGCCGTCGCCCCCCAGTGACGT
>JARVGV010000630.1:19753038-19763672 GCA_031762435.1 Hypsolebias longignatus | reverse complement strand
ACAGGTGAGGTCTGTAAAGTTCAAGGTGAAGCACAAATTAAATGTTGTCTCCTATGTGTCACACACACACACGCACGCACACACACACCAGATTATCTGTCACATCAAGAAGGAATCAAGGCAGGCTCAGGCTATCTTCCTCCACCATCCCTGTTCATATTTTATTTTTATCTCCTCACCTTTCTTTCTTTTTTTTTCCATTTTACATTCAAGAAAGACGAGTGTACAAGTACCAACGAGCGACCATGCAAGGTCCTCAGTAGAATACAGTATTTGTGCGTTCTTGGCTTGCTCTTGATTACACAACAAGCTGCGTTATAATTTATTGCAGAGGGCTACAGACATAAAAACACAAGACATCATGAAGCAAAGAAAATCAACATGATGGGCAAAGTGGTAAAGCTGGAGAGCAAGCAGTCAACAGAAGACTGACAAATAACAAAACTAAAATACTGTAATTACATTTTTATCAGCTTTACAAAGAAAGAAAAGTTGTTTTCAAACCACCTTTAAAAAAACCAACAAGCTGAACTTAGCCATCATCTAACATGAAGGAAAATATTTTTCACAGTGCAACGATGCAAACAATCCCCACCTAAAAGTGCATCTGATTGTTGAAACAATGAAATATTTTATTTTTTAAATTACCTATTATTTTATGACTTCCTGTTAGCTAGCTGAAAATATATATTCAAACCAAGACATTGCCCAAATGCAAATTCACTCACCGTATTTTTCGGACTATAAGGTGCACAAGATTATACGGCGCAATATCAATTAACAATATAAATGGGTCTGTTTTCATACATAAGGCACACCTGATTATAAGGCTCACTGTCGATTTGAGAAAAGTTAAAGGGTTTTAAGTGCGACTTATAGTTTGAAAAAAAAAAGATAAAATAAATAAATAAAACACAGGTGAATGGTGCAGAGAACAGCTGATGATTTTGAGAAACGTATACTTTTTTCGTTCAAGAATGAGTATTTGGATCCAATCTGCCCCATTTCCAGTTCTATCAGAGCATAAAGTAAAATTCACTTAACATGTGGCCAAACGAATTATTTATGTAAAAAAAAAAATAAATAAATAAATAACTGTTTGCTATATCTGTAGAAACCACTGGAAATGTCATAATATTAACACACCCTTTAGTGTGTTTGAGTAGAAGCACGAGTTTGATAAGATTAGATTATACTTTCATTCCTAACCACAGCTAAAACAATCCTAAATCTTCTTTACTCGTGTTTTGGAGGTTCGTTTCATAACAACTACATTATTTTCTTAGCTTTAAACTCAAAAGTGCAACTGAATGAGCCAGAAGGCAGCTCTAATTGTCAAAACCTCAACAACAGAAGGTCAAAATACAGCAAGGAGTTCATCAACACAATCAAAATTACATAGAACAAATACAGGAGACAAACGGGTTTATTTAGCATGTTCCCTAAAATTGCTTCAATATGTATTAAAGACTAGAGTCTACCACTTCTGCCCCAAACTTTTAGTCCAAACTTAATGAAAAATACTTTAAACATTTTTGTTACAAATTCCTCCACTTTACATCACCATAAACTGGAGAAATTCTGGTTAAATAGTTTCCCAAAACAGTTTATTTAAAAGAAAAATAACTGAAAAGGATGAAGCAAGAAGTGAATTAGAATTTATTATTTTTATATTTAATAGATGAAATCACAAAAAATTAAACAATCAATACCAAAAGTAACATGGCCGTCTTTACCTGCTGCAACCAGTAACATACCATCTGCGTGCGTGCTCCTATAAGAATTTTGCCACCCGACTCCTAAACACCCGTCATTACTCGCATCCCAACACAAACGGAGATGTGTCACACCAACGAGGTACACGCGCACGAGCAAACGGAAAATAACACAGCACTGTCCAAAACGGAGACAAATATAGACGACAAGCTTGAAAACATCACGATCAAGTTCACATAAAGAGGTGCAAGAGACCAGTGCCCACTCTGTTGTTGAACAGGGTCGACTCGTTTCCCTGCAGACTCTCCCTGCTGTGTGCGTGTGCAGCTCATTGTGTAGCTTACAAAAGAGTTTTCTACTACTGTTCTGTTTGTGTTTCCAAAACACGAGGACAACTGAGGAACGCGCAACTAAAATCGGGGTGAAACAAACGGCATCTGAACTCTGGTGCTGAAACGGAGAGGCGATCGTTTATGGAAAGGGAAATAAAAAAAAAAAAAATTATATTCAATTTGATAACAAAACAGCTATAACAATCAAAAGCATAAATTGTTGGTTAACTCGTGTGACGTAAACAAACAATTTGTTTTAGCTAATAGGGTTAACAGGCTGCAGATTTGACTGCAGATTCCAAATCTGAGGCCATGGGGCGGCTGTGGCTGAGCGGTTAGTTTCCTTCAATGCAAGAGTTGGGGGTTCAATTCCACCAGTATTTACATGACAAAGTGTCCCTGAGCAAGACACTGACTCCTTCATTGCCTCTGATGGGTGTCCCATTGGTGTGCAAATGTGATAAAGTACAGACTATTCTTTGTACAGATATAGTTGAATGTGTAAATGAGGGCACAGGTTGTAGTGTAAAGCTTTTTCAGTATCTTGATAAAATAGAAAAGGGGCTGTACAATTACAGTCCATTCACCATTTACCATGGTCATCATCAGTCTGAAAAGGGTGGATTGCTCTCTTCAGGTGGAGGGTGAGGTTTTGCCTCAAGTGGAGGAGTTCAAGTATCTCGGGGTTTTGTTCACAAGTGAGAAAAGAATGGAGCGTGAGATTGACAGAAGGATTGGTGCAGCATCTGCAGTATTGCGGACTCTGTGCCGGTCCATTGTGGTGAAGAGGGAGCTGAGCTGTAAGGCAAAGCTCTCTGTTTTACAGTCAGTCTACGTTTCTACCCTCACCTATGGTCACGAGCTCTGGACAGAAAGAATGAGATTGCAGATACAGACGGTTTGAATGTTTCCTTCGCACTTGGATTCTCCCTTAAAGAGTCCAGGTGAGAAATTAGTTGAGAAGTTCAGTTATCCAGGAGAGGCTCGGAGTAGAACCACTGCTCCTCCACATCAAAAGGAGCCAGTTGAGGTGGTTTGGGCATCTGGTAAGGATACTTTCTGGGAAACTCCCGCATGTCCAAATGGGAGAAAACTCCAGGGAAGACCCAGGACATGCTGGAGAGCCTCTCAGTTGGCCTGGGAACACATTGGGATCCTCTCAGAAGAGGTGGCTGTGGAAAGAGAAGTCTGGGCCTCCCTGCTCAAGCTGCTGCGCCTGTGACCCGACTTTGGAATAAGTAGATGATTGACGGATGGATGGATGGATAGATCAACATGTAGGCTGAATATTCAGGAGGAAACGTAGGAAAAGCCTAAATGCTAAACACACTTAATGTTGGGGTCAGTCAGGCTTCCCTTTCACGTCTCTAGCTTGTCCAAAATGCTGCAGTTCGGCTATTGACAGGAACTCATGGGTTTGAACACATTTCACCAGTTTTGTCATCTCTTCACCGGCTCCCTGTGGGTGTCAGAATTGATTTTAAGATTCTGCTGTTGTCGTTTACCCTAAGTGCATTCATGGCCTTGTACCCTCATACCTCTATGACCTAATTCAACCTTATCTTCCTTCCGTCTTGGGCGCTGAGATCACCTGACCAGCTGCTTTTGGTTGTACCAAAAACCAGGTTGAAACTCAGAGGAGATCGGGCTTTTTCAGTCGTGAGTCCTAAACTTTGGAACAATCTGCCCATCAACATTAGTCAGACCACTGCAGTCCCTACTTTAAAACCTCTCCTAAAAACACAGCTGTATTCAGTGATGTTTAACGCAGGACAATCTAATTTATTATCCCATTGTTTCTCATTGTGCTTGTTTTTATGCATTTTATATTTGATGCTTTGATCTAGACCTTTCTGTGTCTTTCTCTGTGTTTTACAGAGAGATGTTAGTGGGATTACAGAAAGAATTTACCCTTAACAGACCATCTTGTGCTCTCAGTCACACGCATTAACACACAAACATCAAAAACACACAAAGGACAGTCTGATGTATCTGCACTCCCCTGAATATACAAAAAAACCTGCCAATAAATCAGACGGCACACACACACTTTAAAGGCTCCGACGGAGTTGATGAGAATTCAAAGGAAAGCGACCAGATTCCCAATGTTGGGAGTGCAGGAGGTGTGCAAGTGTGTGTGAGCGCAGGAGGGGGGCACATGTGTATCAACGTGCACCAGTGTCAATGACAAATCCCCTTCTCATAACACAAAGCTTATATCACTGTATTGGCTGTGAATATGATGTAATATTAAGTTCTGTTAACACACACACATCAAAACTAACGACTTTATCCCAACTGAACTTAATAGTTTCCATTAAAGTATCATCTTAAGCTAAAAGCTGCCTTTTTTAATAATCATTTATTAAAGTCTCTAAACTTTTACATCATGTCCAACCAGTGTCTCTGGGTCAGTCGAGGACAGTCTTCTTGTATTTTGATGGATAAAAAGCAGTCTGAGGGATATGTCCAATAAAAAGCAGCAGAGCCGCTCCAACATTTCTCAAACTGCTAAGACTTCCAGGTGATGCTGACCTAATAAAAATCTAAAACAGTCCCTGTTTTTCTTTGGCTAGAACCCAGTGAATCCAAAAGTTATGATGATGTACATGCTGCAATCTGAATCCACCCTTTGATGCTTCTTTGTCCAGTTTTCACATCACTACTTTAATATTTTGTTAAAGCAAATCTGAGAAGCGCTACAATCTCTCAAGTTGGGTAAATAAAATTGAAAACAGCATCACTGTTTTCTTTCTTTTGCATAATTCAAATTATTGCAAGATTTTAATAAATAGCATCAGTAGATTATTGTTGAAAACATTTTGAATTTGCCAATGGAACATGTCCAGATGAGGTCTGGGAAATTTCAGTTTTAGTTAAATTCAACAAAAATTAGCAATCCAGGTTTCTGTTTCCACTACTAAAAAAACATCCCCATAGAAATACAAGATCTCTTAAATTTATCTAAACTATTGTTTTCTTTTGGAATGCAGGTCTGATACTAAGGGGGTTCTTAGCAAGATTTATACACTGCTCAGTGCTCAATTCATATCATACGGACTTGGAGGAATCCATATCAGACTCAATCTGGAGAAGGATCATTAAGAATATTTACTCATCTTCAGTCTGCCTGAGACACACTGTAATTCAATTCAAGGTGGTGCACTGGCTGCACTGGTCCAAAGACAAGTTTGTCCAAGATCAAAGCCCACCTGGACCCTGCATGTGTGCATTGGATAAGAGAAGTGATGCATCATATTTACCTAGAAAAAATAAGACGTACCCTGAAGGGTAAGATTTTGGGACACTTGGCAGCCTTTTGTGTTGTACATGGAAAGTGTGCCAATGCCTGGTTAATTCATTTGTGTGTGAGAGACTGATCCAATGTGGGCGGGAAGGGGGCTTTGTTCTTTTTCTTCTTCTTCTTTTTTTTTGTATGTTCAAAAAATGTGGGGAAAAAAAATCAATAAAAACACTTTGATTAAAAAACCTGTTTTCTTTAAAACCTGCTACAGCATTCTTGCTTTATTTGTATTTGTGTCCATTTTTATATTTTAGCTAATATTTTGCTACATTTTGTTTGTGTTCTGCAGTTGTTTTAGCTGTCAGCTACCATTCTGCCACCTTTAGCTTCAGATAGCATTTTACTGTATTTTGCTTTTCGCTTCTCACTACTTTATGTTTTATCTATCATTTTGCCATACCACTATTTTACGGAAATGGTGGTGCAGAGGTTAGAGAAGGTGAAAGGTCACTGGTTCAACTCCCCATACCGACAACATGAAAAATGTGGGTGAGAAAGGTGAAACACCCACATCAGCCTCCACCCGTATTTGCCCATCTGCTCCCCCTAGATGGCAGCTCTCTGCTCCACACAGAGGGCTGAGGTAGCTTGGTGGTCTATGGTTGCATCCGGAAGGGCATCCGGCGTAAAAACAAATGCCAAGTCTTCGTGCACGTTAGCTTGCTGTGGCGTCCCTTGAAGAAGGGAGCAGCCGAAAGGAGGAGGAAGAAAGTAACTCTATTCTACTTTAGCTGCTGTTTTGCCACTTTTGGGTTTTTACATGCTGCATTCAGATATCAGCAACAGTTTGCTCATTTTAAATACACGTCTGCTGCTTTTAGCCTCCGTCAGCTGAAACCCAGGGTTCAACTCAGGTCTGCCGTTTTACCCTTCACCCTCATAGCTGACAAAAAAAGGTCTGATTTTTCGATTACCAGTTTAAAGAAGAAATTTTTGAGAAGATAAATGTTTTTTGTTTTTTAATCCCCCAAACCAAACTGGATTTATAATCTTGATCTCAAATCTGTTCCACCCCTCACTTGATTACTGTCTTCCATTCTGATCAGTCCGGTGAGTTTCTGGTTTACAAGTTGTGGAGTGGAAACAATCACAATCACTGAGCCACACATGTTCAGATCATTGTCACAACTAATTCACCATACACATACACAAAAAAGAGAATGTGAAGAGTTTCAGTCACATGGCTGAAGGTGTGAAATGTTGGAAAATCCCCAAAGAAGAGCTGTGTTCCTGCTTTGTTTAAAGTGGGTCTTTTCACAATAAAACTCGTGCTTTCAACTCTTAAAAGCCTACTTTCATTTCCAGTTCGACACGAGACCAATGTCTGAACGTCACATTATTTGTTTAAAACACTTTGTTGGAAAATGGGTTTATTTTAGTTGATCAATAAGACAGAAAACTCAAGAAGCATACAGTAAACAGTAACCTAACATCAGCAGAACTGGAGTAGAGCTCGCAGCCGGCAACAGCTTGGTCATCCTAATGATTATTTTTAGACCACATAACAAATAGCCTGGCTAGTTAGCACTCTGGTTGGCCTACATACACAGCCAGACTACATGCACAACACAGACAGCACGCCAACCCGGAGGCTTCTAGTTACGATTTTGGCTAGTTATCTACCATTAGCTCTGTGAAGAAATACTTCCATGAGGCGCTGCAGGTTTCAGATAACAGTCAGTAAAGTGCACTGAAAGGTCCTCGGAGGTAAAAGCTACACAGAAAAACATGATTTGTAACATCATCATCAGCTTGTAGCAACAACACACAAACACAGTTATTTTAATCCCCGAGGCCTTTTCATAGATGGTAGAGTGGTGTCCCGTATCGCACAAAATTAGCATACCTTTATGCAATCCTCTGACCCATAAACCTTCATTTCCCAACTTGCAGGCTAACAAATGACGATCACAGACCCCTGGTGTGAAGGTTGTAACTCTTGCATGTTTGGATGTTTGAAACAGGGCTCACTGAGGGTTTGACAGCAGCTTTGACCTACCTGCCCTGCAGTCACGCTCCTCCTGTGTGCAACCTGACCACAAACACACATCTTAATGTACTGTTCTGCACCCTCCACATCACATTACCCCACCTGCATCCTGTCTTTCTGACCCATGTGTGCTAATGCATGGCTGACCTCCCCCGCTTCTCTGAGGGTTTTACCCACAGGAGATCAGCGAGTTAGGACAGCACAATGAAACGTGCAAAAAAAGGCGACACAGATCAACTCCGACGCGACCCAGAACTCGTCAGGCTGAGCTGTTGCCTCTTCCTGGTGTTATTAACCAAAAACAAAAGCCTCCGTGCAAACGTGCATCAGCTCAACCACAGCAGCCTGCAGAAAGGAGCTCCATGTTTTTGTAGCCAACATTACTGTTTCACAACAGTGCGTTTTGGCTGCGAGTCAAAAGGAATGATAAGTGCATGTACAGGACTGTTCAGGACACACAAACGACACGTTTCTAACCCTGCCCACACATCTAATGGAATATTCCACTGTACAACACACACACACACACACTTCTACTTGTTCTCACCCACATGCTTGACACTGATAAAAAGCTAAATGAAAACACCAAACTGTTTGACCTGCATGTTTTTGTTCTGACACATTTCATTGCCGACAGCAGAACCAGCATTTTGATGATACAACAAGTCATAATTTTTGCTACATTTTTACGTTTGGCTACTTTTAGTTTTAATAACGTAGCTTCTGCTTCTTCAGCAAATTTATACAAAGTCATTCAACTCCGCATTCAGGCTGCGTTACCGCAAAATGAAATGTTCTAGTTCGGACGGGATTTGTTGGCTAACGAGCAGTCTGGACCGGGCAGAGTCCAAAGTGGAACATTGCTGCTTTAAAATAAATTCAAACAATCTACATAGCTACAACAAAAAAGGTTGAATCATGTCATCTGGACTTCATTTTCTTGTTAAAAAGAAACGTTTCGCCCCTCATCCAAGGGGCTTTGTCAATCTGAGGCGGAGCCATCTGGTATTACCCAGAATCCACCCTAGTGAAGTGAATCTTATTTTATAAAGTTTTACACCTGGCACCTTATTCTGGCAGAAATATTACTATGTTCTCAAGGGTATTTCCCTAGACTGCACTGGACATGCTACAGCTAGCTGCTGATGCCACAGTTTGTGCATTAATTGTGAACCACAATTGTAAATACAGTACATGTATATATGTGAGCAACACGGTGGCAAAGCTGCTGCCTCTCAGCGAGCAGGTTACCCTGGTTGAAATCCCATATGTAAACAATGATGTAATTTAAAAAGTTTAAACTATTTGCATGAAATGTTTGGAAATCTATGAAAATACTGTATTGTCTTAGAATGACAAGAATCCATTTCAAACTAGCTAACTGCTCATTAATTATACCAGCATTAAACCTTCTCTAAACTTAGTTTGCCCAAAGAGCCATCTACAACAAGTAAGACATTGTTTATCTTTCCACAGATTCCCTCAAACCTCTTGTCCGATGTCTTTTAAACACAGAACTCGGTGTAACATTTAAAACGTTAATGTGAACATTATTAATCAAAAACTAACAGAATAAACTCTTGTCCCGATACAAAGATAAAAACTTTAAAAAAAATTGTACCAAGAAAAAGACTAAGTGTTAAAAAAATAATTTACTGATGTGTGAAGGTTTCTCCAACACAAAGACCAAATATTAAAAATGAGTTGGTCTAAATGAGCAACATACTCCTGAAGTTTTATCTGTACGGAACGGTTGCAATCAGTTTGGATACCTGTGAATCATTTTCAGGCCTCCTTTTATCAAAAATTAATTAAAAAAATAATAATAATCCACCTTTTCAGACTTTTTCTTTTATTTGTGGGGCCAAGATAAACCAACCTAACTAACTAAAAAGTAACAAGTGTTAATATGAATAAGACACTTTAAAAAGGATCCTTTTTTTATTTTTTGACACACAAATACAGTACTCTGCAACAGACTGACCCAGAGTGCGCCCGTTTCTCTGAGTGCAGTATTACTCGCTGCGTTAATGACATTACTGGCACACGGCCACTTCTTTTCTCTCCTCGTTTTCCCAAGACAGCAGACAGCCTCTCTGTGTGCAGCGCCATTCAGACGGTGTCATCTGTAGAAGCTCTGTTCACATCCACACAATCATGCCACTGTTGAGCAACCAATACATACCGTACATGAGCATTTTGATTAAAAAAAAAAAAAAAAATCCAGTATTTATCAGTGGCATAGTCACAAAATGTGCTTTTCAAAGTTTTCTGTATGACTAATGAACAATTTTGGTGATGAGAAGGCAACATTTTAAATTCTGGGCGGAAATTAGTTTATTTTTTATTATTATGAATGCTTGACAAGGTAATTTTAAAGCTGACTGATGAGCTTTTACGTACCTTCATATTTTTTAATTGGCAACATCAAAGGTGAAGAAATTAAGAAAATCAAGATGCTCAACGCAGCGCTACAAAGAAACTTGTCTTGCAGAGCATGCCCCACCAGTTTAAGGTAAACTTCAGTTGCGACACAGCAAACGCTGCAGAGATAAGTGTTTAAAGGCGAGGGCGTGGTGTCTGCTGCAACCAAAACATAAAAAACTGAAGGGAGCTGAGATGCACATCATCAAAGCAGACTTTACCAGTCGCTCCTGGCCTCTCGTCAAATTTCTGCTTATTTAATTAAGAATTTTGGCTTAATTTCGTTATCAGATGATTATCTGCTCAGAAAGAGTCTGTAAAAAATGCAACTGGAGACAACCCAAAAAGCAAAGATAAACTGACTCTGGGGAGTAAAAATAAACTTGATTTGTTCTTAGAGTAGATGATTTAAAGCAGGCGATATCTCGCTGAAAGCATTTCACCTTGGACTGCACAGCCCAAATGTACCAGTGGCCAGGGCACTAAAAATAATTTAAATTATTGTATTTTTTGGACTATAAGGTGAACTTAAAATTATTTAATTTTCTCAAACATCTACAGTAAGCCTTGCGTATTAATAATTCTGGTTGTGCTTACTGACCTTTAACAGATTTTATGTGGCACATGGCACTCAAAAATGTGTATTGTTTTGTATTTTATGTGTTACAAGAGAACAATGTTGAGAGTTATTGTGAATGAGTTGAATAAAGTTTGACTTATCTGACTGTTTGCTTAATGCACTTTATAATCTGGTGCACTTTATGTATGAAAACAGACCCGTTCATTGATATTGCACTTTATAGTCTGAAAAACACAGTTAAGAAACAAACAAACAAAAAAAAAAAAAAAAAAAAAAAAAAAAAAAAAA
>JARVGV010000630.1:19721363-19735259 GCA_031762435.1 Hypsolebias longignatus | reverse complement strand
CCACAAAAGCTCCTTCCAACAAACCTAAAGTGGCCCATGGGCCACCAGTTGAGAACCACAGTTGTAGCATGTTGTTGCGGCTCTGAACACTTTTAATTTAGTGAACGAAGGCGTAAAATGGCTCTTTTGATTGTAAAGGTTGCAGACCCCTGGGTTAGACTCTATGAAACAATACCCAAGTTATCCACTGGGTGGCAGAAGAGTTCAGATAAAGAAAATACAGTACATGTCAATGTCACCAAACTGTTTTTACACACATTTACTCTCTTAACTTAAAACTACGCATATGAAACAGCTTTCTATATTTATTTTTTGCTACATCTAAAAAAATAGTGTAAACTCATAGAAAATGAGATTTCCCCTCCTCTGTTTAATGTGTGGTAGTAGCTGACAGTCATTCATAATGTATAATCCAGCAACATATTGCAATATTACATGATGAGGTGCACTTAATGATAATATTTTTAATATGATTTACAGGCGATATGCATTTCCTTATGGAATGCTGGGCCGTAAATATTTTATTTAGGGGTGAAATCCCATTCAAAAACTTCCCATTTTCCAGAAAATAACTGTAGTGATCATATTTTTTCCATAAAACATTTAATCTTATATTTTATTAACTTAACCTATTTAACCTATCTTTTATTATTATTGACCTAGTTATCTCATGGACAGCAGTTTTGACTCTAGCTGGAATGTAAGAGCTCTGAATAAATTGCCCAAATATCCAGTCTGTCAATTTATTGCACTAATTTTCCTCCAGGACTTTAAAAGTACAGGAACTCATAATCTGTGACTAAAGATGACTTACAGCCTTGCATAACGAATGGGGGAGGTGAAAGTTGAATGAATTCTTGTAAGTCATATGTTCTTTTGTGTGAATGTGGCTCACAGAACTCGTTTTTTGTTTCGCTATTTTTAACATACCGAGCTTTGCTTTTGACGGACAGATAAGGAACAGTGAGAGGTGGCGCAACATTAATAAAGCAGTGGCTTATATCGCGAAAGACACGGTCTCATTCTCAACTGTGGAACAAGACGGCTAAAGACAACGGGGCTAACTAACGTTGTGAAGGCGGCGTAATGAAGATTATTATTTATATATGTAAATAGTTTATTTTTTAGACTTTTATTTTGTACAGTTACAGCTGTTTGCCAATAAATGTGCCTGTGTGACAAGTGAGACAAAGATTTGACTTAGAAATATATTGTTATTACTTTATAGAAAGACAATAATATTGAGATATCGTATATCGCCATCATCTTAAAATATCGAGATACTGTATTAATTTTGGTCCATATCGCCCAGCCCTAATAAATCAATACTCTTAAGTCCTGCATAGGACAGGATATTATCTGTATAATAATTTTTTTTTTTTTTTTTTTGCTGCATCTTGATGCTGTTGAGCTGCTGCACCCACAGCTGTGTCTCTGTGTGTAGTTTACTGTATATTGTTTCTTACCACTCTTGCATTCCCAACTTGACAGGTGTGCATTAGAGACCAGGTGGAGGCATCAAACACCATCACCTTCCCTCCACTCGCAGACACCCACAACTGACCTGAAACACACACACACACTTTACTGATCATATGTCAGTGCCTTCATCACAACCATGTGCCTTCAGGGGTCACTTTGATGATTAGTTACAATTAAATTAAGATATTTACAAGGTATAATAGTGTACGAGGAAAAAAACAAACTTGGGGGATATTTGTAATTTTATGTGAACAGTGGGGCGGCACGTTGGCACAGTTGGTAGGGCTAGGGCTACTGCCTCTCAGCGAGGTCGTGAGATCGAATCCCATGGTAAAGATAATGAATGGATGGATATGTGATCAATAAGAGTCAGATCACATTTTTATTTTGATGAGACGTGACAATCCAGCAGTTTAAATGAAAACACTTCATGGCTGAAGGTATTTTTCTGACTCCACCCAGGCTAAATGTCAGATTTCCTCCCACATTTTCACAGTTACCGTTTATAAACACATCACAGATGGGGAAAAAAAGAGAAAGTTGCTTCCTGAGCATAGAAATATGGTACAAAAAAAGGGAGTAAAATATTCAAGCAGACAACAGGGAGTGGTGAGGAGAGGTGGGAGAGACCGAGCTCTGTGCCAGAAATTCAGTTCAGTGACCTATATTCAAACTGGAAAGGGTGTCCGAGCCAGAACGGGGCAGCGAGGGAGGGCATGAATAGATGCGTTCTTTGCTGCAACAGAAAACCCAAAGAGGAGACTGAAGTGTATAAGTCATGTTGATATGTGGGAGGGGACGGGGTGAGTCTGCCATTAGCTCTGGTCCAAGTGGCTCCAGATGGCTTTACATCGAAGGCCCCAGCTTTGTAGTTCTTTTATTTCTCTGCCACGTCATGAATCCAGTGTGCCACCCACAGACACAAACAAACAGGCTGTTTACAGCAGCACTTTTTACAGAGCTCTAAACTCACACTTTTTATTTAACCTTTAATTACCAGGTGGGGCATCAAGAACAGTTTCTTATTTAAGATGTTGGTCTTGCAGTGCGCCTCAAATCTGTGAAAGACGCACATGCAAATAAACCAAAAATATATAAAAAAAAATCTCTCAAAACATATGGGAAAAGTCAGACTGAGCTATAAACATAAAAAAAAAAAAACAAAGGATTCAGGAAATCTGAAAACTCGGGGAGATTTCTAGAAAATGGTTCCAGATTGGTCAAATTTGAGAAAGCGGAACAAAGAGGGGGTGAATAAGCCTGTCACGATAACAAATTTTGCTGGGCGATTAATTGTCTCCGAAATTGTGGCGATATATGATAATGTTGTTTGAAATTTGACAATAATTAGATATGTAAAGTTTAAGAGGAAATGTTGGTAAATTTTTATGTGTAGTACTTTTTTTGGCCACCAGATGGCAGTATAAGACCGTTTGAATGGAAGGATGGATAGTGAGGGAACAAGCAGCGTGTCTCTCTAAGAAAAATGAGAAAAAGATCCCTTGACATTACATGGGCTGTCTTGTCCCTGTTTTTCGGTTCTCAAAGTGGTGGACGCTCTGTGTGGTTTGAGCTCTTTAGCATAGCATTTTTGACACAAAGCTTTTAATAAAAAATTTAAAAAAATCAGTAAACAAATTTTCAGCTTCTTTTTGCAGGGAAAACAGCTTTTTTAGACAAAGGCACGGGTTTCAACGGTGAATTTTGGAGCTTTGACAAGATGGAGGTTTTTTTTTTTCCCGAGGTTGACCTGTTGGCTTAGCTCGTAGCTTAGCTTCTCAGCTTATCTGCTTTTAATGATCCAAAAACGTGAATTTTGATGGTTAAAACAGATTTTAAAGAGAAAGGGAGGGTTCAGTGAAGAGCACCAGAGTTGAACCTTTTGTCATTCAGTGTCTTCAGTAGAAAGAGACACGATGAAATGATAAAGCGACAAATGAAAACGAGGTAGATAATTTTCATTTATCATGCGATTAATTGATTTATTGTTTACTGTGACAGGCCTAGGGATGGAATAAAAAAATACTGTACCGGGTACATTATCTCAAAGCTGTACAGCTTTTTTATGTGAACAGCAGAAGGCTCTTCATCTAAGCAACTAGGTATAAATATTACACCATTGTACTTTTATTTAAAAAAAGTCACATTATGCCTCTTCACTATCGTTTTACAAATATTCTAATAAGACTTTAAATTTAGTTGTAAGTCTAGCTATTCAAACACAATGCTGATATGTGACACAGGAAAGAAAGAAATGACAGAATAATAGTATTTAAATAAGTTTGACAGTTTTTCTGACTTTATGAGCTGCACCTTAAATGCAGCACAAAGTGTCCAGTTCATGAGCTGTAGAGTTTAATTACAATGAAGTTTCACAATCAGTCATTCAGTTTCAGTTTGCATGAGGCAACAGCTTTGCTGTACCCTAAAGATTTTGTCTGGTTTTACAGAAATGGGAAATAAAACTGGGTGACTTTACACACTCAGCTTTCAGCCACCGTATGTTTTCAGCTGCAGAGCACACCAGTGTAGTATCTTTGAATTTATAAAAACATAGGACATTTTTACTGTATGGATTAACATTTTCCTAAAATTTGACACTGAAAAAAAAAAATATATATCTATATATATATATATAGATATATATATACTGTATATATTTTTTTTAATGCTGTGCTTTCACAACTTCCACTAAAGATATAAACGTCCCATTTATGACTTCTTACAGGAGTTTTGGGAACTTTTCTTTGCTGAGTTTTTAAATCTATTCTACCTTCCAGTAAAGAGAACAGAAATGGAGGAAGTGATGTTTTATTAGCAGTTTTAGGTTTCTATTTTTTTCTATTGGACAATGTGATTAAGTTTAACTACAACTGCATGACTCAGATGTTACTGACCGAGTGCTGGGGTCACACAGCTAAAGCGAAACAACTCCGGTTCTCCAAGGAGCCAATCAAATCTCAGAGTCCCTCACTGACCAATCAGAGAAGAGGAACCCAACACCTGTCATCAGAGTGACGATAAGAATGCCTGAGAGACGGCTCGGTTACAGGATGTGTGTGTGTGTGTGTTGTACCTGGTGTGTACAAAAGGACATCCACAGCCTCAGGTGCAGCGAGTTCCACAGAAAGATTTATTTTATGCTTCAGCATCTCTGCAGTCGTTTTGGGAATCATCATGGGAACTTGAGACACAAAAGTAATTATAATGACTGCACAAATATAAAAGGGAAGAAAAAAAATCCCATAAAGTAATAAAATAATAATAAAAAAAAAGAAACCCTACAAGATGAATATCTTCATGAGTGATTCCCTACCTTCCATCTTGATGCGGTCAAACTGAGCCAGCTTTGAAGCAGCGTAGATGGCCTTGCTGCTCTGAAGGCAGCCCACAACAGCATCCATCAACAAGGCGTTGGTCAGAGCCTGCTGCATGTACTGAGGATCCTGGACAGACAGTAGGTTTAGATCTGTTAAAACGGTAGAAAGGGCCGCTCGTCCTCAGCATCCTAATAAAACATGGCAGGCTGGTAGGGAGGAAACATCCAAACCAAAGCAAAAGTCAAATAAATCACAGAGTCAAAAATTTTTTAAATCTACTTTCCAAGAGGAATTACATGGTAATAATTTTTATTTATTTGTTTAGAAAACAAACAAACAAACAAACAAACAAAAAACAACAAAGTAAACTGTAATGGCAAAATAGTTCCGATATAAACTAGGGGTGTTAATGTTAACGTGTTAATGCATGCGATTAATCTAAAATGATTAACTCGTTAATATTACATAATGCAGATTAACCCATGTTTAAATGTTTTGATCACATAGATGACATTTAATGAGACATTTGAGTTAACATTTATAAATTAATGTTTGAAACAAAATTACTTCTATAAATCTTGCTGAGTATGAAAACCTGCATATTTACATTTCAAGCTTACAAAGCTAAGCATAGTGATTAATCAGATTAATCACAGCTCCAGAGTGTGATTAATCTGATTAAATATTTTAATTGACTGACTACACTAATTTAAAAGCAAACACCTATACAGTACAACAAAATATGGAACATTTGCATACTGTAAATACTTTAAAGTGAAGTGAATAAATCATTTTAATAAAGAGCAACTTGTTGCAGTAATTATAAATCAGTGCTGCTCGCCCAGCTTGTGAAAACATGGGTATATGTGAACAACAGATAAAAGGGAACTGAAAGCTAAATTAAACATTTTTGTAAAGAGGATGAAAAGGGGAACACTGCAAGTGTGAAACAGAGGAGTTGGAGTTGCATCTTCTGGCTTCACAAAAAAAAACCCTGTTTTTGCTCAAATGAGCATATTTTTGGTTATTTATGCGTCTTGGACCTTTAACCACACCCACAAGTTCACCTAAGTTCACAGACAGGAATGCATATCCACAGACGCAGATAAAAACAAGGTCATAAAGGCAAATGACTTTTTGAATGACTTTTACGTCACCCCTGTCCCTGCACAGATTTGCATTACTGCACACGCTCCGTCCTCATTCGCTGCTTTACCTTGTGTTGGTCGGCGATGAGTCGGCCAGCCCACATTTCTTTGACCATCAGGTGCCAAAGCTCAGTCTCCGTTTTCAAATTTGCCTCAAATGCCTCCTTTCTTCCCACAACACGAAGCTTCAAGCTGGGGATTCGCAGGAGCAGCAAAGGAGCGGAGGAAACCTTCACCTCCTGCAAGGAAAGACGTGAAAATTAATATTGTCATTAAGTGCTTTATTATTTCGGATTATATGGTACAACTACATATGTTTTTGTCTTAGTTCACCTCTAAATCTCTGTATTGTGCCACCTCAACATATCCCGGTCGTCCATCTGTCAGCAAGAAAAGCCGTCGTTGTGTCATGGCAATCTTCCCCACGCCACGACTTGTTTTCACCGAAGATGAAAGCTTAAAGACGCACTCGGTTGCATCGATGTGCTCCAACACCGACGCTGGCAGACAGACCTTCAGATCCAACAAAAAAACTTGTCATTACATTGGATTCATAATAAACAGACAAAAACATCAGCTGTTTTATAGCAATAGAGGCTTAAAACTTGTTGTGATCACTCGTTAATAAATGCACCGGCAAGTTAAAAATACCAGAGTTGAATGAACAAACCTCCTGAGCCTCAGCCTCAGTCTCTTTCCAAATGGTGTAAAACACTCGGAATAAATCTGGACCAACCTGCTTCTGATGGCCTGCAACACACACAGTCAAAAAAAAGAAGAAGTATTTGCAGTTTTCAAATGCCTCATGCTGTGCTTGAGAGGGAACTCTTGTTTGAACAACTTGGCTTCTTCACACATTCTCTCACGCTGGTTGGGGACCGGGTCTTCCTTTTTATGCTTTTCAAGTGACCTAACGTGCCTGCAGAGCGAACAGCTGCAGGCTTTTTATATTGCAACACTGCATGTGTGTGCACGCTCACACCCACTCAGCTTCCTATCAAGATAAAACCCTAATCGGTCATATCTTACTGATAAAGTATGTCATTAAATTCTATATACGGTATGTCTTTAGAGTAACAAAAGTGTTTTGACTTCAGATAAAGACATAACGTAGTTTCACTGGTTTTACTGAATAGAGAACCTGAAAGTTTCCATCTGTGACAATGATTTAATCAGAATAAACTCTTTTTTTAAGCATTCTTCATTGTGTTGACTTTTTAACTAAAATTTCAAAAGAAACAGGTTTGGTTACATCCCAGAAAAACCCCTACTTCTACCTTTTCTTCTGTAATTTTATTTCTTTTTTTTGTGTGTGTGAATATGTTAGACACAACAACAGTCATGATTGTAAATATGTCAGTTTAATACAGGTGGTCCCCGACCTATGGCACCATCGACCTACAACACTCCGTACTTACGGCTCTACCCCCAGTGACGTCATTGCGCCGTTCGTTGCCTTTTTTATGCAGCATTTTATATATTTTTCATTTTTTTTAGGGTATTTTGTTAGCTAACTGCTTGGAAACACATTAAAACACATTAAAACGGTAGTTGGAAGTTGTTTTACATTGAAAAAAACGTGTTTAAAAAGACGTGACCGATTGCTGTTTTAGTTTCAGTTTCGTTTTCAGTCTAAAATCTGCATATACGGCCGCCACGTGTGTGCAGTTCCGGTTTACGACCAAATCGGTATCCGACCGAGTTGTTGGAACGGAACTCGGTCAGAAACCGAGGACTACCTGTAATAACATTTACCAATCAAGTTCTGAGGAAGATATATTTCTGAATGCACAACACATCCAACCTTGAAGCAGATGGACTACAGCGACAGAAGACCTTACCAGATGTCACTCCTGTCAGCTAAGAACAGGAAACTGAGGCCACAGTTCACACAAACCCATCAAAATTATTATTATTGTTAAAATCTTGTGCTAGCAAGGTGTACCAAATAATGTGGCTGGTGAGGGTACATGCTGATAATACTGTGAGGCCAAGAATATCTTAAGCTGCCTGGATGAGGGTAAACCTTTGGAGTGACAAGATCAGGCAAATAATACATTCAGCAGCCAGGAATTATTTGTATAATTTGTATTTCCGTCAAACTTATGTTTTCTCAGTTTAAATTGGAATGTGTTAGTAATGCTTGGAAATGTATCATGGAAGGGCTTCTAGTTGTTTTACACTAGACACTAGGAAAGAACTGGAACTGTCAAAATGTTTCTGAAATTAAATCTAATGGGGATTTGGTTTTGTAGTAGGATGAGGACAGACTTTATATCTACATGAACTGTTACCAAAGCCATTGGAGCCTAACACCCACACACATCCGACCACTAAAGTAAAGAAGATGATGCCGCTGGGTTCTATACTGCAGTGATGAGAAATACATACAGTCAGTGGTGTTTTTATTATATCTCTTTTTTAAAAGGCTTTTATGCTTGTCGCACACTCTCATGTGTTGCCCTCCACCACCCCTCTTTTCCCCTAGTGATTTCCATAAATGTACATTTTCTCCCCTTTAGCCACCTTCTCCACTAGTTGTTAAAATCACTCATTACCGTAGATCGTGTCTTGTGGTTGTCATAGCAACAGGGTGAGTCATTCTGCTGCAGTCAGTTTAGTCACACTTACACCGACTGTATGTTTGTCTCTTTTCTTTTTTTCTCATTTTTTCTCATTTCACTATCCCTTTTGCATCTTATACTTTAAGCACACACACTCCATATGTTTTGCTATCTTTACAGGGACTTTGCATTGCCTTCCATTCATTTTTCATTTATTTGAATAGCCTGACTTGGACCTGTACCCTAAACCTAACCATTACCAATACATGCCTGACCCTAAAATAATAATAATAATAATAATAATAATAATAATAGTAATAATAATAATAATGTGTATGTATTGCCATCATTGTATGTTCCCATACGATGGCAAAATTGGCTTTGTGCATTTAACCCATCCACCATGGGAAGGAGCGGTGGGTGACCTTTTGAGGCGCCTGGGGAGCAACTGGGGATGGTATCCTGCTCAGGGACACCACGAGATGCGCAATGACCAGGCGAGCCTTCGGGTCCCAGTCCGGCTGCCCTGCCCCTAGACCATCTCGGCCCCCATCAAAAATGTAACCCATCCTCAAGTCATACCTTAGTCCTGAACCTAACCCCTAATCCAAAAATGCCACTGCTTCTTATGGGCCTGGGCTTTGCACCCCATAAGTAACTATGGGTCCTCACAATGTGGTACGTGTTGAAAAATGGGCCTTACAAGGTAACAACACACACACACATACACACTGTACGTTTTGCTATCTTTACAGGGACTTTGCATTGACTTCCATTCATTTTTCATCCATATAGCCTAACTCGGATCTTTACCTAAACCTAACCATTACCATTACTTTTTTCTTCTTCTTCTTTCGGCTGCTCCCTTATTCAGGGGTCGCCACAGTGAACCATGAAGACATTGCAATTATTTTTATGCCGAGTGCCCTTCCTGACGCAACCACAGACCATGGAGTTACCACAGCCCTCTGTGTGGAGCAGGGAGCTGCTATCTAGGGCGCCCAGGGGAGCAGATGGTGGGGGTTAAGGGCCTTGTTCAAGGCCCAAAGTGGGGCAAATCCCACCCACATTTTGATGTTGTCGGTACCAGGAGTTGAACCACCGATCTTCCAATCACAGGTCCACCTTCTCTAACCTCTGCTCCACAACTCCCTTATTACCAGTACATCTTAACCCTAAATGTAACCCATTGTCAAGGCATAACTTAGTCCTTGACCTAATCCCTAACCCAAAAATGGCACCCATAAGAAGCTGTGGGTCCTCACAATGTAGTATGTGTTGGAAAAATGGGCTTTACAAGGTAACACGCACACGCACGCACGCACACACACACACACAAAGAGAGAGAGAGAGAATATTTCACTCTCTGGAAAGTTATTTAATCATGAACCAACCAGTAAAATCCCTTGAATTTAACTGTAGGTGTGTTTTTCAACATTTAATGATCCCCATCTGAGTTTTTAAATGCTTAAGGATTTTATAAAATTGTGTGACTAAAACCCCAGTGGATGACTAAAGCTGCATTTATGTAGCTTCACATTTGCATAAAGAGGTTTGTGCATGCACATACTGTACATGTATGTATGTGTGTGTATATTAGGCGCTTTGATATTGTCAATCCACTTTAAGCCAACCTGGGGATGATAACAGGGATCAGCACTGAGGTAAATTAAAGAGTGACTCACTACAGCTTGAGACATCCGAATGAAAATATCCATGCTGTTACGAGATGTGACTGGAGAGTTATGTCTCAAATTAGCCCCATCCTTGAAATACCAATAACATGATGGGTCAAAACACGGGGGACCAAGAGAAACTCAAAACTGTCTGACAAGAAAATTAAGAACTACTTGACATTGTTCTGCTTCATTTCCTGAATCAGTTGACCACAGATGTGAAAAAAATAAATAAATAACAGAAGAAATGACAATGGAAAGTTTAAATGAATATTTTGTTACCTTTAATAATGTGTCATTAACATAAATTAGACTGCCTGCATGTAGTTAAATCTGAATAAGCATTAAATTGGGTTTGAACCACTATAGTGTTTTTTTACTTGCCTTAGTATATTCTACAATATTTTAATAGATCTTGATAGTTTAAAAAACAGACTATTTTTCAACCAATATTCAAATGTAAGCCTAGAATAAATAAATGTTATCATAGCAGAAATTCTGCTATACTTTCTTTTATTTAGGCTGTCTTTTTTTCTTGTCAAAATATTATGAACAAGTTCAGTCTACTGTAAATTTACAAAGTCCTGTTATAGGCATACAGGATATATCTCAAAATGGTACAAAAAATAAAAAATAAAAACAGGTGCAAACAAAGAAAAACCAACTTGTAACAAAATTATGCTCATTTAATCAGGACTAACAAATATGCTTGGAAGAAAATGAGTGTTAGGTTCCTCTCATTGCCTCCCTCATTTACTCTCACACATCTCGTTTCTTTCATAGCGTGCTTAACTGTAGGTTTACTGATTAGCCTGCTCCATAAATAAGCAATCAAAGCAAGAGCAGCGACATTCTGCTCGCCCTTATTATCACTCTGCTCTGTTGCTCACTCACAAACACACTCTCTCATACATTTATTGTTATTTTGTTTTTTGGGATAATCTGCCCATGTTTTATGCTGCACTTTAGTAAATCTTGGTATACCTAAGAGGCTACATTTCATCCATCCATCCATTATCTTTACCGCTTCTTCCTTTTTGGATCACGGAGGTCACTGGTGTCCATAACCAGCAGTCACTGTGCGAGAGGCAGGGGACACCCTGGACAGGTCTCCAGTCCATCACAGGGACACATAGAGACAAACGAAACAAACAACCATTCACTTACTCACTCACACCTAGGGACAATTTAGAGTTACCAATCAGCCTAACATGCATGTTTCTGGTCTGTGGGAGGAAACTGGAGTATCTAGAGAAGACCCATTACATGCACAGAGAGAACATGCAAACTCTACACAGAAAGGTGCCCTGGCAAGGATTTGCTCCAGTGATTTTCTTGCTGAGAGGCGACAGTTCTACCAACTGCGCCACCATTCTGCCCGAGGCTAAATTTGATTTTTTTTTCTTTGTTGGTTTAGTCTGAATAATCAAGCAAGGTGGAAGTTGTCAGACAGTTTGCTAATATGTGTGTAGAGACGTGTATGTGTGTGGGTATAAGTGTGAGTGTGTGTTTGTGGGCGTACAATTTCACCTCCAGCGTGACAAAAAGCCCAAAAGCGTCAGTCTGCTTACAGTATCACACCACATCTGAGCTGTGGAGAGTGTAGCTCAGTCCCCAGAGAGGCAGGATGAGAATGGTGATTGTGCGTTGTGTGCGTGGTGTGGGGTGGGGGTGGATGGGGGTGGCGGGGGTACACCACTGACAAGCTGGATGACGAGGGAGGAAAGGGAGGGACGCATGGAGCAGCATCCCAAACAAGGAGAGGAGGAAGAGGAACAGGCGGAGGAAGAGGAGAAGAGGGGACGTAGGCAGACTGTGTGGGAGGGAGAGGCTGCATAATCAGCTTTCTAGGGCTTTCTCCTGCTCTCCTCTTGGCTCACTCTTTTTCTGCAGGTGCTTATCTCTGTCAGACCTCCGTATGGCGTCCGTTCAGTTTCTTTTTATTCTCTCTTCACTTTCCTCACATTTGTTATTTTTAATCTTTATTTCTTTTTCTCTGGACGATTTGTTTAGCAGTGCAAATTTAAAAGCTTCACCAGAGCATAAATATCCAGGAAATTAACAGTAAATAAATAAAACAAAAGTCTAGCAGTCCTCAAAGGAAAACACATTACCTGTCACTTCTCGTGCCATATATCATTTCTTGATACAAAATTATATTTTGATCGAAGCTTGTGAAGTAAGTTTTGATGAAATGTGTTAGTGCTCAGATTATGTGTGAGATGACTCTCAGCTACTACCACACACAATTGTAGCTCAGTGTCAAAAATTACCCCCAGATGAAGCCATATTTGTGATGGCTAATGTTAAAACGCCGTAGTGGCCATCTTAAATTGGACTGACTTCAGCCGTTAACCACCTTTAAATCTACATTCAGTGATTAAGGAATGAATCGACCTTAGAGAAGGCTACAAGAGGTGTGACCACAAAATTTGGCTGTTTGGAATTGCCAGTGAGACGTACCAGCAGAACTATGAAGGCGAACATGGAAATTCAAGCAGAGGCTGCCTGACCCAAAGTAATTGTGCTATCTGAATTTGGTTTCCCCACTCAGCCTTGAATTGGCCAGCTACTTCTCCTGATTGTTCATGTGAACAAGAAGCTCTGCCCCCACCCTATCTCTCCCCTCCTGAGGACACCTGTGGACCTGTGTCAGAGTTGATCTGGCTGATAGACACTGTGCTATCATTATCAGGACTATAGAACTTTCTGGCAGTCTTCACAGACAACTCACTGCCCTCGTCGGTCTCCTCATGTATATATGTATTATGATGTCATCAGTTTGTCGCTGTTTATGTGTGAGGTATTTTTTTGCGACTTTCACACTGTGCAAGATACGATTTTTTTTTACTTCCCCTCCCCTCGTGTTTTCTCTTTTCCTTATCTACTTTTGTCTGTCTGTAACAGGTCTCTCTTGTAAATGAGTCCTTGAGGCTCAATGGAACTAACCTGCATAAATAAAGATTGACTTAATTTCTGAAAGTTTCTGTGGTTCATTAGATATTTTGTTAACAGACAAACAAACATAGACACACATGGTTCACCCCAATAGTTCAGTTCAAATGAATCTAGTACAGTCAGTTAGTGCTCAGAGTATGTGTTGAGGATTAATCCGTTTTTTGTATTTGTTAAGACTGATTAGCTGTGGCAGCCATCTTGAATCAGTCAACCGCAAAAATTAATGAGTTGTCGTTACAGCCAGTGATTTCTTTCAAAAATCAAATAAATATGTGAACTGGTTCATGAGAGATTTTGCTAACACAACAGACGCACACGCAGAAAGGAGCAGCCTTTCTTCCTTCTACTTTGTGTGTAGGCAGACGCCTCTTGACCAAAACAAGGAAGGGATTGTTGTCTGTTTTAAAATAAATCTAAATTTATAGTGAGACAATGGGCAATGTATTTCTGTGAGCACAGCTCACATAAAACTCTTTATTTTTAGCTTTACAGCTGTCGAGCATACTGCCAGGTCCTGCTCAGCCATCACGGTTTCACACTTTTCAGCTTTTGGCCTCACAATCATCGAGCTCCCCGTAATAAGTGAGAAATCAGAGGAATCGTCTCATCATGAGTGAAGAGTAACCCTATGAGTCATCGGCATCTTTTGCGCATTTGAACAATGCCTGGTTCTGCTCCTTTAAAAGGCAATGTGGAGGCTGAGAGAGGCAGGCGGAGAGGCGTTGGTTGACGGGGGGGGGGGGGGGAT
>JARVGV010000630.1:19696520-19713507 GCA_031762435.1 Hypsolebias longignatus | reverse complement strand
TATACGGCTGAATCGGTATACGGCCGAGCCGTTAGAACGGATCTCGGCCGTAAACCGGGGACTACCTGTATTTACAAGGACTGTTGTTAATTTCTTCAATTCTATCTGATTTGGGAAGTCAAAGCGTTCTCAGAAGCAGTAAAACTAAGTTCATCTTATGTTTTGAGTGTAGAAGAAGTAGAACAACAGAAAGAAGCTTAATGATCCGTCACCTGTGAAACCAACGGTAATAGAGCAGACAGCAGCTTTCATAGCTAACAGCTGTCTTGTGATAAGTGTAAAAATTTCACATAAAACTGAAAAACATACAAAATTCAACACAAATGTCACCTGAAAACGAACATTAGATAACGTGTAGTATTTTCCTCTCGCCTGGGAACTTTTGTCCTTCGACTGGGACATTGCACCATCCTACCTTTGCACTTGGTTACGTGTCATCTGTTCCATTCGACTGAAGTCATCTCGTTTCTTGTTCAGCCTGTCTCGCAGGAATGAGTGAAATATATGCGTTTCTAATACCTATAGATGAGAGCACAGAGAAACATGCAGTGACTAATCTGCTGTGTTTGTTTGTTTCAAAATGTGCGACTTTACCTTCTTGTAAAACAACTGGTCTTCAGGTTCTCGCGTTCTCAGAAACTCCTCGCTGTTAAAAACCCTGTGTTCGTGGTTTAGAAAATCCTGAACGCCTCTGACAAAAAGAAGCAGAGCCAAATGTAACTAAGAGTTTGATTAAAAAACACTTTTACACAAGACTGCACAGGTATAACAAAGAGGACATTAAGTGAGATTTACCTAAAGATGTTGACGACGAACTCCAGGGTGATGTTTTGTATCTGTGAGTTAAGTTTCCTCTGCCAGCCTCGGCGGTGGGATTGAAGCGTGTTGACGTCCGTGCCCGTTCCAAGGTGGCACAACTCCAGGTCATAGTGAAGTGCAAGACACTCAGTCCTGGAAAACCAAACCAAATACATTTGTTCATTTAATCTTTACTTATACAGGTAGTCTCATTGAGTCACGAGGACTCATTTTCAAGGGAGACCTGTGTTAGACAGACAACACATGCAGACAACAATATACAATAAAAAGCAATTAAAATTAAAAAATTAGTGTTATATACAGTAAACACAGCAACGTGGTCCTGTTTGCACTGTGGTCCTGTTAGCAGCGTGGTCCTGATCAGTCAGACCTCCATTGCATGACTACAACTGGTCCAAAATGCTGCAGCCCAATTTTTAACCAGTACATGCAAAAGAAAGCACATTACACCAGTTTTGGCCTCCCTGCATTGGCTCCGGGTTCACTTTCAAATTCAGTTCAAAATCCTTTTGTACGTTTTTAAATCACTGAACAGTTCTGTCCCCTCTTATCTCATTGATCTGCTGCAGTCATATGTCCCACAGCGCTATCTGAGGTCAGTGAATCAGATGCTTCTTTTGGTTCCAGGAACCCATCTATGGTATGGAATGGTATGGTAGATGCTGCATGGACAGAGGACTTCAGAAAACACAGTGGACCAACACCAGCAGAGGACATGGACCCAAACCATCACTGACTGTGGAAACTTCACTCTGGACTTCAAGCAACCTGGATTCTGGACTGCTCCACTCTTCCTCCAGACTCTGGGACCTTGATTTCCAAATGACAAGAAAATTTGTTTTCTTCTGAAAAGAGGACATTGGACCACTGAGCAACAGTCCAGTTCCTTGTCTCCTCAGCAGGTAAGACGCTTCTGATGTCTCTAGTTCAGAAGTGGCTCGACTTTTGTAGCTCATGTCTAGGAGTTATCAGCCGATCAAGGCGTGACACCAGGAGTTTACACTATTGAACCTCTTCACAATATTCTAATCTTCTGAGACACTGGTTTTTAGTTTTTTATTATTTGTAAGCTATAATCATCAAAATTACAAGAAATAAAGGCTTGACATATTTCACTCTGTGTAATAAATCTATATGAATTTTACTTTCTGAAACAATTGACAAAAAAAAAAAAAATTCACAATATTCAATTTTTTTTACATGCACCTGTAGTTTCAAAAATATTTTCAACAGATATAGCATTTTTAACTTACAAGCCAAAGGTGTGTTGATTTGTTTAATCTTACTGTATGATACAAGTAGAAAACAGCCAGTCGTGTCCTTTTTAAGTGTCACCTTAACATAAAGCACTCCGCTGCAGTCTGAGGGATGGCAGGCAGGTTGATGGTTTCAGACCATGAAGAATGGACGACTCCTTCATCAATATTCACTAAGATTAGGTCCTCTGTCTCCTGTAAACAAACATAAAGACACGTACAATGAATACAATTCATCCTTACACAGCTTTAACAGAGAAGAGCTTAGTGTGAAGAACAAACGGCTTTTGTAAAAGCTGAGCTTCAGTGACACAATGAATAAAGATGAACACAAATGGGGAAAAACAGTTATTTGTGAATCCTGAAAGTGAAGCTAAATTAAACAAACAAAACACTTTATACTGGAAATTCAATTTGGGCAGGAAGGATCTCTAGTAGAGGTCCGTCCCACAGCAGATCCGAAGAAACTGACTGCAGATGCCAATGCGTCCACCCAGACCCAGCAGACCTCTTGGACTGCCTGAATGTCGGGGAGAACTCTTCCCCGAGCGATGGCCATTTCTCCCAGCAGCCTGCCGAGCCCTTCATCGCCGCAGACTTAACGGTGGGTGCCGGGGGACGATCTCGGTCCTCCCGCTGCCGTGAGCCGCGTTTCCCGCCACCTCCAAGATCTTGGAGGTCAGGCACTCAAGCACTGCCTCCAGGTAGACAGGAATGCATCCACGGTCCCCCCTTTTCAACTCATTTGGGATTTGGGGCTGTAGTTGAGGTAATATTTGAGCTTTTGAAATGTCAATCAGCTACTCTCAGTTGTAGAAAACCACTTTGTTGTTATGGTTACGCATCATAACAAATGTCCAAAAGTTGAAAAAAAAAAGTTTTCAGTAAAAATCCTTCCAGCTGCACAGCATCTGACACCAGAGGAAGCAAGCAACTATCTGAAAAAAGTGGTCAGCATCCAGAAAAAAGAGGAATTAAAGTTTCCTAAAGCGAAATCTCAGAATGAATGTGAGAGCTACTCCAACATGCAACCACCTTGAGCGGCGCAGTTCTAGAAACTGTTGCACATAAGACGTTTATATGGCAAAAACATGTTCCTAGAAACAATTATACTATTACACACAACAGTTGCTGTAACATTTACATAATATTTTACAATGTTACGTGTAACAGTAACACTTTAGTCCAATGGTTCCCAACCGTGGTCCTTGAGGAACACCGTCCTGCATGTTTTACTTGTTTCCCTGCTTTGACGCACCAGATTTGAAAGAATGGGTGATTAACCGGCTTCTGCAGAACTTGAGGAAGTAATTAAACTGAATCAGGAGTGTTGGAGCAGAGAAATAACTGAAACATTCAGGATGGTGTTCCTCAGGGACCAAGGTTAGGAACCACTGCTCTAGTCTAATAATAAAACACAAGCTCTGATCTAATTAAGTCAAAATAGCCTAATTTTTAAAATAATTAAACTTGGGAATACCTCATTTCAATAGACCACCACCGAAAAACGTTAATCAAACACTGTGAATTACACTTGTTGACTCACACCGGCAACTTCTTCATAATGATTTATGTGACAACCCATTAGGAAGGCGGTAGGAGCCATGAGGAAGTCCAGCATTCCTCTTGCCAAGACAGGAACATACGGATGCTGCCAGGATAGCGGCTGGGAGAAAACGTTAAGACAAAAGTTAAATAGTGTTTGGGAACATTTCTAAAAATAACAAAAACACAAAAAGTGGAATGTCACATCTTGTTCCTTGGACTAACCTGCAGATAAAACAGCAGAGACTCTGCAACCAGGGTGAGTTTGGCCCAGTTAGACGAGAACAACACAATTCTCTGTTCTTGGAGGAGGCAGGAGAGCACCTGGAAAATAGAGGAAATACATTTTGTGACTTTATATGTCACAGAACAGTCTTTTCGGTTATCCTCATTACCTGGAGCAGTGTCGTGGGAGTGAAACAGAGGAGTGGAAGATGAAGGTTGATGTCTATTATGGGGCTGTCCTGATCTTCTCTGGACGGGAGTACCACTTGAAGAGGACGAAGGCTGAAGGACTGAAATAGAAAGAATGACCAGATCCATCACACAAAGAAATTAAAACTAACATTGGACTGAGGAGAGAACGGAAATGTTGTCTTACCACATGCAGTTGTCCAGGAGGTGGTAAAGGCACGAGAGACAACTTGGCTGAAAACTCTTTGATCGTTTCCTCAAAGTCATCTTGTCTTGCAGTGCGTAACTGGACGAGTAGACTGAAAAATCGGAGGACCGAAAAGTCAAGTAGAAAATTGTACAAGGGGTTTGAAGCATTATTTCATATGACATACAAGTTATCCAACGTCTTTGAGTTTAAAAGAACTTCTTACCATGACAGACAGTCTTTCAGGGCATTGTAATAGGGAAACTTAGAAATGATGCACACAGAAAAGGGAACATAGAGACGAGACTTTGATGAATTCCACCGATGACCATTCTGGACAGCACCTTCCAGACAGGACTGACAAAGCAAAGAGTTAATGAGGAAAAAGCAGCCTTAATTTATTTGTTTCAACATGGCTTAAATGTACGTGTTTGTACCTGAACAGCTCTGTAGTACTGCACAACAACTCCATGGGTTCGGTTGCCAAAGAGGTCAGTGAAAACCAGGAAGTGATAACTATCTTCTTTATTCTCACTGGCTAAATGAAGACCACCTAGTCAAAGAAAACAAGATTCAACATAAAACAACAACCTCAAGAAACACCACCAGAGCCTCTGAGAACATTTAGTCCAAACTATGACAGGGGTTTTGACATTTTAAAGCATTTTCTTATATAAAAATGCAAAAAGGTTAATTTTCAAAGAAATAAAACACATATTTAAATAGAAGATTGTGCAAAAGTATTTACAGTACAAACATTGCACAAAAATACATGCAGTAAAAGACAGATCTGGGACTTTTACTTTTAAGACAGATCTGGGACTTTAGTTTGTTCCTAAAAGCCTGCATTAAAACAAAGAAATGTAAAATATGCACAAAAAATATCTGTAGATGAACACATTTGTCCAAATGTAATATCTGCTTAAAAATATTGAAGTCCAAACAAATTACCAATCTGCTGTGGAATGAAAAAAATCAAAAACACTGTACCAGGAAAACAAAGTTGTGGCAAAGCGATGAGGTCCAGATCCTTCGGAACGCTGATGTCCTCTGTTGCGGATGTCGCCTCATCTCGACTGTTTGTTTCTCCATTGGACAGTGACTGTACAGCACGATCTCGTTTCTTCTGCAAATCAAATACACAAGCAACTGATTCAAAAAGTGCTCTAAAAATTATATTTTAGTATAAATTGTTTTTGAATAAACAAAAAAAAAAAAGAAAAACCTTTTTGATGAAGCTCCTCCTCCTCTGAACACGGCTGAAAGCTGGACCAATGACATGGCTTGAGTTGGTTTCCTTGAAAACAAAGGGCGGGGCAAAGACCTGCAGTACCTCAGCTTCCAGCAGGGGGAGCTCACTTGACTTGCTCTGCAAACACGAAAAAAGTCTAGAAATTTTACTGATGGATTTTTGATCATGATGTAGAAACTGTAAAGACATTTGCATCATTTAACCTGAAATAAAAACTTGCTATGATAACACTTTCTGGTAAAATTTAATAATTGTAAGATACTCGAGTCAAACGTATAATTTGTTTTATGTTTTTTTTGGCCCATATTAATAATCCAAAAAAAAAAAAAAAAAAAAAGGGATAAATTTGTGAACTTTCCATCAGAGGTAATTAATGTGTGCTGATAAAATATTCCTGTCCTATAGATCAGTGGTTCTTAAACTGGGGACCCAGGAGCCATGGGAATTTGCGTGCCCGGTGCTTGGGGGTCCACAAAATAAATAAATAAATACTTTTCACATCTACTTTATTAAAAATTTTCCTCCCCCAGCTCCCGATATTTGCGTTCCGGCATCGATCGGTTAACAAATTAAGCTGTTACTTGGTCTGACTACTGCTGTTATGATTCTGTTCAGTTTTCTGTAATAATCTGAAGAAGTGGCAATACATTAATTATGTCCATTACGTGAATAGGTAAAGTTTTAAAGTGGTTTTTGATACTGCTAATTTTCTCAACAAAAAAATAATTTTTGGAAGTTGAAATTAAAAATGTTAAGTGTGTCTTGAATGAAAAATACCCCATGCTTAAAAGTATAAAAATTGTATTAACACTATTAAAGAACAGGACTTGTGTATTTATGTTACACACATATTTCCATTGCATTAAAGAGACAAATTGAAGACAATTATTTAATAAACATGAAGGTTATGAGGGAGTCCCTGAAATATTTTCTCCCCTGCACGGGGTCCCTGAACACAACATATTGAGAACCCCTGCTCTAGGTTGCCATCCAGCATTATGAGATTGTTTTGGTGCAAACATACTTGATGTACGTCACGAAGCTTATCACTGGGAGCCCCCACCACTACACATGCCTCCAGCAGTCCAGACGGGAGCTCTGCCATGACATCAGAGTACGCACACTGCCACAAACACAAACCACAAATTTACACATGCTGGTGAAATGTCATCACCATCATAACCTCATGATATTTTCACACAATTCAATTTAAGCCAGGAAAACAGCACGTTAAAATGTATTTTTACTGTTCAGAGCCGTTGTTACACATTAAAAGGAATGGATATCTGTGACATTTTCCCAGGAAATACATAAGAACATGTGTTTCTTAATGGACGATTGATCAACGTCCATTTATCTATCATCATGTTAAAAAAAAAAAAAAAGATTTTTTTAAAATATTTAATTTACCGTAATTCCCGATAGATGAATGGATGGATTAATTAATATGGGATAGTACAATTTTGTTTGTAAAGCTCTGAGCTGTTGATTTGAATTTCTTTGTGAAGAAAAAGTGTACAAATAGATTTTCTTAATAAACAGAAGTGTGACTTCACATATTTGACCCATGCTGGCTGAATGGGTTGATTAGAAATTTTTCAATATGTAGTTATTTTCATATCTGTCTCAAAAGCTTCAGAATGATAAAAAGTTCATTCAAATTTAGTGATTTCTTACCTGGCAACAAGCTAATTTTGTTTACAAAATTGCTGGTTTGAAATTGCATTTTTACTGGTCTACAATGATGTCACTGGGATTACTGGCCCGAAAAAAAAAAAAAAAAGGGGGGAATCTCTAAGCTTTACAGTGATGCTAAACATTACATGATGGGATTTCCTGGCACTACGACAGCAAGCAAAGCAAAATTTAAATATAATTAAAAGGACTAGAATTAAAAGATTACTTCTATAGACTGTTCTGTTAAAAAAAAAAAAACACACAAAAAAAAAAAAAACAACTTCAACTTAAAAAGGTACCGGTAGATTATTTTTTTTATTATTACTGTATTTTTGTTACGATGATTGATGGATGGTGCCTTTATAGAATCAACTTTACGCAAATCTCAATTACAACAAAAATCCCTTTCTTTGGCCAAGCAGCCTGTGCTCATTCTGACTCATTTGGCTCACATATTTAATATTTAATAGCCTGCTACAAAAGGTGATGCAATTTTTTTTTTTTTTTTTTTTTTGGCGTGTCTGGATTTTTATCCCTCCTGTTTGCAAAATCTCATTTATCGATTTACAGATACTGTATATATTTTTTAGACTTTCTAAAACGTTTTGAGTGAATTTGATGCAAGATGGCCACCACAGCCAACTGGTCTTAGAAACCACAAAAATGGCTATATGGCTCAGATAATTTTACAGATACTGAGATAAAATTTGGTTTGGTAGTAGCTGACAATCACCAACAGTCAATGCAATAGCAGATCACGCATTATATTACCGTATAGCATGAGATCAAAAATAACTGTGCAGTTTAACCAAAACAGCTATAAGTCAGTCATTGCTCAGTTTTAAGATGGTCCATCCATCCATTATCTTTACACGCTTCTTCCTTTTCGGGTTGTGGGGGCCACAGCAAACAGCTCTGTTAATCTGGTTCGATCATCCAGCTGAGTCTTTTTCTCTTTAGCCGTCATTACCTGATCATGTGATCGATGCAAGCAAGTTAGAAGAGTGACCATGTCCAGCGAGAGGCAGGGTACACGCAGGACAGGTCGCAAGTCCATCACAGGGACACATAGAGACAAACGAGACAAACAACTATTCTCACTCACACTTAGGGACAATTTAGAGTTACCAATCACCCTAACATGCATGTTTTTGGTCTGTGGGAAGAAACCCACGCATGCACGGAGAGAACATGCAAACTCCACCCAGAAAGGCCCTCGGCCGGGATTTGAACTGGGGCGACCTGCTCACTGAGAGGCGGCGGCTCTACCAACTGTGCCACCGTGCTGCCCAGTTGAAGATGGTCCAAGTGTAAAACTCTTGCATGAAAGGCGGCGGGCGATGTGCAGTGCTTCAAGGAATGATACATGTTGAATGTTCTACTTGGTATTTAAACTGTCACCATAGGCGACATGGGCGGCTGTGGCTGAGTGGTTAGAGCAGTTGTCCTCCAATGCAAGAGTTGGAGGTTCAAATCCACCAGCAGTCGAATGCCAAAGTGTCCCTGGGCAAGACAATGAACCTCTCATCGCCTCCGATGTGTCTCATCGGTGGATGCATGTGATAAAGCACTGATTAATCTCTTTAGAACGATTTGTTCAGTTAGCTTTGTATAGATCTAGTAGAGTGTTGTATGAATGAGTAACTGAGGCACAGATGGTGTTGTAAAGCTCTGAGTATCTGGAGAAGATAGAAAGGTGCTATACAAGTACAGTCCATTTACCACAGAGTTGAGACTTTACAACACAAACTATTTTCTTGTGATTACAGTATACCTACTTGCACTTTTCACAACGTTGTGACTTAAATTTTCTAATTTGGTTGACCTTCACGTCACAAAGATCAGCACTGGTATAATCTGACCCGGGCGGTTCTTAATCAACTGAAGCAAACAGCATATTTACTGCGCTGTTTAAAGAATTTCATGAGGAAACATCTGACTTCTGAGCTGATTGCAGTGACTCAAGTTCACGTCTCAGCTTTCACACACAACCTCAAAATTTAGGTATTTTCCCTTTTTCTTTAGATCTTTTAGTTTCCATCTCTGTTTCACAGCTTCTCTTGTCTTCTTTCACCTTGCCCTGCTAGCTCGCCTTTCTTTCTGTCCTTTTTTCCAGTCTCCAGGCCATTATGTTTTTTTTTACTAACTGCCCTGCTGTGTACCGGAAAAACACACACACTTGAGTCATTTTATAGCCCTTAAAGTCCCTTTAATTAGAGAACCTTGAGAAGGGATGCTGTGTGAAGCTGATTTTATGCTCAAAGCATATGATAAACATTAAATAAGTAACAAAATGTTGTGCAAATATTTAATAAAATGCAGATGTTGTGATATGTGCAAACCGAGGAAATCTGTACAAATTTGGTGCTCTCTTTTGAATAAAATGTGCATCATTTGCAAAATTTTAGAAGCAAAATAAATCAAAATTTTGGGTGAAAACTAGAAGCTGACTGTTCTTTAACAAACAAGTTCAACTTCATATCAGTCAAAAGGGAAGCTGCTTTGTTGTAGCTGACAGCCTTTCCAATAAACATACACTGAAGCCAAATGTATAGATTTTATTTTGTTTTTGACTTGGCCATTACCTATGTGAAATCAACAGTCTGTTAGCGAAATATTTCCTGAACAACTACACAGATTTTAATGAAACTTTTAGAAAGTAATGACTGCTGAATAACTTTTGGAGTCAACTTAGTTTAAAATGGCTACAGCTATTCTACACCACCCAACACTAAAATAGCTATAACCCAGTCAGTGTGACAGATGTTGAGCTGAGATTTGGTGTGGTAGTAGCTGAGAGTCATTCACAACACAAACTTTGAGGGACATCTTTCCACGTCATGAATAACATTATTCACAAATGACCTGACTGAACATTGTTGGATTTTTTTTTTTATTTTTACCTGGATTATTGAGCATGAACCTTGATTATTCACAAAGTTTGACCAAAAATGGCTACAACTCCATCGTTTCTCAACATAATGATCAAAACTCTGGCATTAATGGCGGCGGGCGATGTGCATTCCTTCAAGGCCCTCATTATAAGAGTTAAAAAACATAAAAAAGTGTTCTTTCTAATAAGTGGTTAAGAAAACCTAATTCACAGATGAATTAAAGACATTTAAGGAAATGTGTGATTTCTATCCTGATGCATGCTCAGTAATCCAGATAGATCAATCTAAAGTCAGGTCCTCTGGACAGATTCTTTGTTGAAATGTTAGTCTTTTATACAAAAGACTTCTTCAGTCTGGAGCAGTCTTATAAATAAAACATTCTGTGGATCAACCAGTTTGCTGCTGACAGCCAAAACTCGCTGCTCACATGCAAAAAGAAGACCATCAGCCTAACAATAGAGCATCAGTGGCTGCTTGCTATTCACAGACGGTTGAGTGATACTGGAAATAACAGCATTGTAAGAGGGTGACAAACGGACGTGGAGGCCTCCACCCCTGTTTAAAGATGGACGGTTTCTCGATGGCTCCCTTCACTCCTCTCTCAAACAAATGTTCCTCTCTATCAAGGATGTGAACATCTTCATCCCTGAAAGAGATGGCCTGCAGATGAGTGTAGATCACAGAGTCCTGGCCTAATGATGTTGATCTTCTGTGCTGGTCCTTTTGTCCAGTGGCTGTTTAATTTCCCCAATGTAAGACTGATCACAGCCCTCCTGGCACTGAACAGCATATACTGTACTCTGTTTGTGCCGGGGGGGACTGGATCTTTGGGGATGAACCAGTCTTTGCCATGATGTATTTTGGGGTTTAAAAGCCACATGTTTAGAAAATAAACATCAGTTTCTCTGAAACTCCTGCAACATATGGAATGACCACTGGTCTAGGTCTGGGTTCCTCTTTTTCACCTGATGGCTGGCTGGTCAGTTGCTGTTATTGCTAGTATCACTCAGCCCTCTGTGAATAGCAAGTGGCCATCAGGGCACTAATGATCGGTCGTTAGGCTGATGGTCCTCCTTTTGCATGTGAACAACTAGTTCCGGCTGTCACCAGCAAACTGGTTGACCCACTATGAGAAGGTTCTATTTATATAAGACTGAGTTTGTTGCATCTCCTCAGACTGAAGAAGTTTTCTGGATAAAAGACGATATGTTTCAACAAATAATCCATCCAGAGGACTTGACTTAACTTTGTTAGAGTTGTATAGTTACTGTTTCTCAGCACACATAAAAAATGTGTTGTAAATGTGATCATAAAACATGAAACACCTCGCTAGATGTATATTTTTCCCATTTGAACCTCGGGGTCACTCGTTTCTCTGCCTTTTAAATGTGGCAGTGTTTAACTTCATCCGGGGGGGGGGGGGGGGGAACAAGCTGAGCGGGTTTATTGAGCTGCTCTGACAGGAAAAACTCTTAAAACGAGTGACAAGCTCTTTTATAGTCACCAAACAGAGTTTAAAGACTTGTATGTGTTTCTGAGGGGGAAATAATGATCTAAGCAAACTGTCAAAATGAAGAAATAAATGAAAATGTCAGCAGGAAATAGACGGGGCCTCATTTCTTAGTTCCTAAAATATAACTCTTTTCCTTACACAGACCAGAAGATTTCAATAATGGTGAAACAAAATGAGGCCTCTCTACTTCTCTTATTGTGTTGCTCAGCCACAAAAAATAAAAATGTACTAAAATGTTTTGTTGTTTTGTAACAACTGTGCTAACTTTTCTTCTGTTTGAGCCGCAATGTTGATGCGGGTGAACACATAATAAAGTGAATTGAACACGCTTTTACTAATTACTGTGTAAGTTATGACAGAAAAATAAAAAACAAACAAAAGTCAGATAGATAAATTCAAGCAACTTTTAAATCGTCGAGTAACTGACCTTAAATTAATCGATCATCTCCACCGGATATTGTTCAAACGATCGGTTAGCTCGCTAACGCAGCTCCGGTTTGCTCATAAATCCGTCAAAAGTCTAAAAAAACCGCAGCTGTGGCTTTAACGCTGGCATTTCGCTGTAATTCAAAGCTCACGCACACGCACACGCACGCTGGTTTGCCGCTGCTTTGTCAAACTTTGCCTGGAAGCGTTCACGGGTGTTTCCTGTAGCTGGAATTTTCAAAATAAAAGCAATTTCGTTCACGATTCGACGAGCTGGATGAAAAAGAGTCCAATGGCGCTACCTACTGTTCATTTAAGGTACTGCATCTTTTTATTCCTGGGTCAAAATTCATGGATTGTTGGATCCACCATGGATCCTTGAGATTTAATTGTGTACTTAATAATTTAATCCTATATTTAATGATTTAATGATGTATTTAATAATGACATGACATATTATGTATCATTGTGTATGTATTTATGTATTGAATTATTTAAATTTGTCACATTCTCTCCTCCATACATGAGCAATCCATTGTAATCCATGAATTCATGGATAGACAGAGGATCCCTGGAAGGTGCCACAGAAGCCGGAGGCAGGCAGCTGACACCAGAAGTGCCACAGTATATTTTTTTTCTTATTTTTTAATTAATTTGTTAGAAATAAATACTGTACTCATGTTCATATTCAATATTCAATCTATAGATGCCAAAGTGCCACTGTATTCCCTTTTTTAAATTGATTTATTTGAAATGAAATTACTCATATTCATATTCAATATTCAATCTAGAGAAGCCGTGTCATCTGCCACAAAATCCCTGGCAGGTGCCACAGAATCCAGAGGCAGCGTGGCAGCTGACACCAGAAGTGCCACTATAGCTGCCTCTGGCACGATTTGAGCTCGGCCCTGCTCAGCCTCAAGTGGAGGAGTTCAAGTATCTCAAGGTTTTGTTCATGAGTGATGGAAGATCGGACTGTGTGATTGACAAACAGATTGGTGCAGTGTCTGCAGTATTGTGGACTCTGTGCCGGTCCGTTGTGGTGAAAAGGGAGCTGAGAGCTGTAAGGCAAAGCTCTAATTTACCGGTCGGTCTATGATCTTACTCTCACCTATGGTTGCGAGCTTTGGGTATTGACCGAAAGAATGAGATCTCAGATACAGGCGGTTGAAATGAGTTTCCTCCACAGGGTAGCTGGACTCTCCCTTAGAGATAGGGTGAGAAGTTCAATTTTACGGGAGGGACTTAGAGGAGAACCGATGCTCCTCCACATCAAAAAGAGCCAGTTGAGGTAGTTCGAGAAGGAAGGACGCTTCCTGGGCACCTCATTAAGGAGGTGCTTCAAGCATGTCCAACTGGGAAGAGACCTCAGTGAAGACCAGGGACACGCTGGAGAGACTTGGCCTGGAACACCTTGGAATCCTCCCAGAAGAGCTGGAAGAGGTGGCTGTGGAAAAAGGCCTCCTGCTCACGCTGCTGCCCCACAACGCATCTTTGGAATAAGCAGAAGATAATGGATGTCTGGCTGGCTGGATGGACGGGGTCAAAATTTACACCGTCCACAAAATTGACAATTAATTATGGCACTTGTGTGGTGCAGTTACCGGTACTTTAAATATAAAATATTAGCATGAATAAATGGACAGTTTGTCAAAATTTATTCACAAAATGTAATTTCTTAATACTGTAATTAGAAACACAAACACCTTTTTACAAGTTATACTGATCGCACATTCACAAGAAATATAATAAAATCAATAAAGTTTGATTTGATTTGTTTGTCATTGACTCTGGGCAGCCAGCTGCAGATTAGTAACAGATTATGAAACTGTGTCTGGTGCAGATTAAAGCAGATCACAAAAAGAGTTTGAGACAATGTAGCCGGATGTGATGGATTAGAGTTCTGTCCGAACAAGAACATTTTTTTTTCACTTTTACTGTTAATTTGGTTCTTTTTTTTCTTTCTGATTATTTCTAACAATTTAAACCAATGTTTTTACTCACATAATTCAGAGGTAATTAATTTGAAGAATCATATTTGAAAGTTTGCCTTGCACAGTACAAACCTAATGTAGTTTAGTTTCACTTCATGTGGTTATTATGATACTAAAAAAAAGTTCAAAACGTTAATTTTATTTAGTCATCAAATTTAACAGCATAAGTTTACTAAATCAGCTGTGACCTATTTACAGCAGAATCCCGGTCAGAAAATAATTGGTTAGTGTGCTGAGTGTGGCTGCAGCATCCACACATCCAGGGCAGCTTTTATTCATTAGGTCATAATCGCCTTCATTAATCTGGACAGTTAAAGCTTGGATTTTAGAATCCAAGGCTTCACAAGCCAACATTTTACACTAAACCACCCAAAGTTAATGCAAATGGCTGCAAAGTAGTGCAGGAATTTTCTAGATAGGAAAATCCCGAGGTGATTAAAATAAAAGCAAGAAAGGCAAGCTGGAGACTGCTTGCTCAGTTATATTTAGTACATATTTCATCTATTTCAGTAATTATTAATGGTTCAGGTCAAAACAATTCCAATTTTATATTTGCATAGTTAGATTATTATTAATATATGCGAATGTGTGTGTGTCTGCCATCAGTATTTACCTTTTTAAATAAACTTTATTTCAATCAGAAAACATTACAAAGTTCCTCCAAACCAAACAACAAAATATACAAACATGTACACACAAACCGTATTAAACTAGACCTCACATTTCTTAATTAACTATAAATGCAACTGTCTCAGTAAATATACAAAAATAAAATTCAAGCATAAATAGCAGAGGGTCTGAAACAATAAACCAATAAATGCAATACAGAGAGAATAGGAAAAAGGGGTCTGCTTATGGGGTAAGATTAAATTTCTGAAAAAGAGTTATTGTTCTTATAAGTTTCTTATTGTTAAAATTAAGCTTATCAATAGAGGCAATACTGTATATATTTTTAGGTCAGTTTCTTTAAAATTATTAAACGAGGGTATTTTTTCATTCCAGTATTTACTATTTGTCATCCAGACAGAAGCCAAAACCAGTAAAATCCCATCCGCGAGAGAAGTCCTTTTGTTGTAACACAGAGTGGCCACTAGATGTCACTGTCGACTATAAAAATTGACAAGCGCACCTTCATGGACTGTAAATCAACATTGAAAATACTGTACAGTACTTGAGCTTCCATAGAAATTAAATAAAACGTAACTTCAGAGGTACATTCAACCTTTATTCAGACAGGTTAATCCCAGTGAGCCTCGGGGACTCATTTTCAAGAGAGACCGGAGAGGTAGTAATCATATAAGGGATGTACTGTGAAAATCATTCATTCCTCAAACAATGGAAAAATTTCAAGCCAATTTCAATGCAAATGAAAAAGAAATTGCCAACAGCTAATTCTATATGTGCGAGTTTAGTTTTACTCATTCACTGCATGCATTAAATGTAAAAGACAAAAAAAGAAGACAGAAAAAAGTAAAAAGCACCATTTGTGACCAGATGCCAATCCCCAAACAATAAGAACACGGTTACAAAAACAAAGATTACAAAACCTTTGTTTTTTGAACAAACAAAGTTTTGTTTACTTGAGAAAGAGACAAAGTAATTAAAATTAGGTCAAATGTTAAACCTACCAGTGATATTTGTTTACACAGAACCAGCAGTGCGATTTGTTTACACTGAGTATGGACCCATATTTTAAAATTGCATTCAATATCCCTGGAAAACTAAAGACGACACTTTCAAAGAACACCAGTTGATTTAATTCAAGATAACTTTTTATTTAATTTCATATAAGGTCATGTTACACCATGACAGTACAGGAAAGTAGGCGGGGCTTAAAGCCCAGCTTCCCTTGTGCTCAGACTCTGGTTCCAAAAATAAACTTCCTGCTGGTTTAGATTTCCAACAATACAAGAAAGTGAAGAAACTTGTTATTATAAGTACGGTATATATGGTCCTAAGCCAGTAAATGTTAAAATAGACACTTAAATATTTCTAAATTTTTAATGTCTTGAATACAGTTTCTCTTAAAATCAGTCAACATACACAATTTTTCAATTACAGTATTTTTATTTAAAATTTTACACTTCTAACACAGTTCCTACATTATTATTAAATGATTGTTTAAGGATGAATATAACATAAACTTATCAGTTTTAAAAAAGTACAGCAAATAGTCCACACTTTTGTTTACAACTAAATTGGAGGATCATTTACAATTGTTTGTGGAAAATCTCCCATTATTCAAATGTCAATAAACGACTTGTACAGTAATAGTTGGCAACAAAACACAACTCTGCTAATTTTGTTGATTTATTATAAATTATGCAGTAGACTTTTGGTAAATGATTTGTACTTACTGCTTTTATATCATAGATGAAACAAATATTTAAAAAAAATTATAATTAAAGATACTGAAAATTTGAGCATCATGACAGCTAAAACGTTTTTTCTTTGAAAAAAGAAGCTGAGAACTCGTTTCATGATTTTTTTAAATTAAAAGCTTTGTGTGAAAAATGCTATGCTAAAGAGATAAATCACACCAAGCCTCCGCCATTTTGAGAACCGAAGAGAGACCGCCCATGTCACATCAAGAGGCCTCCCTCCCATTTTTCTTAAAGAGACACGCTGCTCCTCCCTCACTATCCATCCTTCAGTTCAAACAGTCTTCTACTGCTTTCCAGTGGTCAAAAAGGGTACTACACAGAAGAACGAACATTTCTCCTTAAATTTGACAATAATTACTAACTACAGAATTGTCAAATTTCAAACAATATTATAATTTATTGCAATGATTTGTTAGACAATTAATCGCCCAGCAAAATTAGTTATCGTGACAGGTCTAGTAAGAATCGACTTTAAAATTCTCCTGTTGACATTTAAGTGCATTAGTGACCTTGCACCCTCACACCTTTCTGACCTATACTTCAACCTATGAATAATTACGTAGAGTTATTCATTTTGTTATGTAGTTTGAGGAGTTATTAATTTTGTTATGTAGTTTGTGAATTAC
>JARVGV010000630.1:19674862-19689641 GCA_031762435.1 Hypsolebias longignatus | reverse complement strand
CCACCCCCCAATACCTACTGCAAACTCTCTCTGAGACATGGTGTCAGTTTATAGTCAACAACAAAGACTTTAACATAAATACCAAACCAGAACAGGTAAATAACATGAAAAACCCATTTTCACACTCAGAAACATTGTAAACAGTATGCACACCTAATTTCTACCCATCATGCTTTGCAACTGTCTGTGGGATGTACCTCTCACACGAGTTCACACATCTTTACTTTAAATCAGCTTTATTACCGAGAGAATATTGATGACGCTCAGCAACTTTGTAGTTAGTTTTTAAAAGTAGTTGACCACAAAGAGGATCGCTATCGTGAGTTTATTCATTGTAGTAAATGACACGAGGGAGACGTCCGACACACATTTCATGTGTCAATCGGCTTCATTACAGTTTAGCATTAGCGAATCTAATGTTTTGTTTAGTGAATTAGTAGTCAGCAAAGCTCATTTTTTGTTTAGATTGCACCCCACTCGTAAAGAGATTTTTTTAAAAAGTCCATCATCAGTGTTGAACCCATTCATCAACAAAAAACTCAACATAAAATCAGCTCTTAACTCTTTCAGACTGATCGCAATTATTCAGATTTTATTATAAATCATTGATTTTGTCATTATTTATCTTAGACATATGACAGACCTTATGTCACTCTTGTATCTTTTGGTAATAAAGCTAAAAGCACTGATTTGCTGAAAGAAAAACATGCATACACAGTATACTGCATTCAGCCTTTCCATGGCTTAAATGAAATTAGTTTAAATATTGCAGAGAAAACTTGCATGTTTCTGAGTTCTGCAAAGACAACTGTCACCTAATTAGTCTATTAATGGATTAAACGTGATGCCAACATGGTACATGAGACAAAGCTGTAGTAATTACCTCCCACATGTAGTGTACTAGTGCTGAAAGCATTTCTCTAGTTCCACAATTTGCTCTTATTCTGTTTGAACGTTTCTTTAATTGTAGCCTTGCTCTGTTCTGTTTATAGAATAAGTGACTCCTTCAGGATGTGTTGTGTTCACTGAAAGTGGTTTGTTTGTGTTGCCAGTCATCACATACTTGCTTAGTTCAGGTGCAGTTTTCACATTGTTTTTAGCAATTTGGAAATGAAGCTTAGGAGTATGAAGTGAATTTCTTTTGTTTTGACTTTATAGACTTTAGTTTACCAAAGGTTTTTAATGTGTTATTTTAATGTACCTAATTTGTGTTCTAGGAACGTGATGGTATGCGAGCCATATTGGAGTCCTATGACAGCGAGCTGGCATCTGCTGAATATTCTCCTCAACTCAGCAGACGGCTCAGAGAAGCAGAGGACATACTGCAGAAAACTCAGAACCACAATACAGAGATGGAGGTGTGAGCAGAAACATTCTTGCACTTTTACTCTCATACTTTATCTATGCTTTTTAGGGCTGCACAATATATTAAAAATGTTTTCAGTTCAAGTTCAAGTCGATTTTATTGTCATTTCCATCACATGTGGTACATGAGGTGGAACGAAATGATGTATGCAGGGTCCCAGTTATACCCAAAAATAGCACAATGGAGAAAACAAGTTATTGCAAAGTGATGACAATATTCAACAATAATATCCCAATCGTGTTTTCTCTTTCCAATTTCCTTGAGAGGGGCTGGATCTTATTCCACTCTGGAGTTGCCCATGGTGAGAGGCGCAGAGCTGGCCCAGAACTCTTACCCCCTCAACTTGGTGACTGTGTGATGTAGTTTTCCCCAGTAGATGAGAGGGTAGCTTCCTATGCCTTTGGGTGGGGTACGGGCTCTGACGGTTGTGTGTGCCTATGTGCCAAAAGGCAGTTCAGAGTATCCAACCTTCTTGGAGTTTTTAGTGGAATTGCTGGAAGGCGCACCAGCTGGGGACTCCTTTATTCTGCTGGGTGGCTTCAATGCCCTCGTGGGTAACAAAAGTGTGACCTGGAGGGGCGTGACTGGGAGGAATGGTCTCTCTGATCTGAACCCGAGCTGTGTTCTGTTGTTGGACTTATGTGTTAAGTCATTGTTTGTCAATCACTAACATCATGTTCGAACATAAGGATGTCCACAAGTGCACTTGGCACCAGGACACTCTTAGGTTGTAGATCAATGATTGATTTTAAAGTCGTGTCATCTGATTTGCGGCTGTTTGTTTTGGAAACTCGGGTGAAGAGAGGAGCTGAGCTGTCAACTGATCACCACCTGGTAGTGAGTTGGATCAGATGGTGGGGGAAGATGTTAGATAGACCCGGTAGACCCAAATGTGTAGTGAGGGTTTGCTGGGCATGCCTGGCAGAAGAACTAGTTAAAAAGATATACTCACACTCCAGGGAGAGCTTTAACCACATCCCAGCTGAGGTGGGGGGCACTGAGTCCGAGTGGGCCATGGTCCGTGCCTCAGTTGTTAAAGTTACTGCCTTGACCAGTGGCTGCAAGGTTGTTGGTGCTGCTCACTTGTCTGGCCGATAACCGATGCCGATGTGCAGATCCAGTATTAAAAATGCAGGTTCCTTCATGACCGTGGAACACTGGACCTGCTCTTTACTTGGACTAGAACCACTGCTCCTCCAAATGGAGAGGAGCAAGTTAAGGTGATTTAGGCATCTGATGAGGATGCTCCCTAAGCACCTCCCTAGGGAAGTGCTTCGGGTATGTCCGACTGGGAGCAGACCCCATGGAAAACCCAGGACACGCTGGAAAGGCTATTTCTCTTCTTTGGTCTGGGAACACCTTGGAATCCTCCCAGAAGAGCTTGAAGAGGTGGCTGCAGAAAGAGATGTTTGTGCCTTCCTGCTCAAGCTGCTACTCCCATGACCCAACTTCAGAACAAGCAGAAAATAATGGATAGCATCGTTTCCCCTAGATTACTTGCCATGGCAGGGTGCTCATCTCATCCGTGATGTTTGTTTGGGGGTGGGGGTTTCAGCGTCAGTGAAGAGGCTGTTTTAGCTTTTTAGCTAGTGCACCTGTATTGTGAGCCGCTAGCTTAGCATTACATCAGTGCTGACAGGTGGTCGGATGGGGCACGGTTCGGTAGACGGGGCAGGGTGTCCCGTTTGTATAATGGTAGGGGAAACACTGGATAGATGTTTTCCCATATGTCGCATGGTTTAGTGTTTTTACAACAGACAATAATAGACAAGGCACAAAAGAATGTGCCTTGTCTATTATTGAATGTACCAGTGCTGCAGTTGATAAATGAAATCCATCCCCTGCTTCACTTACCGGTACATACTTATATTTTTTCATATTTTTCAGATGAATGAGGTAGTGTTTCCATAATTTTTTTTTAAATACGGTATTTGTTTTGAAATGAACTGTCTGTATCCTTTTGTTCTATCTATTCAGGCTCAGTTGACCAAAGCCCAAGACGAGGCAGGAACCCTCAAACTACAACTTCAAAGAGTAAGATAAAAATACAAAATTCTAAGAAGAATTAAATGGTAAAACAAATAGGATGTTGTTTTATAGAGTGATTACTTATTGATGGACACTTTACCCTGATGCTAATTTTTGATTGTTCTGCAACATCAGGTTTTAAGTTTTCACAATTTAGTTTATTGGTTTACTTACTGATAAGCCACACACATTTGTTTGTCCAGCTTTACTGATACAATGGGTGGTGGATCCCTCATGTTGCACACTTATGATGATGTTTTCAATTTTAGTCTAAGCGCATCCTTAAAACTTGTTAAAAAGGCAAATTCATATTTCATAAATTAAGGTCTTAAAATGTCTTGAATTCATAAAAAAAATGTGCAAGTTGGTCTTAAATACATTACCAAAAGGTTTTATAATTAGTTGGGGCAGGAGGGATTAAAGTTCTTTATCACCACAATGGATTTCTGTCATCTGTAAAAATGAGGAGGGGGGTAAAAACGTATTTAAAGCCATGCGATTTAATGATGATACGGAGATTAAACTGATGCTGCTTTCAAGCAATAAAGAATACTAGAGCTACAGTTTTGCACAATCTTAGCAAAGCAGGGCGGGTCGTGCTGTCTGATTCACTATGAGCCCAGACCAGAGAGTCTGCAGGTGAAAGCGTCATTCAGCATTTCCAGTACTTTTTCGCAAGGACAGTGATGACACTGATTTCCAAGGTGATGACATGTAATAAATTATTAAAAGTCTATGTATTAAATGTATGTGTTCACACATGACCAGTTCACTGCATCTGGGAGCGATACCTGAACTGAAACACCCATTATTACACCAGGGATTAAAGCAGGAAAAAAATAATTTCACTGAAAATGTTTTCACACCTAGAGGTTACCCAAGCATCATTGCCCCCATGGCCTCATCCTACATACATGCACACACCAATACATACATTTGAGATCTTATTCCTGCATACAGGTCACTTGCCAAACATTTTCATGTAATGACAAGTATACTGTGTACATGATCTTGTTAAAAGTACAGGTTGTCCTCGACCTACGGCGCTCCGTACTTACGGTGCTGCCCCCAGTGACGTCATCGCGCCGTACGTTGCCTTTTTTATGCAGCATTTTATTTAATTTTTTCGCTTTTTTTTTTAGGGTATTTTGTTAGCTAAATGCTTGGAAACACATTAAAACACATTAAAACGGCCGTTCTAAGTTGTTTTACATTGAAAAAACGTGTTTAAAAAGACGTTACCGATCGCCGTTTAGTTTCAGTTTCGATTTACGGCCGTAAATCCGGACATACGGCGCCATGTGCGTTCTGCTCCGACCTACGGCAGAATCGACCTACGAACGGTCCTTAGGTCCGGAACCTGTTCGTAGGTCGAGGACTACCTGTACTGTACAACATTTTGGTGTATGTAGCTGAGTCATTAACATGTTCAAAGTGCTGCTCATTGAGCAAGATCTTTGCTTAAAACTTTAGCATTAACTGTCGTAGTCAAATCCGTTTGTCTGTTAGCAAAATATCAGTCCATCTACAACTTATTAACTTTTGGAGTCAGTTCAAATCAGCACGACCACCACATCTCATTAAGCAAACACAAAAATGAGAATAACTGTCAGTTTTAGAAATTTGAAATTAGAATTTAAAAATAAAAGCATATTTTAAAGATGATGATATGAATTGATGTTTTACTTTTGCCACAATATAATTGAAACATTAACCATTGAATCGATATATAGATTTAAATTGATGTATTGGTACACCCCAATAAGCATTCCTTCAAAGAAAGCTAGGCGTTTGTCTGTAAATGAGTACAGTATTCGAGTCCAAATTTCTGATGTTTTATGTGAGTGTTATGGTATAAACTCTGAGTCTAATAATTCAGCATCCATCTATCCATCGTGCAGGGGAACCTTATTTCCCTGCATGACTCATTTCTGGATGTGGCTTCAGTTCTAAAGGAAAAGGTGTGTGTGTGTGTGTTGGGTGTTTAGAGATAGGAAGCTAAATGAACATCCATTCCCTTTGCTTCTGGACTGCATTCAGGAAGCCGACCCCCAAGCCCCTCAGTGCACACACATTTTTTAGAGCACTTATTGTACATCCTAAACACACTGCGTCCCTCAGGAGCTGAAAAGGAAAACGCCTTCTTCCTCTCAAAAACACCAACACTGCTCAAACTGTTTCGTGTGTGAGCTGTGTGTCTTTTTGCAAGATAGTTTGTGTTCCACTCCACTGCAATGTTGAAGTGCTTACTTAAGACAACTTGGATAAACATTGTGTTTGTCTTGTCAGTCGAGGATATCATTTTACTTCTTAAAATTTGGATGTGCAAAATCAGTGAAAACGTAGTCGGTTGTGTCTGTCTAAGGTTGAGTTATGCAATATGATGTCACAGGATGTGGATTTGCAAAAGATTACATGTTTTTTTTTAACAGCATTATTGCTTATGTCTGAATATGTCTGAAATGATTTGATGTGCATTTTAATATTTATTACTGGAAAAAGTGCACTAATATAAAGTAATCAGGCCTATTCTGGACTGGTTGGTACCAAAGTATTAAACTCCATCTGCTGCGGACATTAAAACAGCAAAAGCATTTGATAATCATAAATGGCTTAGAGATGTGTTTGCACTCCATGCACTCCAGTCATAGCTATTCTTTCTGAAGTGAAGGATAAAAACAATGCAAATCTGATCCAAACTCAGCTAAAATACACAAAATATTGTTGTGTGTTACAATAACCTCACATAAAGCTTACTTTCTGAAGGTATATCCTAATATATCTGAATATGTTTTGTAAAATAGCTGCTACTATGTTTATGATGCAGCTTTCCAAAATAAAGTTGCAACCAGCATTGATGTTATTGCACAAAACAATATGTTTGCAGTTTTGAAATTACAACACAGTAAGCATTATGTTCAAACACTTTTAATTTGTCTTCTTTAATTGTTTGATCGAGGGGAATCAGTTACCAGCCACACTGGTTTGTGTGTCAGCAGTAAATATCTAAACAGGAATGTCCCAATTCATTATTATATATTTTCAATATTTTTGTTTGATTTTGTTGTTAAAAATAACAAGAATAGAAACAACTTTACCAAAGGTTGTTTTCCTTATTATAAAGCTATAGCCCATTCCAAGAAAATATGTTGCATATTTTAATCAAAGTAAATAAGAGATTTGTTTGAAATGCTGTGTTGTAGAGAAAAAAAAACAAGCACCAAACTTAGACTTTGTATTAGATTCACCACATGAATAACTGAATCAATAACAAAACTTAATGATCTGGACAAACCCAAATCAAACCATTTGCCTTTCATTCAATAAAGTTAGAAATTGATAAATTCCACAAATGTCACTAAGGCATAGACCTGAAGTTTTAAATTCCAGTAGAGTTGCTTGAGAAGTGCTATAGGCAGCTGTTAATAATAACAAATAATTTAGATAATTGATTGTCAGCTATGATTATGATTAATACTTTTACCTGAAGGGAGACGATGCTTATAAATGAAGTCATGTGTTAGTACATGTTATCTCAGGTCTGTTCGGCTTTGTGACCTAACTTCAGCAGCTGAGTTTTGCTTCAAAACACTCCTGTGAGGGTGTCTATGGGTTTGTGGTTGCACACGAATAGATACATGTGCAATGCATTAGCGTTGTCAGGTTACCAGAAATTTGCTACAATGGAAGGAAATTACATCACTTTTGATATTCTTGTCTATTTTGGGGGGGCTTCCACGCACAAGGGCAAATCCAGAGATATACAAACACTTATAACACGCCACCTTCTGTTAAGCAGGCCACTATAAAGACGTGTTTATGTGAAATATGTTTATTAAGAAGCCATTCCCATTCCTCAACCAGAATGACTCAAGAAACTAATGATGGTTCTCATGTTTCCTCCCTTTTCATTGGGCAGTGATTAAACTGCCCTCAGAAAAGTGCAATTAACCACTGATGTTGTAAATAATTTGGCCTTTGTCCTCTTTGTGTGTGTTTTGTGTGTGCTTGTGTGTGTGGGTGTGTGTGAATGTTCAGCGAACAGTCAGTATAATTACATTAGATGAGTCAGAGAGGCAGGGAGAAAGAAGTTATTGTTAGTTGTTGTCATATGGACAGACAGAAGAGATGTGGTAGAAAAAAAATCAAAAGTAAAAAGTTTTTTTGTTTGTTTGTATGCATAAATGTAGAAAACACATCGTTATCGGCTCAGCTGGAACCACTTTATTTTTTATTTTTATTTTTCTGCAAGATGTTTAAATTCACATTTTTATACAGGAAATAGCCTCGTTTATAGGTTTTTCTTACCTCCTGGTCTCCTGCCTGGCCTTTTGTTCAGCTGTTCACTGGTTGCAATATTCTTGGATAAGACTCAGGCAGTACTTTATTCAAATAATAATAAATGGGGTGTTTTGTGCTACAATGGTTAAAGACCGGGGGTGTAATGGGTTTTCCATATCTGACTTTTGGAAGTAGGTTTCTTCTTACAGCCAATATGATATTTTGATTATGGAGTAAAAAATACCCCCTCTCTTTTTTCTTGATCACTCTATGTATAAAATTACATCTGTGCTTCACATGCATTTGTAAAAGTGTTTCCAAATTATAAAGGCATCCAACATTTCTCTTATCTGTCTTCTTGTCTGCTCCGTTCTTCAGCTTGTGTTTAGACAATAAAAGTCTGAAAAACATCCTCACGGATGTCTTAATCACTAAAATGTCCCTGAGTGAGGAGACCGTCCATACCAGACATGAAATAAGGGATTATGCAAAGGTGTTTATTTTCACGAAAGATTCATTTAGGCGTTCATCACATGCTATCCATTTAGCATTAGAAATAGGTTGGTTTGTTAACCTTGTATCAATCTGATGAAGGTGAAGAATCAGAAGCTTTTTCCACACATTGTCTGTCCTTGTGTTTCTGCTGTCAACATCATGCAGCTATGCAAAAACAGGTTAAAACTTCTACAAAACGGGAACGTGTACAAACCGTTTTCTCAGGCCCCAAAAAAACATAATTAGAAACAAGGCAAACACAAGTGTCTATTTAGCTAGTTGTTTGATCTCATAAGGTGCTTTCAAAAAACACCTCAATCTAGATGCCTTCTGGCTGCCTCTGTCATTTTTTTAAATAGACCTAGGCAGTGAGGGGGTCAAAGGCAGCCAACCTACCCTTGATTCGCCTTCGTGCCCCTAAAGGCCCCCACATACTCGAGCGCACTTCACTCCGCGGAAGTCCGCACATACTTGAGGTGTACTCAACATGGACGTCCACCGGAAATATCCGCGCAAAGATAAATTTTTATGACCGCACACTTGGAGTTGCACAATAAATTGCCTGGCAACGGTGTTCACCTCAAACTGTTTTATATTATACTCCCCCTTTGGTTCTGTGATGCTCGCTTGCATTTTTGAACGCTCACGTCTGTGTGCACATGGCCGGCTTTGTGAATAGTCGTAGGCAGCATGAAGAACGAATGGTCATTTTGCATAGCTGTTTCATGAAAGAGCCTCTAGATTTGTCTCCACAGTTCTACAAACAAGCTGCACCCACACATAAAAACAAAAGAAGTCAAAGTCATAATATCTTAGAGACACAAAGATCAGGGGTGAAACACCTGGATACAAGCCATACATATGACATCACGCTCACTGAGGCTGGTTTGCTCACATAAACTACAGTGGCTGAGGTCAGATATTGGTTAAATGCTCCAGTGTCTGTCTGTGTGTCAACGTCTGCATGTCTGGCTGTGTGATTAGTCACCAGCAGGAGCACTCATGCAACAAAGCTTCATTGATGAATTGTTTGGTGGCTGTCTGTTTGTACTATGGTTGCTTCTGTTTTTCTCATTATCTGGTTAAAAGTTGTCACAGGCGGATAAATTATACATAAAAAAAAAAAAAAAAGAAATCAGCATACAGTATTTTGTTTTGTATTACTGATGATCAATGATTCATAACTAGAGTTCACCAGGAACTGAATAACTACATGGAATTGATGAAACTGGTAATCTGTGTCAAACTGAGTCCATTTTAACAGACTTTATTCATGCTGATCATAGTTTTCTTTATTTTAAAATAAATATATACTGTATACTGTATATAAAAAAAATCCTATTGATTATGACACATCCACTAGGGGGTGGTGTTAGTGCACTAACTACATGAAACGGGGATTCTCACATTCAGAGTTTAGACTAACCTTCTAAATGAGAGTCAGACGTGGGTGTGTGTGTGTGTGGGTGTGTGTGTGTATTTGTGTGACATCTTGACCTACTAATCCAGTGGCCCAATAATCTGCTTTCCTTCTGAGCATTTCTCATCATGTCTGGCTGCCTGTTTGTTTGCTTTTGTGTGTGTGAATGAAGGAGAACTTCACTCTGACACAGTTTTGATAGAACAGGAGGCTCATCTAAACATCCAGCGTGACCAGCAGCAGGAATCTGCTGCTATTTGTGAGTAAATTACCATGCTGCATACCTGACACACAACTCTTATCAAGTCTCATATCTGAGGCAGTAATAAGATTATTTACTTATTCTTAAATTACACATTAATGTGGTCATCTGGAAAATTTGTGAGTACTCGTGCAAACACCAGTTTAAGCAATCACACATTGAAGTGTAAACACAATTGTTTTCAATAGTCATATTTGGAGATTATTTTGTGGCACATTGTCATTTTAGGTCATTTTTAGTAATATTTGTCTAAAGCAGGGGTCTGCAACTTGCGGCACTGGAGCCACATGCGGCACTTTGGTCCCTCTGCAGAGATTCTTTCAAGCGTTGATCAAAACTAACTTTTAATTGGATTTTTTTTTGTTCTTATAACAACAAAAAGGGCTAGTTTTAGCAGTTTTTCTGTCATTTTCTTTGCAAATATGTGAATACTAGAACTAATAGATAGGAGTAAAACTATACTGTATTTATTCGAAGTAGGATACTTAATTTTTCCACAATTAGAATAATTTACCTAGACCTGCATAGTTCATTGTTATATTTTTAATTAATTTATTGGGAAAGGACATATTATTTTTCCTTCTTTACAAAAATATTGTCCTTTTTTTGTCTTAAAATTTAAAAAATATCAACAAAACATTAGATATTTTCAGCTTTACAATGGCCAGAAAACTACCCTATGGTCAGAAAATTGTCCTCCAACAAACAAAGTGATCTGTGACCCACTAGTTGAGAATCCCAGTTGTAGCAGGTATTAAATAAAACACTGTGTTATTATTGTATGTTCCCATATGAAATTGGCGCTCTGCATGCATTTAACCCATCGCACCTGGGATGCACCCAGGATTGGGTGTCCTACTCAGAGACACAGGGCAATGACTGGGGATCGAGCACAGAGCCTTCAGGTCCCGAGTCAGCTACCCTGCCTCTACACTATCTCGGCCCCTACTGTGGCTCCGTACACATTTAATTTATTGAACAAATGGGCAGAAATGGCTCTTTTAATTGTAATGGTTGCAGACTCCTGGTCTAAAGTAAAGGTACTGTTTTTGTTTCTCTGCCCATATGGTGAGTAAACTGCTCTGTCTTAAAGAACGATGTGTAAAGCCAGTGGAGTAGAGCTTACTCGCCGAGCTGCATCCAATTCGGTTACAGTATAATTGGATTAAATGTGTAAAGTCAGTGGCGGGCGGGTATTCCACTTGTCTCCTCTCTTTGTTGCTCAGAAGATGGATGATTTCTGTTGCACTGCGTCGAGTTGAGAACATTACTTTCTGACTAATTGAGTGGCTCCTCAGGGCTTTATTTGAAACAGAATGGCCAAAGGCGACATAACACCCACACATAATGTTTAAATAACTCCCATTCATCTCGTTCTATTTTCACACATATTCCTATAATCTATCACTGTTTTCTAGATATTAGATATTTTAATCAGTGTTTATGAATTTCTCTTTATTTCCTGCTTTTTTTTTTTTTTTTTTTTACTTCTTGCAGTTGTTGCGTCATACGTTTCCATCCCTTTCCTCCTTACTCCTCCTCTGTCTCTTGTACATCTGGCTCCTTTTCTGCCTGTCCATCATGCTCCTGAGGGACAAAGCCACTTCCCCCTCCTCCCTTCCCCCCTTTTCCCCCCTTTTCTCTCTTTCATCTCCCTCCCCCTTTTATGCTTGCAGCCTGCCTCCTCTCGCCTCCTTCTTCCCTCTGCTCTCGCTGCTCGTGCTGCTGTGTATCTGTGTCAGTCATAGTATAAGTAGTTGTACAAAGAGGAGGCGGAAGGGACTGAGCTGTGAACTTTAGTGGACATCACTCATCATTACTGAGAGTTGGCTAGCAGAAGGCTAGCTCTAACCACTGAAGACTGGGATTTTAGCAGTTTTTTTTAATGTATTTTTTATTAATTATTGTTGCTCTTTAAGAAAAGGATTAGACCTCTCTTTATAAATGGAAGGTCTTTACCATGGTAAGACATTTTTTAAAACATCACCATAGATTTAGTGGCTGGTTGATCATGGACATTTTCTTGTGTAAACAGTATTCTGTAAAGGTAAATCATAAAATTTGTATAAAGTTAACACAAAAGAAAAACGTCTATTCTGTAATGGTGTAAAGAGTTTAGTCATTAATTGAGATTAGTGTTATTAACAAGGAGGAAGAAGAGACTTGCAAACTTTAAATTTACCGGTAAGTATTTAATCTAGTTTAGAAATTATTAGTGTATTAGATTGTTGGTCATTTTGATTACTCTAATTCATTGTTTGTAAAATATTAAGCAAATATATAAACTATAAATGTTACGTGGTTTGTTTCTTTTGTGAAATTATAATTACAGTATACTGTATTATATATTATGATTTATTTCTGTTGCTCTCGTTTGCTGCCTCCCCCTCACCTGGTGCTTATTTCTTTCTCATCACACCTATCATGTGTGTTTACATTATTCTCTTTGTGTTTCAGCTCCAGGTTTTTTATTTCCCACTTGGCAGATTTTTTTTTTTTTTTTGTCAGCATAGCTCTCTGTTCAGTGCAGTTTTCTGCCAGGTCTGGTCTAGTTCCTGCCTCTGCAGCACCCTTGGTTTTGTTTTTGTTAAATATTAAAAACCTTTTTTTTTTTTAGATGCTCACTACCTTCCTGCATCCTCTTCACCTTGGATTGTGTCAGCTTCATTACTGAACAGGTTATGTGTGAAGTTAAACGAACAGAATATCTGAGGTTGACCTGGTCTCTTGAGATGATATTTTGCTTTATTTTAAAGCACTTTTGCCTTTATCTAAACATTTTACACTCAGTTTGGTTTTGTTCTGTTTTATCATCCATTTACTTGTTTGTATTTAACAATGTCCATCTACAGTGTATAAAAACGATGGGGGCGTTTGCTCCTTACTTTGATTTGAAGTGAGCATGTTGGTTTCAGGGGTATAATACTCTGGGACTCAGGATGTGTGAGGGACAGATGATAGTTGGAGTCAGTGAAATTAGTGGGTTGTGTTAGCATACAGCAGTGCAACCTCAGATGTTGTGTTTCCCACATGGCTCTGTAAAGTGTATGTGTCAGTGTTTCAATATTATTTGAATCAAACAAACAGCCCTCAGTGGTGTTTGATTTATTGGCTATGCTCTCCGTATTTCAGCGAGTTTAATTAAGTTTGATCTTCACTCATATTTTAACTAGGATCTTCTAAACATTTGGCATAACTTGTAACTCTCTTCTTTCTTATAGATGAAGAAACACAGAGCTGTACATCTTTACCTGAAATACATTAAAGTAATTCTACTAGAACTCCTTCAGGTTTGGTGCAGGTCTTCAGATTGCCGTTTCAATGTAATGAAAGGTCAATCAAATCGCTTTAATCCTCATGGTACAGTATACCACAAACCTGTGTGGCGTAGTGAGCTTTGTAAGCTAAAAAAAAAAAAAAACAAAAAAAAAACATCCCCTGTTCCAACTGTTCTTTTTGATTTGGAGGAAAAAAAATCTTCATAAAACAAAAAATAATGCATTTTTCTTAAAGAGCTCAAATTCTGTGTGTACTCAGTTTTATAGTTAGTTATGCTTTTTATTGATAGTATAAATCTGGCTGCATATATTAATTTATTATATCTCAGAATTCATTTTAAGCCTCCCAGCAGTTTCCAAGTTTACTTTCATGTAAGATGAATCAATCATTAAATTTTTAATGTTACGTTTGACTTTCCTCTCACTCAAACGGCGTGTTTCCAGCTTGTGGGCAAATGCAAGTTTGGATGTAAATCCACAACTAGGCCTGTCGCGATAAATAAGAAATCAAGTAATCGCATAAATGAAAATTATTGACCTCATTTTTCATTTATCAGCTTTATCGTTTCTTCGTGTCTCTCTCTTTCTACTGAAGACACTGGATGACAAAAGGCTAATCTCCGGTGCTCTTCACTGACCCCTCCCTTTCTCTTTAAAACCCATTTTAACGATCCAAAATCACGTTTTTTTGGATTGTTAAAAGCAGCTAAGCTGAGAAGCTATAAGCTACAGGCTAAGCTAACAGGCCGACCTCGGGAATAAACCTCCGTCTTGTCGAAGCTCCAAAATTCACGGTTGAAACTCATGCCTTCGTGTAAAAAGTTGTTTTACTCTGCAAAAAGAAGCTGAGAACTTGTTTACTGATTTGTATTAAAAGCTTTGTGTAAAAAAAATTATATGCTAAAGAGCTCAAACTACATCGAGCGTCCACTATTTTCAAAACCGATAAACAAGGAGACAGCCCATGTCACATCAAGGGGCCTCCCTCCCATTTTCCTTAAAGAGACACGCTGCTTGCTCCCTCACTATCCATCCTTTGGTTCAAACTGTCTTATACTGCCATCCAGTGGTCGAGAAAAGGTACTACACTCAAAACAAATTAACCAACATTTCTTCTTAAAGTTGACAATAATTACTAATTATTATCAAATTTCAAACAATATTATCATTTATCACAATAATATCTGAGACAATTAATCGCCCAGCAAAATTTGTTATCGTGACCGGTCTATCCACAACTACACTCTTCCAGTTCATTTTGTTAACTAGAGTCAAAATAAAAGGAACCTATTTCATTTTAAAATGATTTCAAACACCATCTCATCAGTTCTCAGCCCTAAATCTGTTGATTTGAATTATGCATGATGCATCCGGTCGGAGTGTGATTTATTAACACGCATGGAGCCTGAATAGGCCCGTTAGCATTATCGCTACACCTGAATGATGCACACTTGAGTGAATGTCAGCGCCATGCGCAGCGTGTGTGCTTTTGCCAGATAACAGTGTATGAGCAGTCAGGCGTTTTTCTGACCTTGTTATGTTGTGTGCATGTAGGACTTATCTCGAGGGTATGCCTCTTCATGTGTGTGTGTGTGTGTGTGTGTGTGTGTGTGTGTGTGTGTGTGTGTGTGTGTGTGTGTGTGTGTGTG
>JARVGV010000630.1:19656207-19667199 GCA_031762435.1 Hypsolebias longignatus | reverse complement strand
TCTACCCTGTGTTCACTGGTTAACTGGACATCATTAACTTCACGCAGACTCTCCCACTGGTACATGTTCATCTTTAAATCACTTCTTGGTCGGCTGCCTTCATACGTCTCCTACATGTCTCTGTGTGAGTGCAGCTGCAGCGTGCTCTCTCAGGATATGATTACCTGCAGGGATTAACCTGCCTAAATCAGGGTTGAATGAATTACAAATGCCAAAATACTTTAAAACACACTGGAATTAAAAACACAAAAAAATCACCAATTCCAAAGTTAACAAACAATCTTCATTTCCATTATAAATGTATCATTTCATCAATTCAATTTTATTTCATTCTAAATTTCATTGCTATCATTTGCCGTGGGTGGTCACGTTGAAAGATGAATGGCAGCACACAGCTACTGAGAGAGATGTACAGCTCTTGTTGTATATCAAGAATCAACCACCAGATGGCGTTTTATAGTCTTTATTTACAGAGTGGGTGTGTTGAATAGTAAAATAAAGTCACGAGGACCCACTCCCCATTAGAGATGTGTATTTAGCAGCTATGTGAGCACCCAGGTGTGACGAGGCTAAATGTTTTTGGCAGCAATAAGCTCGTTAGCCCGTCAAAACAATAAAATAAATTAGCTGCAGCATTGTATACGCTGCAGAGTTCATAGCCCATGAAAAAGTAGCGGCTTATAAACCAGAAAGTATTTGTTCAACCTTTATTTAGGCAGGTTAATCCCATTGAGCCTCAAGGACTCATTTACAAGAGAGACCTGTTTATGGTACAGTAAATGTTTTTTTGACACCTCTGAAGCATATGCAGGAAAACCAGATTATTTCATCCATAGGGATCAATTAAATTTAAAATTATGCAAATTCTTAACCCTAAATTATTACAAATGTTATAAAAACTTCCAATTTTTTTGTGGAACTACAGAAGTATTTTGTTTCTGTTAGCTTTGACCTTTCAGTCAAGGTTGAATAGAAGTGCGTACCGTAACTTCCTGATCTCATGCTAACCCTTAACGCTGAACAACAGGGCTGCTGTGCCGCGTTTCCCACTTTAACCATTCACTCCTTTTGAACCTTCACCTCAATGGGAAACTTGTGAATCAACAACTCTAAATCAATAAAAAAAAATCAATTGATATCACTGTTGTTTGCATGTTAAATAAACATCAATCAACTTTTAATTGTAAAAAATTGACATAAATTGTGGAGCACCCCATGCAGTTTATTTTGCATTTCACAGTAACAGTGTTAGAGACGCCAGCTGTAGGCCTTGACTTAATAAGGCTGACTTTCTTTTTTGTTTTCTTGTTTCTTAGCTTGAAGCCTGACAGCTAAAGAAATGGGCTCACTGTTATTTTGTTTGTCTTTCAGATATTTCCAGGATTGCCTATTACACAGGTGAGTATCTGACCCTCAAACACCTGCTACAGCCTGTAAAATCAGCTACTTTATTCACTAAAGCACACATTTAGAGGGCATTCACTGCCTCAATAAATACACTTAGAGCCTTTTTAATTGATTTTAATCTGATTCAGACTGTACAGTATTCATAAAATTTCCTGAAAGTGATTATAAATTAAATGTCATTACAAAAATCAAAGTTCTTGAGTTGGTGCGTTAGTCAAATTAGTCCAAACTATGGGTAAAAGGAGACCAAATTTCTTATTTCCTGTGGTCCTAAATATATTTCTCGTAGGCTTTTGTCAAAATGTCACTACTGTATTTATAAAATTCTCCAAGTCTGCCTTTTAAAATTTTTGTCTTCTGCTGCTGGTTTTATAATTTGGTCAGTCACATCTGCCTTTCTGGCACGTGTTTGTCAACATGTATGCACACTTTTTTATTTTTTTTTACCTTAAGTATTGCAGAGAGCTTTGTCAAAAATAACAGTGCCAGTGGCAAGTTGTTTGAAAGGGCACAGTTTTATTTAGAAATTGTTAGCAATCATTTATTTGTAGTTGCACTTACCATAATCCACCCCACCACAGAAAGATAAAGCATTACTATCTGTGTCATTTTCCCCTTTCAAACACAAACTAGTCTCAAAATAAGGCATTTTCAGACATAGAAGGCTAAAACAAAACTGACGAGCTTCAATCATCAGTATTTGTTTGCTCAAGCTCAGAATTTCTTTTTAAAGAAGATATATTAGTGACAATGTTGAGGATGTAACATGTTTTATTCTCTCAGACAATAGTGTCTTAACCAGAAAACATGACTTGGCACCTAAATATTGCATGAATCAATCAGTAATTTGCCTCAACTTTATCATTTTTTTTTGTAGATTATCAATATGTGTTCTCAGTTTTACAGAGCAAATTTACCTTTATGCAGCTTTTTTTATTATTTCGTTTATCATCCTGTGTAATTCTTTGACTTGACCTTAACAATAGTTAATGCCACCTGAGAGGAAGTAAGGAAGCAACAGAGGAAGTTTGTTGGAGAGGATGTTTAAGTACCATACATTTTGTATATATGTTTTAGTTTGTTTATGAAGGGGAAGGTGTTTATGTATATGCAGTTTAAATTAACTACCAGAGTGAGACCTAAAACAATGCTACAAATCAATTACACGTTATGAAAACTAGTAATCTACTTCAAACGTTGTCTTTTTAATGCTTTTATTTACTTACAAGCACAAAGTATTAATGTGAGATGATAGTCTTTCAAGAGTTACAACACGTCTATAATTGATTACTTTATCTTGATTTTTTTTTTCATCTAAAAGCTTTGAAATGCTTAAAATTTCCTTTGAGAACTAATGATGTCGACATGACATACATTTTGTTCTAAAGTAATTATGTTCACAAGAGCAGAACAAAATAGCAAGAAAGAGACCTTTGGCTCGGTCCCAGAAAAGCTCTTCCCATTCATGACAACATCCGGCCCCCAGACAAAAGACTCTCAATGGTCCACACACACACGTGCACACAAACACACTCCACAACCCCCCCTGCTCCCACCAGATTTTCATAACAATGGGGAATGCCTGGGATGGAGCACAAATTATAGGACACCCACACGTGCACACTCGTGAAAACGCACACTCGAATGAATTCCCAGTTTGATAATCTGAAACACACATTACCTTAAGATTTTACACACGTTCGTCAATTAATATTATTTCCCAGAATGCACAGAAACTTGTTTTATAATCGTAATTTGAAAAAGGCTATGTATATTCCTGTCGCTGGCACACCATATTTGTTTGTAGAAAAAAAACTTAGTGCACTTATTATACACTTATTTTGCAACCAGAAGATAAAAATGGATTTTAAGTTGCCTTAATTGTGCAATACAGTATAATGCATCTTAGATAGGCATAGATAATTATTTAGACGTCAGTCATTCAATGACAGCTGTGAGTTTACACACACAACAACTAGAGCTACTATTGATCTGTCAAGGACTCTTTCTTCTCACTCGTACTGATTTATTTATTTATTTTCCATACAAATCTTTTAGAAATGTACTGAGAATGTGCATGTTTAGGTAATCTTATTTGGCTCAAGCGTTAGTTTGAACAAGGATTATTTTGTAGCGTGGTTGTGGATTTGCAAGTTGTATAACCAGACAAAGAAAGTAAAAAAAAAAATTAAAAATTGAATTATATATATATTTTGCAGGAATGTGCATACAGTTGTATTATCTGAGATAGCTCATTTAAAGTTAAGATTAGTTTTACCGTTGTGGTTTTGCTTTTATCGCAAATAAATGCAACAACTTCATCTGTGCTTTGTAGAATTATTTAAATATCGTACCTTTTGCTGATATTAATTTAAGAATAGGCTGTTCTGAGATCAGTGTTGTGAGCAGAAGTGGGAGTGGTTTTAATTGAATGAAGAGGCAGAATTAGCATATTAATAGTTTCTAGCTCCTCCTGCGCCTCCTACAGCCCCCATCTCAAGCTCTCCTATTTCTCACTCAACTTTCATTCATTTGTGTTGCCCTGCCCTCGTTTTCCTTTCATTCACTGTGAAACAATCGCTGCATTTCTCCTCGTCTCTGTCTCTGCTTCCTTTGTTTACCTGGCTCAGTCTGTCCCCTCACTTTCCGTTTGCGACAGAAGACGATAACTTTGTGTTTGTTTCTGACTCAGAGCAGTAATTGTCCTTCCTTTTGACCACTTGCGAACAAAAAGTCCTCCTGATCAGCACTGTACGAGTCGGATTAGTCTAGAGTTTTTTTGCTGAAGGAGAGCTTCTCCCACCAACTCAGGGACTTCAGGTTGAAATAACCCAGTCTCTCCTGAGCAACGGTTGCTCCACACTTCCAGGGAAACTGTGTAGCTATGCCGTACAGGCACGAACCAGAATGGGAGCGAGAAACAAATGATGTGTTTTCATCAGAAAGAGATCACTGAGCGAGAACCTCAGAAGTGGACAGAAGTTTGTGGATGAAAGTAACTTGGACTCTGGAAAACCGTTTTGTCTTTGGAGCAAGAAGATCTTGAAGAGAAACTGAAACTTCTCACCGTCTGTTTGTTGTCATTTTGTCCTGTGTGGACACTTTTCAGTCTCACTGCAAAAAAACCCCTAACGTTGCTTTTTGTGGATTTTACCTTTTTGGAAACGATGGTTTGAAGACATAACCGTAGCGTGAGAGATTTATTTTTCTTACAAGACTGTGTGCGAGTTGGAGCGTGGGTTATGTAAGAGTTTTGTAACTTCAGCGTGTGCCATGCGTGGCTGCGAAGCCGCAAGTTGCCTCTCTGTCCTCGGTGCAGGCAGGCACAGGAAGGGACAGACATGCGTTTCCATGACGATGAGCGGCTGTAGCCCTTTCCCCGTGTGCTGGGTCAGAGGTATGAACGTAATCTCCTTAAAACACACACGCAAACACACAACTCTTCACACTGTGTCACCTGACTCCATGGGAAAAGACGGCCAAAGCTATTGTAGGTTTGCAAAGATGCTCATAAACTGTGTGTGTGAGTGTGTGTTCATGCACTTACACCTCTCAGGTGTTATTACCTACTAAACCATATTCATTTTCTTTTAATGTAGGAGTCGTACAGGAAGGCAGGACAAATGGCAGAAAATCAAACTTGAATCTATTTTATCTTGACAACACACAGATGCACTTGCACGTCACAACAAAGATTTCTCTTTTTGTTCATTCCCACCTGAAGTTGCTATGAAATGACAGGAAGTGTGTCGGTGTCAGAGCTTCTTGTTCAGGACAAAATGGCAGCGTGTGGAGCATTGTCTTCTCTGTCCTATACACACGGATGCTTACGGTACATAATAAGACTTGACCCTGACTGTGCCGCTCTTTCTTTATTTCTCTCTTCGGGATCGTATTGTTCATTGTATTTTATCTTGCCTAAGAACAACACATGGAGAATAGATACTTGCTGTTACAAACATTGACTGGTTCGTAGATTTGATAGTAATTGTGTGATAGCTGAAAAATTTACTTGAGGAGTCAATGTTCAAGTGTAAAGACTAACTACAGTTTTTTTTGTCACTTTTGTCTCTTACAAACTTAAACAACTAGTCATTTAAAGGGTCAACCAAGGATAAAGACAGAGAAAATAGACCAGCTATGTTGTATGGTCTGGAGACAGTGGCATTGACAAAAAGACAGGAGAAAGAACTGGAAGTAGCAGAAACGAAGATGCAATACAATGCAACTTTATTTATAAAGCACTTTAAAACAACACCGTTGGCCAAAGCGCTGTACACTAACACATACAAGCATTGAAAAACTATAAAATCAACAGATACCATAAAAGTAATGAACTACCAAAATCATTAAACAGCAAACAGTTAAAAAAACAAAACAAATAACTTAAAAATATTAAAACCAACATTTCAAGCTAAAAGCCAAAGAGAAAAAAAAAAAGTCTTCAGAGGAGCTTTAAAAACAGGAAGTGAGTCAGTCAGCTTGTCTGACGTGCAAAGGTAGCTCGTTCCACAGTTTAGGGGCAGCGACTGAAAACGCTCGGTCCCCTCTCAGCCTCCTGTTGGTCTCCGGAACGAACAACAACAGCGGATCAGCTGACCTGAGAGAGCGTGAGGGAATGTACAGCTGGATATTGAGGTTCTCTTTAGGAGTGATAAGAAATAATGGATAAGATTAGGAATGGGATCATCAGAGGTACAACACAGGTTGAACAACTGGGAGATAAAGTTAGAGAGGCCAGACTGATGGTTTGGACATGTCCAGAGGAGGGACAGTGGATATGTTGGTAGAAGGATGTTAGAAATGCAGCTGCCAGGAAAAAGACAAAGGAGATGGATGAGGTTAGAGAGGACATGGAGGTAGTTGGAGTGAGGACAGAGGATGCAGAGGACAGCGTGAGATGGAAGAGGATGACTCACTGTGGAGACCACTGAAGAGGGAAAAGCCAAAGGAAGAAGAAGATTTAAAGGGGTAAACTGTTTTCAGTGAAGTGCTGTTGGTTTTTTGCTTTTAGACAGTGGCCTGTAGACTCATTTTTAGCAAGCAGGAAGTTTGTGCCAGTCGAGCAGAGCTAAATGATACTCGCTACAAAAGATCCAAGAGTGTATTTGTCACCTTTTTGCACCAGACTGCTATTAAACCCAGTTCATCGTCTGTGTGACACAGTAAATGGTACAAAATGGATTGCGTCCCACAAATCCTGTCCGAGTTACAAATGTGACCTGGTATAATGATTCAGAATATTGCAGTTGCCTGTAAAACCTTTGAATTTTGTATTGTTTTATAAGATAAAATGGAGCTCTTCTTGTTTTGTTCCCCCTTCACAAATTGTCACTGCTTCTCCAAGCTAACAGTGTACTGACTGCTGTTGACTACATGTAGGACCTCGTATGTACCTCACACAGCCACATTTTAAAAAGACTAGCTTATCCTTCAAAAACTAGAAATGTAATAAATTTTAACATTGATTTAACTGTTAGTGATGGTAATTGTAGTTGTTTTGATGTCAAAAGTGTTTGTTTTGGCTTGTTTGGACTTGTAGTAAAGTTCCCAGCATGCAGTAGACAAACCGATGCCCCTAAACTCTAAAAAAAAAAAACATTTAGGAAAATCTTTTGCATTTTTCTAATTGAGCTTGAGTTTTTTTTCTCCTTTGCTTTACAGAATATGACAGACACCTAGCAGCGGCGGTATCAGCAGGGAAAACCATGGCAACGGCCTACCTGGAGCCCAACCTGAACAGCGCCCTCCTAGGAGGTGCCAAGTCCCAGCTGAGTGTGGGAGTATCAGACCGAACCATGGCTGGTCCCGTGGACAGGGTTCTGAAAGTCTTCCATCACTTTGAGACCAACACTGAACAAAACTTCTGGTCTTCCAACATCAGATATGGAGATGCGACTGACGTCAGGGTACGGACACACACTTCTCTGCTCGGTCTCCAAATGGGTTTGAAATTTATTAACTGCACATCATCACCTAATTTTATCTCAAATGAACAAATTTGTGGGATTTTATACCAACATGTTGGACTGTGCTTTATTTTAAAATCATCATAACATAAATTTTAGTGACGTATTTGTGGAAAAAAATGTTGTTTATTCCATGAAGTGTTTTCCACAGCTCTTTGTCAAAACTCACTGAAGGTACTCAGGATGAACAGTGAGATTTATTGCTCGGTATTGATGACTTTTTAAAATTAAAATACTAAACTAAACCACCTCCACAGTGACATGTAGTGTTTGTAACTGTCCTCAGGTCTTCTTACTTACAGTTCACACTCAGCAGTAGCATCAAAGCAATTTATTGTATTTATTTTTATGCAGTTTATCCTCAGCTTAAGGTCCTAGCTGTCAGCTCTGATAAAGGAAACTTGGCACAATGAAAGTAACCTAAGGGGGCACTTTTTAATGTTTGTGTGTAACAGTGTTGTAGCATGTTTTTAATTTCAGCCGTGACGCAGAAACTTCCTAGCAGAGCTTAAATTGTTAGCGGTTTGTCACAGCAACGATCCTGTCCTCTCCTCTCCTTTCATCCCTCTCTTCTTCAGTATGTAGGTCAGACCCCCTGGCCATTTACATGGCAACACACATGGTTCTTTAAGCATTATTGTGGTTGTCTGATGTCTGCCAACTTGTATGGGTGGGAACAAATGTTGTATCGCTTGGAGTCACCTAGACACGCTCAAACACAAACTCCTTGACCTGATAGAAAATGTCAGATGTAAATGCAAACTTTTTGGTGGTGCAGATGGGCTACATTTGTAATTTATTTATTTTTATCTCTTGATTGTGTTTTTGTGGTTCTATTTTTTTTAAAAAATGTTATGCTAATCTATAGATGTGTTAGCCTGCTGCATGGACAGACTCCACTGAAAACTGACAAACAAAAAAAAAATCTAGCTTTCAATCAATTTGTGTCTTCATTATTTTTTTTTTTCTTTGTCAATGCAGGGGATCATCCAGAAGATTCTGGACATCCACAAGGTGCGCTGGACTTCTTGTTTTGGCCTTCGCCTCAGCAGCAGCCAATCTAGAGACCAGATGCACTGGCTCCACCCAGATATGGGCGTGTCTCACATCAGAGAGAAATACGAACAAGCTCGATCCAATGAGGAATGGAGGTAAGAAAATATCTGTGTTTGAGTTCATCATTCAGCACTCTGCTGTTTGGACAGCTGCACTCATGCAACACACAGTATTTAGCACAAATTATATTTTACTAAACTATAAATCAGGCTTCTCAAAATCATTTACACTGGGCTCAAAAATTAAAAATTTGACTAAAGGTTTAAATCAACCTTGACTTTCTACCATTTTATGTAAAAATTTTCATGCAGAAATTTTAATTACTTCCCCCCAACATTCTTCTATGTTCTACAAAGAAGAATCCTTCCAGAGGACCTGCCTCAACCTTGTTATATTACAATTACAAACATAGCTTGCTAATTAGAGGAATTTTGTTTTATGGGTTACACTGTAACAGTAGTTTTTTTGTTGTTGTTGTTTTATCCTGTGGACTGTATATTTTTTACAGCTAGTTCATCAAATCAGTTAAAATAATTTTTTTAAAAGTCAAATCATACAACTGTTATGATTGTGCTTTGAAATGACAAGACAAAATAAAACATATAATTAGGCTAACTCTGTTGCTCTGATGCATTTTAACTTGTGTTATATCTGACATCGTGACTGTAAGTTCTGCAAGTTTTGTCTCATTTAGATGTTCTTAGTTGCTCTTTCCACATCAAAATCAGATAGAGTATGATGAAATCAATCTTCATTTTATTGCCTTCAGAGATAAATTGCTATGGAAGTTTGTACTAAACACACTCAGTTTTTAAGCAAAATAATAAGAAAAAGGGACTTAGTTTGTCAATTTAACACATCAATTTCTGGGCTGAATTAAATTGTGAGAAGGACCAGATCTGGCCTGCAGGTTTTCAATTTGACATGTATACAGGAAATGATGCATTCGAGTGACCCGTTAAGATGCAATGCAGCAAGCGATTGATAAGTATTTTCATTCATTCAACCTTTATTTAGGCAGGTTAATCTCATTGAGCCTCGAGGACTCATTTACAAGAGAGACCTGGCTACAAACTAAGGATGATGACAACATTAACAATACACCAATAGATTTTCCTTGCACAATCAACAATAGACAATCACAGAGAGAAGTACTGTACAGATTTTTTTTTAATTATTTTTTTTTAACAAGTTAAAGCAAGATGTTAAAAAAGTTGCTAAAACAGACAGATAAGGCAGATGTACAGAATCAAGGACAGAATGACAGAATGGAACAAATGTTTTGTATTTTTTTCACTTAGTTTTATTTTTTTAACATTTTTTGAACATTTGGTGCATAACATTTTAGCAATTGTCTGTTTTTCTTGAAAATCTTTAGAGCACCTGATTATATTTTAGAAGGCACACATATGGATGCAGCATGACTCAGGTTTGTACTAGAAGAAAAGAGTCCAATTTAATTTGCACATTCTCTCTCCTACACACAGATTTGTTTCAACTGGTGATTGACTCAGTTTGAGTAGCCTTGTATTTTCGGAAACTGGATATTGATTTGTCAAATAACGTCTTCATTTGTGGGTGATTCGCCAGATGTGTGGTAGACATGTACTCCCTGTCAGACCACTGTCAAAACTTGGTGTATGTAGTGTAGTAGGTTTCTGCAAACTCGCTGGGATAGTGTATAAAGCAACGTCCATCCCAGAGGGAATGTCACACAATGTTGGCTGTGCAATTCAAAATCTCGCACAGCTGTCTGTTGCCCGTTGGCCCATTGAGGGTGGTTTTGTAACAGAAGAGGCTGTGAGCAGTGTGGACTTCAAAGTTGTAAAAGTAACATTCATCATACCACCAAGCTTTGTCGATATTCCAGACATATTTCGCCCATTCTAGAGTTATTCCACAGGCGGCACATCTCAACCTGTCCCATAGTCATAACCATTCATAAATTCATTCAATAATTTTGATTAAGCTTAAGCATGCAAGTTAAAGAAAATAGATGAAAGAGATGTTGGGTCCCATGCTGCTATGTTCAGTAGTCACACTATGTATGGTTGGTTTGCGTCGATGCTTCTCAAATAAATCCCAAAGAAAGAAGGAATTAAAAACGACCAAGATGCTTTAGTGTTGGTTTCTTTGCAGGCTGCTCAACTGGTTTTCCATAACAAAGTGTTCCCACTTGTTTCTTGGGTTATTAATTGTTCGTGTGTGCCAAATGTTCCCAGACTGTGCTATGTTACACCTCCAGAGTTCAAGGTCACACAGTTGATTCCACTGCCACAAAACATTTTATGACTTTAAAAGGAAATTGCAGAACGTTATCATTGGATGTACATCTACAACTGAACTTTTGGAGTCAATCCAATTTAAGAAGGCCCAATTGGTGAAAGATGGCCCAATCCAACCCAGTTCAAGCCAACCATTTACATCAAAGTTGTTCCTGTCATACTATTACCATTCTGATTCTGTAAATGTACCGGTATGTTAACAAAAAAGGTTGAATCATGTCATCTGGACTTTGTTTTTTTGTTAAAAAGAAACGTTTCACCCCTCATCCAAGGGG
>JARVGV010000630.1:19636817-19654343 GCA_031762435.1 Hypsolebias longignatus | reverse complement strand
ATAATGTCTGCTATGTTGCCAGTGGATCTGACTCGCCTTCTCACTGTGGTTTATTTGTTTCCAGGAGGTTTTTCAAAGAGATGAGAGGAAACGCTTTGGACAAGAAATCCAACTACGAACTGCTGGAGTAAGTACTTTCATTATGAGCAGAGAGAACCAAGAGTACAATACATTTCCACTTTTTGCTTTTCTTCAACTCAGAACACTGATTTTCTACCTGGAAATCAGCTGTCAGGTTTAGAGATCTGATAAAAAAATAATCAGCATTAGCTTTATTTCTGTCTTTTCTGGAGCTATGAGTAGAAAATCGTTGGTAATATTGAAGGTCATTAAATGTTTGAGAATCTCAGGTTTTACAGTTTCTTCCCAACTGTGATTAGAAATGTTGCTGCAATAGAGGCCTTAAAGAAGAAACTTTAAAAATCCAGCTTTTTGCACTCATCTTTTTGTTTTCACATTGTCTCAGACTTTCAGTGAAAAAATAACATGGGTCTAAACTGGGCCCGGCCCTAACATGCTCTGGTTCTAATGAGCTGCCTCGAACATCAACCTAACGAGCTTTCCAATTAATTGAGAAGAATGTCCACTGTCTCTTTTGTTGGTATTTCTTTATCTTTTTTGTGTTCAGTCAGTTCTTCCCTCACTTCCTGGATTTCTGTCTGTTTTTCCACTTGTGTTCCTGCCCTGTTTTTTTTTTTTTTTTTTTTTTTTTTTTTTTTTTAACTGTCTTGCTCTGTCTCTGCTGATTGGGAAATATGTTGTGTCATGCATATTTTAAACCAGAGAAAGAATAGAAGGAAAGTGCTGTTCAAAGTCTGATGCTGCCAGTAAATGGTTTGCCTTGAGGGGCTGCTGGGCCTTTGTTGTACAGAATATCCCATCATACATTTGACTTTTCGATTTAGTGCCAATCAATTTGACTTGTACTGAATTCACAAATACTGTTTTTTATTGGTTCTAATCTAATTTCGGGACCAAGTTGCAGTTGATCAGGAGCTTCTAGAGGCTGAGGGAGATCTCTGTTACCACACATAAAACAGTTCTGTCTCTAAAGTGCTCTTAACCCTCCATATCTCAGACACTTTAGTAAAGTCTTAGACTCTCAGTGGAACAACAATTACCAGTGAAATAACGGCTGTTTGAGCCACTGTTAACTTTCAAAACATCCTTGGGCTGGCACCCTGAATGCCACATTGTCCTGGATGCAACCATTGGAGTAGGAGTGCACATATAAAACAAAATAGAGCTCTATGTATGGCACTAAAACTGCTGAAAGCATAATTGTGTGAATGGATGAATGAGAAACACAATGTTGTGTGTTGTTAATGTTAATAAGGTACTGTGAAAAATGTCTCACAGTTCCCTTGTTAAAACCAATTAGGTTCTGAAGTAAAATATCTATATAGGCCCAAATCAATACTTGCATGTGTTTATTAGTTAAAACTATCTAAACAGATTATTTTAAATAACAATATAGAATTCTTGACTCAGATTCATTCATTCATTCACCTTTATTTAAACAGAAAAACGACATCGAGCCTCAAAGACTAATTTACAAGTGAGACCTGTTTGGACAAACAATAAAAGGTGGTGAAAAATGACGCATAGGGTTTGAAGACAAAAAAATTCTGAACATGCTCTTAATCTTTGGCTGAAGGTCAACAGCATGATAATAATAATTTAAAAAAAAAAAAAAACTCGCATACGAGCACATAATGACACCAACATTCTACATTGGTGGGGATGGGGGACAAGGGTGTTCCGTACACTCTTGCAGGGGTGGGGGCAAAGACGAATCCAAAGAGTCCTGAAATGATGACAGAATGTTTCTGCAGCTGGGCCCCTCTGAATGATCCGTACACTTCCTCGGTAGAAGGGGAGGGAGGGGTAGAGCATCAGGTTTACAAAACTTCCAGGCGGATTAAGTTAAGATGGCCTGTCAACGCCAGTCAGGGAGCCAAATTCAGATAAACACGATTGTATTGGGGACAGGCAAAACTTTTACTGACATCTACCTTGAGTCTGTGTCGGTCCACTTAGTTCTGAAACGTCCAAATTAAATGGCCACACTAATGGACCGTGCCTGAGCGTAATCTCCGAGATCTGATCCATAAAAATGAATCTAAATTCTTTTAATTTAAAACAAACTTGGTTATTCTTATGCTTCTTTCTGATCATGACTGTAAAATACAGTGAAAGCTACACTGTATTTCAAGATAAATCTTTTAATGTTAGTACCTTTTTTTTCTGCTCTTTACTCACTTTTGCAGCCCCTCAAACAGTGCAGGAATATAGATTTGATATAATTGCATCTCCAACTCTTCTTTCAATACATTAAAACTTACGTTGGCAGTCTTAACCTGCAGACTTCACATGCCAGGATCTACACGTGAGCAGTCAGCCAGCTATAGATTTACTGGTTTGAGAGGCTGTGTGTCAGTGCCTGTTTTTTAACCTGATTAATCAAGTGTTCTTAAAAAGCATAAGGATGTTGTTGCCACATCGAAGCTAGCTTACCGATAATTGTGTTTCAGTCACAGTTGAAAGCTTATTAAAAAGTTTCTTCTGATCAATTTCACCCAGGCACTGAGATAATAATGATTTGTCTGTCGATGTGATGGCAGTTCAGATGCTGTGTTAAAAGCTATAATTACCGCAAATCGTACTTGATCCAATCAGTCATTGTTGGTAAAATGTCTTAAAAAAACATTAATTCAAACATGGCAGCAGCATTTTTAATTCTCACAGGATTATTTGGAGGTGCTGAAGGTCTGAAAGCGGCTATCGTCATGGCTTTGATTTGGATTTAGATCATCTTTTCATGGACAAACTCACCAACTTGATCTGTGTAAATTGTCATAATAATGGTCATAATGTCTTCCAAGTGATCCAGCTGTGCGATAAGTCTATTGTCTTGGTTTCCTTTTGCTGATATCTCAGGGTGAACATAATCTATTGCTTAGAACTGTGTCTTGAGATCATCTACTCAACTTTTTTTAATCATTTTACGAAGCTTTTATATTGATTTGAGATGTGACCTTTGGTGGAGAAACATGAGGTAGAAAAGATGATGTAACCCAGCCAGAGTCATTAGTTAGCTTCCTGTTTTAGCTCTGCACATTAATGTCACTGAGGTCCCCCGCTTTCACGACCCCCACCTCCTTCCCCTTTCTTTGTTTTTACTGTTATCATCTTCTAGGTAGAAGAATATGAGTAGAGCTCTGTTGTCAGCATGCTCGATGTTTTGTGTCTCGTCTGAAACTGTTTGTAAAAATCGTAGTTGAGCGAAAAAGGTTGCAGAGATCAGATAAACATAGAAATACTTGCCAATTAACATTCCTCCGTTTAATTACAGCATGTCAAACATTCTGATCGCTATCTCCTCATTTATCTTTTCAGAAAAGATGTTGGTTTGAGGCGATTTTTCCCAAAAGATCTGTTGGACTCAGTCAAGGTAAGATGATGAGAACAAATAAACACCCTGCGCTCTTTTTGCTTTTTGAACGGTTTGTAAAAGAAATAGCCTAGAGGTTTACGGCGAACAGCTTGGCTTCTTCTGTTCTGACTGAATAGTGCACTCTTGACATTCAGCAGCTGGTGTCGCAGTGCTCCATCTGTTCCACTGGAGCGACTCCGTTTCCAGACTGGTTTTGATGGGCAGCCTTAAGAATTTCTTTAATCCAGATTTAACCCGTGTTACTTTATGCTCTGCCAGACTTAAAGTTGAACAGCACATACAAAGAAACTGTAAAAACTTGTAAAAAGAGTTGAGTGAAACTTTTGTAAACAACTTAATGGATAAAGATCACAACTAAAAGATAATATACGGTTGTATCAACATACTGTACGGATGAGTTTTATGAGTTTGTTAATTTAAGACTGATCAAATATAAAAGGTTATGTAGTTTCTGTAATGGCATTAAAATGATGTGTAAGTTCAGTCATCTTTCAAAAGGAAAACATCTATTTGGACAGGATTTGGTCGAGTGCATCTGCACAACTGTGTGTGTGTTAGCATATGTGCAGTGTCAGTGATAAATTTATGGCACGTGTTTGTGAGAAGGACCTGGGTGTGCATGTGCGATTCGGAGAATTCAAAGTCTCTATGGCCCGAAAAGGTCTTGATATCAGCAGGCGGGGAGACAGATGCTCAGCAGAGGGTGAGACACTGTGATTGTGCACGTTTGTATACGTATATTATGTGTGTGTGACCCTTAGGTCACGGTTAAACCCACTTTTTCTTCCCAACAATGAGAAGGGAGGAGGAGGCGTCAGTGTGCCTCTCCTTCTGTTCCCCCTGTTCTGTCGGTCAAGTCCTGACTCCCCTCTCATCAGCTGCAACATCATTCAGTCCCTTAAAGGCCGCCTATATGAAGAAGTGGTGACACATACGTACAAACAAATATTACATTCACAGATGAACTATAATCATGTCTGCACTGATGCTGTGTATAAGCAGTAACCTAAATAAACTGTGTCTGTTTAGAATTGTCAGTTTTATTGCATCAAGTTAAAACCGCAAAAGCACGTGTGGTAGTGTGAATTAAATGAAACATTGTTTATCCATTACGCACACGTCCATGTGTTAATGTGAGCGCAGGTCGCAGAACGAGAGCGCAGCTGTCATTTATGTTTCTGTCGTTCACTCTGCTGAAAGAGAATTGGCGTCATTTAATGGGATTATTCCCGCTCAATGGACTCTACTTAGACACACACACACAGAGTAAGTTCTGAGCAGATGGCCGTGGTAGTAAATAGTGACTTATGTTCGCAGTTATAAAGAGCGGAGCGTGTTCATTGTTATCGACAGGCTGGGCAGCAGGTTCAATGAAGATGACCTTTGGAGATCAAAGTTTGAACCATCTCCAGCTTGTTCTGTCAAGCTTGTCTTCCTTGTCAGCTGAACAGTGAATTGAAATACTGTTATATTGTACAAAAAGTACCTATTGTCCTGTTTTTATTAGTGTCATTTGCATTTATCAACCACAACATTAAAACCACCTGCCGTCTTTGCATTGCCAATAGTCTGCCAAGTTAGGACATAAACACAAACACCTCTGGAGGCTTTTCCTTCAGGATGTTGGGACTGGATGCTTTAAGTCCTTTGGGCTGTTTGCAGACCATGCAGGGTAGTGAAACTGGCATCTTGGGAGTATTAGGTTACAATAATGGGTTCTTATTGTCCTAATGGAGGAGGAAGCTGTTTCAAAGGGTGATGTCTGGGTAAGATTAACAACCAGACTATGGGATGTCAGCAAGCTGACAAGAGTAGGAACTTTTGTCAACTTTCCTTTATGAGCCTTGTCAACAGTGGGATGCAAAAGGATGAACCATGTCGTCTCATATCATTCACATAAGTGTGAAGAAATGTTCTTTTAAAGTTCAAAACACGAACACCGTAAACCGCTTGACTTTAGTCAGGTCATCTGGATGTTTTTTTTTTTTTTTTGGTGCTGAGATGTTTCGCCCTCCATCCGAAGGGCTTCATCAGTCTGAGGAAACACCAAACAAAACTGATTCTCCACCAACAGTCTACTCCAAAGTGGACTTTAAGTTAGCAACAAAACACCACTTCTATCATAACACTCAAAGTAGACAGGATCAGAGCTCCAACGGGATTATAGAGGTGAAGAAGAGCATGGCTGCTCATCAAGTTCTCTTTCATTCACCTCATCTTTCTATTTAAGGTCATTCCTACTCGATATGATATTTAAAAGTAAAAACAAAACCATGGATGAACCTATGACATCAGTTTAAGGCAAATTATGTTGCCCAGTCATTACATTTTTGTCAACAGATCTATTTGGATGATTTAATGAAAATGTAAAAAGTGACTGCCATGACAGGTGCGTCTCAGTAGGTCAGTCTGTTGCTATAGCGATATTCAGCATGATGATGGGGATGTTGTTAGTCGGTGCAGTATTTCTTCTCAGGAAGGGTGTGTGCGTTTAGTGGTGGCATTTTAGGAATTGTAAACAATAGTCTTATCAGGAGTTTGAAGAACACACGCACCCTCTTCATGTGATCTTGGTGTGTTTTCACATGTCGTTGCAAGCGCATGGGGATACTGACCAAGTGTGTGTGTGTGTGTGTGTGTGTGTGTGTGTGTGTGTGTGTGTGTGTGTGTGTGTGTGTGTGTGTGTGTGTGTGTGAGCTTTTGTTGATTCCCTCAGGCTTAGCGACTGCACAGCTGGCAGCAGGGCTCTGTGAGGCTGAAATGAAGTGTAGACATAGAGCATTTACAAATAGCAGAAAACAGGCACGGAAATAGATTGGTTCAACACACACAAAAAAATAAAAATAGGGACTTAAATCAATAAGTAAAGGATTCTGCAGGCTGCTACTTATTGATCCTGACACTTAATTGGTCCTAATTGTTGTGAAATTGCACATTGACCATATTGTGCTGCGCCATTCTATTGTGAATATTATTTTCTTGAACGACACTTTTGAATTTCCTGAAATCTCTGTCCTAATCTATACATTGTCACAGTTGTCAGTGGGATTTCTCCACACGTTGTGCACTTTTTTAAATACCATCTTTTGAAACAATGCATGTATAGCAATCAGAGTAGATTACATCTACAGTGAGTATGGATGTATGCTTCCTGTCTTTACCTCTATAAGCAATAGAGGGGATTATGAATGTCAACTATGTTACTAGATGATTTTTTTCCCCACAGCTGTCTGCTTTGTTGTCATAAAACATTTTAATAATTATTTTTAGTTCAGCTTCACAATTTACTCTGGAAAAATGTTTATTAGATAGATGGTGTTAGTTTTTACACTAAAACTAATTGGTTGAGTCTTTAACGTTTAATGAAGTAACGTCAGCGTGTCTTTGTTTAGCTATTGATCTGAGCTGAGAATGAATCACTGGTCATTTTAACTGGAAACCAAGTGGACTGTTAGTTAATCAATATTTGTTATTGCATGTCCACATATTTACAGAGGCAATCACTTCTGCTGTCTCTAACTTCCCCTTTGTCCTTTGCTGCAGCAGCTAGACAAAAGTTTACAAGTCTTGCTCAGTGTTCCCATCTTTATTTCCCCTCGTTTCCAGGCTAAAACGCTTCGTAAGCTGATTCAGCAGACGTTCAAGCAGGTTGCCAATCTTGACGACGAGCAGTGCATCCTGAAGTTCTTAGAGATACTCGCGCCAATCTACCGCTACGACAAGGAGTTCTTCAAATGTGCCCTCGGAGTAGGTTCCACTCTTTCCTTTCACGGCATTTGTTAAATGTGTGAGGCTGACCCCTTTTGGTGGCATCAGGCCCTGCACAGATCTGATGGTGGTCTCCCATCGTCTCTTTTAACTTGTATCCTGCTTTCCTTCAACAGTCCAGCTGGGTGATCCAGGTAGAGCTGGCCATTGGGCCAGAAGAAGGGATCAGTTACCTCACCGATAAGGGATCAACAGTGAGTTTCTTCATAACACCAACTTGTATTTTGAGGGAAATAAGTCATTTATGATTATTGATTGACATACAACACATTTTTTAATTTAATTTAAAAAACAATTATTTGTTCTTCTGTGTCTCCAGCCGACACATTTAGCTAATTTTAACCAGGTCCAGTCCATCCAGTATTCAGCTATGGAGGAGAAAGACAGGAAGGGCATGCTGCAGCTGAATGTAGCCGGTGCTGCTGAGGTACTACATCATTACAACACTATCTGTGATCTTTGGTGTTTTCATTTATATATTCATTTTGTTACGTTTTATAATATTTTCATGCAAAATGTTCCAAACTCTTTGCTTTTTAGTAAATTCACTGTTCATTTACCTTTAATGTACTTTGTCACATTCTGATTTTTTTGTAGTTGTTTGCAGTCTTTATCATGGTCTGCAACTCTGTTTATTATCCAACAATTATTTTTCTTACGGAGTACAGTATTTATTTTATTAATACCCTCTAGTGAAAAAAAAAAAGTATTTCTTGGATTGATGACATGTAAAGCACATATCAGCACATTGTGAAAACATGGATGTTATAAGTGAGAGAAGAGTTTTTCCTGACAAAAGAGGTAGCTGGAGTCCTCTACAGTAGGGATGTCAAATTTAGTTACAAATGTGGCCAAAATAAAAAAAATAAAATAAAAAAAAATAAACATTTCAAAGCAAGGGCCAGTTTCAGTTCACACATTAACTCCAGCCCGATTTACCCGACATCTTTTCTTGGTGGCAGGTTTTTCATCAAGTGTTTGATCTGTCTCGTTTGACATTCTCCCTCACTTTTTATGCATCAAAATCAAAGATTACAGGAAAATATTTTTTTTTCTTGGCTTCAACATTGGTCAGCTGTCATGAAAAGACTGCTCTAAATAAATTATGCACAGTTTTAAAGTGAAATGAAAAGTAATTAAAATATTTCACTTTTAAAATATCACCTTTGGGGCCAGATGAGATGTTAACAAGGGCCACATTTGGCCCCTGGGCCTTGAGTTTGACATGTGTTCTACAGGGTTGCTTTGTAGTACTTGTGTATTTCTCTTTCATGGCCGTTGTGCATTTCTCTGTGTGTATTTGTGCTTGTGTGTGTGTAGCCTCTTACAGTAACGACAGCATCGCTCACCATGGCGGAGAACTTGGCAGACTTGATTGACGGCTACTGTCGTCTCGTCTCCTTGGAAACGCACTCATTCATTGTCAGAGTCCAGAAAGGTGAATTTCAAAGTTTGATTTTTCTACTTTTATTTCCGGTTTGCAAAAAACATAATCTGCTAGAGCTAAATCAGACATCGAACATGCCTTAAAGGGAGAGTAGTTTATTACTTTATTCTTTATTACATCGTGTAACCAGTACTTTTTTAGGTGGTTAAACATGGAAAAAGTCCATGAGTTTACAATAAATATTCATGGTAAAATGGTTGTCTTGAACTTGTGATCTGCTTTTGAATTTTTTTTATATACAGAAGTAAAAACTTCTAAAAATGTCTAAATCTAGCATAAACAATTTGCTAAAAACCCAACAAAGTTAAGTCAGGTCCTCTGGACGGTTTCTTTTTTCATTGAGATGTTTCATCCTTCATTCAAAGGACTTCATCAGTCTGAGGAGCCACAACAAATTCAGTCCTAAAAGCAGCACACTCACATAGTGGACCAACCAGTTTGCTGGTGATAAGATAGTTTCTGGGGCCCGCCCTCTCCCCCTTCGACTCCTCTGATTTTGTTGTGGCTTCTCGGACCGATGAAGTCCTTTGGATGAAGGACAAAATGTCTCAGCAAAAAAATAAACCGTCCAGAGCACCTGACTTAACTTTGTTGGATTTTTTTAACCTGGATTATTGAGCATGAACTTTGATAATTTGCAGAAATTTGTAAAAATCTTGTAGCTAATATAATATTTACATATTTAATATTTAAATATTTTGTATGATTAGAATTTAATATTAACCAAAGAGGTTTTTTTTTTTTTTTCCCCTTTAGTGGCAATAAATACAAAAAGTAGTTTTTTGTTTATGTATTTTTTTGTAATCACACGTTAGAAAAACAAGAGACAAGATAAACTGGGTTAAATACAGTATATGAGAATATTTTACAAAATATTCTTACAGCTGTGCTATTGTGAAAAGTACCATTTTTAAAAATCTCTTCTACATCCTAAAGTTTATTATAACTTAAATTTTGTTGTGTTTTTTCCATCCAAAGGTTCTTATGTTCAATTAGCTATGCCAGGTTTTTAGTTGTGCTTCGTGTAACGAGTCTTTTTTATGGTAAGGCCCTGTTTTTAACCCCAGTGTTCATTTTTGTCCTCTAGAGGGAGAGAGAGCTCTGCCTTCCATCCCAAAGTAAGTACCGAAGTCTTCATGGTGCCAAACATCATCATATTTATCATCAATAATAACCCCAAAGATTAAGGATGTTTGATTGTTGTACACAAAGGATACCCGTCAGATTGGTGTAGCTTTCTGGGAACAAAAGCTGCAAATCTAATGATCTGCAAGTCATTGCATAAGGCTATTATTTATCTTTCCCACAAAAATTCAACTTTTCTAGTAAACAGATTGCAATTTGACGGCAAAGAGTTAATTCGACGCACTTCAAACGTCAGCTTTTCTCGTGCTTACTTTTCATCATAAATCTCCCCTGCTCTCCCTGTGTTTCTGGTCTAATAAGGAGATAAGTTTCTGAGCCAAATAGTTTCCACTTTGGGATTTTTAAACACTTTAGACTCCTCCTCCTTTGCTCTCAGCCTGCTCCCATCTGGGGTGTAAAGTTTGTAGTAGAGCTCAGCTGACACAGAAACAGAAACCACGGGAAGAGGATGAATAAAACCAAGAAGGATCATAGATGGTGGTAGTTTTTTGTGATATTTGCCTAAGAGAGGAATTTGCTGGTATGATCTCTACATTTATGTGTTAAGAAAGTATTTATTTATTGTGGTAATTTCTCAGGTTGATTTATTTTTTCATCTAGACTGTCCAATAATGAGAAAAAGTTAGAAGCAGTCAGGAGTGGAGTACGAGCGATCTCTGTCTCAGGTAAGAAAAGAAACAATGCCCACTAAGACAGTCTGAATACCTCTTTGGGTCAAGATGTGTTTAATTTTATACTGCCTCCTTCTCTTTGCTGTCTTGTCCTAACCACTACTAATACTGTTTGTTTCCGTCATTCCTCCTCGTCTTTCTAACGTCTCCCTCTTCACGTCTTCTCATCCACTCACTGCTGTTTTTTCCTCTCAGTGGCTTTTCCTATCCGCTCGATTGGCCCAAGTTCTAGTGACATCAACAGTTCCTAAGCCAACCAAGCCTTGGCGTTTCCTCCTCCCCTTTGTCTTCTGTTCAGATTCACCGCCCGCTGGTTTCCACAGCTCTTATTGGACAGCCAGTGGAGGAGCGTGTCCACAAAATTGTGATGTGGTGGAGTAAAAATTCAGATTCGGCAATCATGGTTACTGGACATTAAAGAGTCACAAACTTTGTTCTCGTAAATTTTAGGGAAAGAGATGAACGTCGTATTAGGAAAGTACATAAACATTTTATTGATTGATTTGAAGCATTCTCTTGGTAATTTATTCTGTTTTGGTATTAATGTTTGGAGTTTTCTGTTATAATGCTGAAAAGGTTTTGTGAGTTAAACAGTTTAAGATGCTGTGTCACAATATGCCTTGATATGTGATGTGGTCCTTTTAGACATAATGGTTTTTGTCCTTTTAGCTTGTTAATTTGACTTATTTAATGTTACATAACTTTAAAGTAACACGTAATTAACTCCTGAAAATAATCACTAAAGTGTCTGAAGCAGAACTAAGTACAAACGTATGTTTTTGATGGACTACAGTAGTCACTCATTTATCGCAGGGGATCTGTACCCTGGAGACCTGCGATAAGTGAAAAGTAGTAGTTTATTTTAGTATTTATACAATAAGGCATTTTAAACTCTTCATACACTCTTGCAATATTCTGAACAATGTTTCTAAACTCCAAACACTCTAAAACAGCACAGAATGCCGTGATTTCAGCTCCCTGCCACTGCTGCTCTCAGCCACCTGCAAGCGCTCTTGGCCACGCCCACTTCTATGCTCTGCACGGAGAACAGCCGATCAGCTGCAGCAGGAAGTTTATCCTGCAGCATGGGCTGCACAAAGGTGCTAAATAGTTTAAAATAATAAATTTTAAATAAAAAATTCCCTGCCGATTGTGCGGCTCATCCATCAATCAGCCAATTGTGTGTCATGTCCATTCTTATTTTGAAAAACCGCGACAGAGCGAGTCCGCGATAAACGAACCGCGAAGTAACGAGAGACTACTGTAGTTATAATTTTTCTTAAATATTATCAACTTTAAAATAAAATCTCACATTGGAGCATTATTGGAGCAGTATTCACTTTCTTTTCTTTGTTTTGTCTAAGAGGTAGTTCGCTATGAAGCAGAAAAAATGACTCCGCTCTTTACATGCATCCTGCTTTGATTGCTTTTGGTTGTTTTTGTTCTGTGTGTAAAGTGTTTAATACGAGTAGGGAAGCAGTACATCCATTAAAACATCACTAGCCTTGTTGAAATGCAGTGAAGTCTGCAGCGCTGCAGCTTTTAACAAAGCACCTCTGGAATCAAAGTTCATGCTCAATCATTCAGGAATGTTTTGTAAGGCTTTAATCTAATAGATGACTTTTTAGATGATGTGCTTGTAGCATAATTCTTTCTGATGTATTCACGTGCTGGTTGTGCGGCATCCTTAAGAGAGAATCCAAGAGTCCTGAAATGATGACACAATGTTTATTCAGCCAGTTCCCTCTGATAGGTCTGCAGACTTTCTCGGTGGAGGACTTCTGGGAGGACCCCAAGACATTCCCAGGCCAACCGAGAGAGTCTCCCCAGCATGTTCTGGGTCTTCCCAGGGGTCTCCTTCCAGTTGAATATACAAAGCACCTCCCTAGGGAGGCGCCCAGGGAGCATCCTTACCAGACGCCTGGACCACCTCAACTGGCTCCTCTCGATGTGGAGGAGCAGCGGTTCTACTCAGAGTCTCTCCCAGATAACTGAACTTCTCACCATATCTCCAAGGGAGAGTCCAGCTACCCTGCGGAGGAAACTCATTTCAACAGTCTATATCCATGATCGCATTCTTTCGATCACTACTCAGAAGTTCATGACCTAAAGGTGAGGGTATGAACTTGACTGACTGGTAAACAAGAGAGCTTTGCCTTACAGCTCAGCTCTCTCACCACAACGGACCAGTACAGAGTCCACAACACTGCAGATGCTGCACCAATCTTTGTCAGTCTCACGCTCCATTCTTCCCTCACTCGTGAGCAAAACCTCGAGATGCTTGAACTCCTGAGGCTAACAGCCAGGATTAGTGAAATGTAAAACAAGCTAGCTTAGAGGCAGAAGTTCTGAAATGCTAGCAAAAAGCAGGTCAATAAAAGCTAAAAGCAGCAAAACACCACTAAACAATAAAAATGCTGTAAATCATTTGTGCCACTCGAAAAAAAAAAGTTTTTGGCTCAAAACGAGACGGACGGGCACATCTCATTCCCTTTTTTTTTTGGTAATTCATGTTAAAAAATATGGATCTAATGTTATAACTTTGACAGGAAGTGGCACAGATTAGACTTTGTTTTCACTAGTATACAGGATTACTGAAAACAAAATCACCCTTTATTTCCAGTAATCTTGTATACAAATCTTGCACGTCTATGTCAATTTATTAGCACTTTTGTCATGATTACTATTAATATTATTATGCAACCTTCTTGCAGCTGTTGCAAACAAATAAATGCAGTTATGTTGGACGAGGCAAACGTGTGTCTGGACTCCTGGTGTTCTCTGTGCATGAAAGCTGCTTACTTCTGGGGCAGCCTAAATATCTTCCTCTGTCTTCAGGGCTCAGCTGAGGCATGACTCTGTTGTTCCAGCCAGCAGGGATCTGGACCTGGTGCTATGCTGCACCATCTCTGTTCAGACCTGAGCGGTGACCTGTGCACGCTCCTCCCCTCGTTCATCGTATCAAACAAACATCAGATTGCCCACTCAATCATCAAGTCCTCACTCTGACCCAGACTGTGGTATCCTCCTCCATTTCTGCCTTCATGCTGCCCTTTGACTCCACGGCTCCAACTTCCATTCCAAACAGAAGCTTCACTTTCAAACACTGCCTCGTTGTGTTAAATAAAACTCAAATGTTGCAACTTGAACTCAGGAAGCTGTTGTACATAAGCAAATGTAATGATTTAGTCTAAAAAAGCTAAGTCTGGTCCTCTGGACTACCAGACTTAGCTTTTTTAGATTTTTCTACCTGGATTATTGAGCATGCATCAGGGTAATGATTTAGATGTACACTTACCAGCACCAGATATCAAACGAGTCCAGTAGATGTCTGCCAGACATATTTCTGAACTTCATAACAAGATTTTTATTAGTGCTGAATATAAAACTATATGAAAAACAAGTTTTATACTCACATACTAACCTTTTCTCCGTCTTTCCACCAAAAAGAAACAGTCCAGATGACCTGATTGACCGTTATTAGATTTTGTGCCTGGATGATTGAGCATGGACTTTGATGACTTGAACCACTTTGGCTGTGGCGTCTGCCTGGAAGGAGTCGGCGGGGGACAGGTCATTCCCCAGAAACCCTCTTGGTTGGTCCAATAAAGGAGTATACTGCTCAGTGGGGAAAACAAGTTGGGACCCCTCAAGACTGAATAAGCCCTCTGGATAGAGGGAGAAACGTCTTTCCACAAAAAACAAACTGTCCAGATGACCTGACTGACCGTCATTAAAACTTTTCTCCTGATTCTACTTTCTTTCCAGTTCTCTCTGTCCATGCAAACAGCTGATCTGAAAGTCTTCTGACAGGTGAATACGAGTTGAACACAACCATTGATGTTTTGTCACGTGGTGACGTTTAGTGAGAACATTGCATTTTTTTAATTATTTGTGAACCGTTGCCAAATCTGACAACCCCCTGTTGCATGCCTGGGTTCCTTCCATCATTTCACGCACAAGAAGAGAATGAGGGATGTGCAGAGGTACAAGCAGCCTGCAGAAGAGGAGGATGGAGTGGACGCCAACGTTGAGTCAACTGCGGCACAACGTCCACCTGCTGAGGATGAGCAACAGTGTTACAACCACAAGGACACAACTGGACGTCTGTAAATGGAATGGAATACATTGAGCGGGGGGGGGGACTGTAAATTAAAGTCTGGATCAGTTCTCAGCTGACGGAGCTCAGTGGACTTCTGACTTCCTCAGCCCAGGTGATGTCATTTCAGCAAAGGGTTTGATTTTGAAACACTCTGACTATACAATGCTGAACAGTACATTTTTTAAATACTGTATTGTGAGTACTGTACATTCATCTCATCACCACCACCAACATGTTTAACAGGATATGAAGTGTGTAAGAGTGGAAAAGGGTTTATAATAAAATAAATATAATGCTGCTACATCACAGATTTTCACTTATTGCGGGGGGTCTCTGGAACGTAACCCCCACCATAGGTGAGGGATCACTGTAATCAGAAAACACACTATTATTCTGTTAAACATGAACTTTACTAAGAGACTTCAAATATCCAACAAAGATTAATGGTTCAGCTTGGCCTTAAGTACTGCACGCGATCAACAGAAGCTGTGGGAGCTTCAGCACCGCCCAAGTGAAAACCTGCAACATATGAAGGGGGAGGGAGACTGGAACACACTGAATCCTGACAACATCCACTAAAGATTTAGCAAAATCAATAAAAGCAATATAAAAGAATGGATCTGATCATATTGAAGTCAAAACAGCAACACTAGCATTGCTAGAATAAAGGATTACTGATCGAATCGTCTATCTTTATAAATAACAATGCTGCCTTTTGGTTGTTTCTTCTTCAATTCTCCTAATTGCTGTCAATTACAACAAAAATATTTCCAGCACAGCCTTGACTGTGTCATTTTTTTTCCTTGTGTATGAATAAAATAATTTCATATCCACCCTTCCCATGTTCGATCATGCAAAGATAAACTGTGCTCTTACAGGAAGTATTAACAGAGTACTCAGTGCACAGCAGGTGTTTGAAGTTAGAAGGAAGAAAGGCACAGAACTGATGTTCGTTTGACTTTGGTGTGCAAAAGTATACTTTTATTCTTATTATATATCCAACTTTTTTCCCCAACCCTTCCCCTCAACCCAGGCCTCACAACCAGTGGCATTCCCAGGTCACCAGTTACTCTCGGTTACAATAGCTAATCAAAAACTCACCTGCAGAAAGAAGGCAACCAAACAAAGAGCAGAAAAAAAACATTACTTTCAGTTTGTTTTTTCATGTTAAATAGTAATAAATACATTGAGATGCAGTGGTTTTTACTTTTTTTCATTTTTTTTCTTAAGCTCAAAGATTAAAAAGTTTTCTGTTTCTATCTGTTTCATATTTTTATTGATCTGAGTTGGATCTTTAGCAGCAATTCGAACCGGTTGTCATGGTGATTAGCAGCACAGAGAGGAGGAGCTGTCTGGAGGAGAAACACATTAAGAAAAGTGGAGGGAGTGGGGGAAGAGTGAGGAAAAGGAAATCCATTTGAATGTCAGCAAGGCATCAGTATCCTGCCCCCTCCCCCTTCTCCCCCAACCAGGTTGGAAAATAAACAGTGCTGAGTGTGTATGTGTGTGCGTGCGCAATGGCTGCTGATTTCTTAAATCTGACGACAGTAATATCAGATTTGTGACCATCTTTCAGCTTACAGCCACAGTTTGGAGACGAATGGAGAAACATGCCCCCTCTCTTACCTAGTCATCACCTTCCTCCTCTCCAGATTTAAACAACTACAACAAAAAACAACACCCAACTCATAAAACCCAATACAAATAAAATAATTCCAATACAAACACACTTGTTAATCATCCTTTACCAATTACAGTTGCAACAGTGACAAGAAACTAAAACAGGAAAAAAGGAAGGTGTTTCCATCTTCCTTCTCCTCCATCTTCCGCCTCTTATCCAGAAGAAAGTGTCTCCTCTCGCTTATTTGAACTCTGGCTGTGTGTGTAGTAGTAGTTGTTGAAGTTAAAATTTGTATGGCTTTAGGGCATGTTTCAGGTTTTATCAAGAGTTGGCTGGCCCTTCGTCTGAATCCGGCCTCCCTCTGCCCCCTGGAGCAGGGTTATTGTTGTTGGAGGCAGGGTAGTAGTCCTCAGGGGGCGGGGCTTGTGGCCCTGGGGCATTGGGGGCCGGCCGAGTCCGGAAAGCAGACAGTCCGATTGGCAAAGCGAGGGGCAGAGACGCAGAGCCAAACTGAGAGGCCTCCATGGAAGACACTGCCCCCAGGTGGTGCAGCCCCAGGGACACCCCCACATCCATGCTGTCACTCAATTGGGGTGAAGATCCCTGTTGACCTCCGCCTCCACCTATACTTGTTTGTCCACCTTGCCTTAGACCCCGCCCACCATTCCCATGGTGGGAGTAGGTTGGGTGCGGGTGGTGAGGTGGGTCCAAAAAGTGGCGCTGGTGTGGCTGGGCCGCAGCTGGTTTGTGAAGCAGCAAATGGGTGTATCCTGGGTCCTGACCCCCACCCCCACTTTCATTGCCTGGCCACATCCTCATCTGCTGCTGGGAGGGAGCCTGTATATGTGTAGGTGATAGAGAGAGGGGGTGGGGTTGGTAGAGAAGAAGACAGACAGGAGGTGAGACACATTTTCTGATCCAGGTCACAACAAGGTCCTGGATCCAGAGGACCAGGACCTTGTACATGCTTTGTACAAGAACCGTCAGCTGGTCTGCTGGATCCAGGAATACAAGAACTGAAAGACAAGCCGTTAAATAATGTGAAACAGTTTTAGACAATCTTGTGCCATAGTTACAAAGATAATGTCCAGGTTCATTTTTATTTTGAGCCTAACATTTACAAGTGCATCTTACATTTATGTGTTGCCACTTGTTTGTGTAACAGACCATAAAAGACGGGTAGTGTGAAAAGTAGATCAATTCACTTCCGGTTCCGGCGAGCTGGTGGACGCTGCACCCTCCAGTTTCTCTGTAGTCTTTAACATCAAACTGACCCGTTTTCCGAACCGGACTAAAATTGGTTCACCTTCAAAC
>JARVGV010000630.1:19607472-19621212 GCA_031762435.1 Hypsolebias longignatus | reverse complement strand
CTGCTAACCGGAAGTGCGTCGTCCCACTGGAAACGCGGAAGTGCTAGAAACGGAAGTCCGTGGCATATAGTCTATTCAGCAAAAATTCATCACTACTTCATTCTGGCAATTTAAGTTTCTTTCAGCTTTTTTTATTTTTATTTTCTTTATTTTTTGGGGGGGATTTTTTTAGCTACTTTTCAGCTGGTTTTTTTGGTGCAAATTTCAGCTTTTTTCAGATAATTTCCACTTTTTTTGTGCTCATTTCTGCTTCTTTCAGCAAATATGTTCTTTCTGCTCTCTTGTGCTAATTTAAGCTTCTTCTACCTTTTCAACTTTTTTTAAATTTTTTTTTTTGCTAATTTCAGCTGTTTTCAGAAAAATTCTAGTTTTTCTTGGTAATTTCTGCTAATTTCAGCTTATACTCCTTTCAGCTTTTTTCTGCTAGTTTTAGTCATTTTTTGCCATTTCAGCTACTATTTAGGAATTCTTATGCAAATTTGAGTTTTTTCAACTACCGGTAATTCCACATTCTTTGAGCTCATTTTAGCTCTTTCTACTTCCTTCTGTTGTTGCTAATTTCAGCTTTTTGTTGCTGATTTCCTAATTTTGTGCTGATTATTTAAACCTAATTCAGCAAATATTCATTTTTGTTTTTTTCTGCTTTACTCTGCTTGTTTTTCCATTTTGACTACCGGGTACAATTCAGCATGTTTTTTAGCTAATTTAATCTGTTTTTCAGCAAGTTCTTGTGCATTACATTCACATTGCATTTTTGCAGGAAATGCAATTTTTCTAATTCCCCTAATTATGCTTAACAAGATATTTACCTGTAATTATTTAATGATTTCAGTCTTTTTTAGAAAGTTTGGTCATTTGTCACCATCTCAGCACTTGACTCACTGGAGGAGAAATGGCATTTCTTTAACCTACAATTGACATAAGACTGAAAGAAATAGGTGGTTTTAGTCTTAAAGGAACATGGCGTCTGATCAATAAATCTGGAAAACAAACAACTTCTGATCTAATCACACAAAACTGCTTTTTTTAATTCTAAGCTACCATCCACTCCAAATGTGTCTTTATAAAAAAGGGAATGTTTGTCAGTTTGATTTATTTTAAAGAGTATTAAACTTCACCTTCACGCCGTATAAACTTTTGACAAGCAAGAAAAAAAAAGTAAGGAAAATAAAATGTTTTATTAACAAATCTGGAAAGCTGCAGAAAGACTAAATTAAATCTGTTGTTCATTTTTCCCTGACATGATCATCATCAGCCTTTTAAAATAACTTTCTATAGTAATAATAAAAAGTTGTTAATGATTTAAGAATATATGCAGCAGAGAGCGATTTGGTTGCAGTGAAAGACAAGAAAAGCAAAAAGATTCTTGAAAATGTGCTGGAAAGGACGGAGGGAGGAAGGAAGTGGGATTGGCAGCAGCTGTGGAGAGGGAGGAACGAGTGAGGAGTCTGAGATTCACAAAGATGGAAAGAGTGGGAGGGAGAATCAGCTGAAGGAGAGAAAAGGAGTGAAGCAGCTGAATCTTTTCTGTCTCTGCGGTTCAGTTGAGCTTTTCCTCCTCTGGAAAAACTCTCACTATCTGTCTCTCCTCTTTCCATTCCTCCGTTCTCTAGCTCCTTGAGTTTTGAACCTTTTCCTCCTTACTTTTGCTCTTCTTTCGATGGCCTCTATGTTACATCGTTGGTCTTCTTCACATTCTTTTCTCCCACGATGCATCTCTTCAAGGCGTGCTTCACCAAAACGGTACAGAGTTTTTTTAAGAGAGCCGAAAGGTTCACTGCTTCAGTTGTGGTATAATTAGTCCGTGAGAAGGATTTCATTGAAGCGTCATTTTTCTGCTCATTTGTTTTGAGTGCAGCTTATTTTGAAAGCTAAATGACTTGTTTTTTTTAAGTTTCTATCCCATTGTGAATCTTATAAAACTAAATATGCACAAACCAAAGGCAGTTTGTTACCAGTTTATTGCTAAACCACTTAGAAAAATGTGCATTTGTGAAATTCCCGCAGCCGCACGGCTCAGTTTTTGGTGTTTTCTGTGCAGAAAGCCGAATCCAGAAACAGCAGAGGAAGCATCGACAGAGAGGACGGCACACTACAAACTCCGGTCAGTCACTTCACCTGCGATCGAGTGAACATTTTGACTTCTCGGGTCAAACGGAGGCGAAGCAGAGTCGGGAAGTGGAGAGAATGGATGGTTTTATTGCAAACGGAGAGAAAACGCAGACGGTGTGAAAAACTGGGAAAGTATTTCTGTTTCTGTGCCTTGGAGGGCACTGCCTACATACCAGCTACTTAACCACAGAGCGCCCAGGGGAGCTTTAAACCCAGAAGAACCGCACGTTTTCTATAAAACACAATCTTCAGCCTGGTTTTCTCCACTGCTGGGGAGATACAAGGCAAACTCAAAGTGTACTTTAAATATTATGAACCTTTAAAAAAATGAATTTCCTTAATCAGAGTCTGTCTCATCGTACTGATCTGACAAAATATTGTTGGTTAACAAGTTTTATGATCTTTGTCTGCTCAGGGTGGAAGTCAGCACATCTATCAGCCTGTCGGGAAACCAGGTGAGCAAAACTAACATCTTTAACTGGAAGTAGTCATCCTGCAGAAATGCATGGTGACAAGTAAAATGGCTGCTTATGACATTTGTAAGCTGTTATTTTTAATCCTGCTTAGTTTAACATCTCTTTTAGTCATGCTTTTAGTAATTTACACAATGTAAGTAACTGAAGTTGTAAAAATAAACTTATTTAGCACAGTGCATATAGTTGTGAGCCTTAACTGGTACATCATGAAAGCAAAAGAGAACTAATCAGTAAATATTGTATATTTAAATAGAAAGTTCCCAGAGAAACTTTGATAGGGACTGACATGTCCCGACCATTTTTTTATGTTGTGGTTCACTCTCAGCTACCATCACACCAAATTTCAGCTCAGTGTGGCAAAAAGTCAACTGGTTACTATAGTATTTTTTTTTTTTAATTTTTTTTTTTTTTTTTTAAAGCTATGGTAGCCATCTTGAATTTTTGTTTTGGATTCAGTATGTGATGGGGAATGTTCTCACTTATGACCAAACCAAATTTCAGCTCTGTATGTGTAAGAGTAGCTGATTTAGAACAATTTAAATTTAGCTTTGGTAGCCATCTTGATTTTTTTTATTTGAATTCAGTATTTCTTGGGCGTTGCTCTCAACTACCACCACACCAAATCTCAGCTTAATTTATCTAAAATGGCTGATTTATTGTGTTTTTCGGCCATACATATTGGAGTTTTAATTTGCATCAGGAATATTTAGCAAGTTGCTCTCAGCTATGACCACACCAAATTTCAGCTCAATATCTCAAAGAATGACTGAGTTATAGTCAATTTGGAGTTTTCTGAGGTAGCTGTGGCAGCCATTTTGAACCAAAATGGCTCCAAAAGTTAATCTGCGTTTTGTTCAAACCCGTCCACTCTAGGTCATGTGACCTCACTGAAACAGATAGAGGCTAAGAGTTCTGTCAGTGCAAATTACGTTGCCATGGTAACTCAAAACGACAGTAAAAGTAACAGCACGCATGAAGGTGCCGAGCCGGTCGTTTTGATATTACATTAGTCAGGGGGCGTACACGTTGCGGTTCAGGTCGCATTAAAGTTGAAAGAAGAGTGAGACCCTTTTCATAAAGAAAAACATCAAACGGTCAATAAATAGAACCTGAACTATAGAACAATAATTTTTTTTTTCTTCATGTTTTAAAATGATCAGTAACACTGACGTTTTTTTTTTCTTGCAGAACATGTAGCCCCCCCTAAAAAGCCGCCCCGCCCTGGAGCTCCTGGTCACCTCGGCAACCTGTCGGGTCTCGGCGCCGTGGACAGCTACAATGACGGGGTGAAGGTACGTATGAACACATGATGTCAGCACCCTCCAGTTTCATCCATGATTCCTGGTACAGTTCTTTAAAATGAATATGATGAAACTGCTGTGTTTTACATGTTGATAGTTACCACTATAAATATTACTGTTTTTTTTATTTATTTAGATATTTCCCATCATGCTTGTGGGTTTTATACTGTCCCGTGCTTTGCTTTGTTTGGCTTTAGCCTAACGTTCTTCCTTTCTTCTCTCCCTCTTTTACAAACATTCCTTTAACACATTATTGTCACTTGCCCCCCCCCCCCACATCTTATTTTCTTACTCGTTACTCTGCACCCTCATCCATCCGTCCCACTCTGTTCACCCCCGTTCATTGCTCAATCTTAAATCTCTTCACTTTTGCCTCACTTCCACCCAAAACACAACTTCATGCTCCTCGTAGCCGTGGAGGGTAAGCAGATCCGTGTGCGTCTGTTCAAACTGTAGAGTTTAGTTCGCTTTTTAGTTTCCATCAACAAAACACTTTCATCCACATTAGTTGTTTTTCTTCACCAGGAACATCTCAAAAGTTTAACCAAAAAAAAAAAAAAAAGTGGAACAGAAAATTGTTTGCGAACAAAGTTAGGACTACCACTGCTATGATAATGATCTGTTTCTGTCAGGCTGGTATGTTTGTAGGCTTTGTTTCTTTTCTGGTGGAGAAAAACTTTAAAAGTATCAATAATACATAACAGATCAGATATATTGTTCATAGAAAGGACACTAAAGCTGTAGTAAAATGATCAATGTGTGTCTGATGTTGCATAATTAGCTCCAGTAGATCAATTACTCTAATGATTTAGTGCAATAAATTAATAGTCTTAGATGTTGACATACTGAGATTTCCTTTACTTCAATTTAACGATTTTTGATCTTAAGAAAAGTTACAAAACTGAATTATAATCAAACCAGCATTGAGTGATTTTTATTTATTGACTAGTTTGCCACGAAAAAACATACATTTTCAATATGAGTTTTTTTTTCAATCGTTTTCTTTGTAAATGTGGACAGTTTTAAAAGCCTCTGATTTAAATTTATAAAAGTGTAAATATCACTACAAGCAGGCTGAACCTAACACACTAACCTAACACTCATCTCATTAGAAAACTAGTTTTAACATCTAATGCATGTGGTTTTTACTTTTGTATTTGTACATACTGCCACCTAGTGTTAGATCTCTGAAACTGCAGTCACTATTCACAAAGAAAACCTGCAGTTTTAGCAACATTTATAGCTTTTTTCCTACCAGATAATATGCTTTAAAATAATTTAAAAAAAAAACGTGTATACGATTGTGACAATGTGACCAGCAGGAAAGTAACTTGAGTAGATTCACCTTAAAATGAAAGTAAATCGTTTTTGCACTGTGGTTTATTCAGTTGCAGCCCCAGGAGATCAGCCCACCACCGACCGCCAACTTGGACCGCTCCAACGACAAAGTGTATGAGAACGTGACGGGGCTGGTCAAAGCTGTGATCGAGATGTCCAACAGGATCCAGCCCGCTGCACCCGAGGAGTACGTCCCCATGGTGAAGGTAACAGCTCGTCGAACATGCGCCGATATATTCACAACGTGAACAGAAAGTGTGCTGAAAGTGTGCTTTGTTGTGGTAGGAGGTGGGTCTGGCTCTGAGGACTCTACTGGCAACAGTAGACGAAACGATCCCTGTGCTGCCTGCGAGCACACACAGAGAGGTAAATGTGCACACTAAGCTTGTTCTTAAAGATGGGTTGTTTGTTCTCTACAGACAATAAGTACAAAGTAAAATGGTGGCAAGTTAAAAATAAAGACACAACGTACTGTAGGTCAGACTGATCACTCTGTTCCATAAACTGGACAACAAACATGTTCAGTGTTTTATTTAGAGATTTTATAAAAATGTATCTTACATTTAAACTGATCAGGCAAAGAGGTGAGTAGATCTGTGCATGACTTTAGATGTGTTTTTTTTTTTGGTTTTTTATCTTGTGAAGTTACTAATTAGATGAATATTTATGAAGCATTCACACTATTGTGATCCATTTTTCTTCTGTACAATTTTCAGCATCTTTCTCGTTCCACAGTTTTTGTGTTATTTCAACAAATCATTTATCAAAGCGTTCAGCTCTTCAGGACAATTCTATTACGACTTTTGATATTTGTGCAAGGTGCAACTTTAGCTTTTTGAAATATTTAGCCTTTTCTGCCATTTTTTCCTCCCTCATAGAAAATGAATTTAGCTCATTTTACATCCTTTATCATTTTGTTCTGGTTCAGCTTCTTTCAGCTTCCTTGTGCAAATTTAAACATTTTTTCAGCTACTTTCAGCTAATTTCAGATGTTTTTCAGCTGTTTAATGATTCTTTTAGATTTTCTTTTAACTAAAACTTTTTTTTTGCTTCTTGTCTTCTTCTAATTTCAGTGTGTTATGTTCCTTTTAGCTAATTTCTGCAAGTTTCAGCTTTTTCTGCTATTTCAGCTACTATTTAGATAGTTTTATGCTTTTTTTTAAATTTAAACTTTTTCAGCCCAATTCAGCAAAAATGTGCTCTCTCCACTTCCTTCTGGTAATTTAAGCTTCATTCTGCTTTTTTAGCTGCCGTACTTTCAGCTGTTTTTTGGAAATTTCTGCTTTTTTCTTCTTCAGATAATTTCCACTTTTTATGCTCATTTCTGCTTCTTTCAGCCTAAATGGGCAAATGTGTTATTTCTTCTTCTTGTGCTAATTTAAGCTTGTTCTACCTTTTCAGCTAGATTTTTTTGCATTTTTCAGTTGTTTTCAGATAAATTCAAGTTTTTCATATAAATTTCTGCTACTTTCAGCCTTCAACTTCTTTATACTGTTTCATCTTGTTATGCTCCTTTCAGCTTTTTCTGCTCTTTCGGCTACTATTTAATTAGTTTATGCTAATTTTAGCTTTTTCAGCTAAGGCCACATTTTTTTAACTCATTCCAGTTTATTTTTCCATCTGGTAGTTTAAGATTCTTTTTGCCTTTTTAGCTATATAATTTTTTGTGCTAATTTCAGCTTTTTTTAGCTAATTTGTTAATTTTTGTTTTCATTTCTGTTTATTTAAACCTAATTCAGCACAAATGTGTTCTTTCTGCCTTCTTCTGCTAATTTAGGCTTGTTCTTACATTCTAGCTACATTTCAGAATGTTTTTAGTTAATTTCAGCTGTTTTTCATCAAGTTCTTCTGCAATAAGCATTTACACAATTTCTCTAGTTCTTCTTTGACGTCTTGACATTTTGGATCCTCTCAGATTGAAATGGCCCAGAAGCTGCTGAACTCAGATCTGGCAGAATTAATAGCGAAGATGAAGCTCGCTCAACAGTACGTCATGACGAGGTAAAGATAAACTCGGCGTAAATGTTTCGGCTGCTAACAGCTGAAGTGAAGTGAATTTGGGTTTAACACTGAAACTTGTGTCTTGTTTCTGGGACAGTTTACAAAAGGACTATAAGAAACAGATGCTGATGGCGGCGCACGCTCTGGCAGTGGACGCCAAGAACCTGCTGGATGTCATCGACCAATCACGGCTCAAAATGATCAACCAGATCCGCCCACATTAGTCCAGGAGCTGAACCAGCCGAAGCCTTCTGCTGCAGGACAGGTTTAAAGTGTTTGAACGTTGGACAGACCTGTGAGTGGACGTCGTGATGGACGTCAGCGACGGACGGATGAAGACTAGGAGCAGATGACTGAAACAATCAGCCCTCTGGAACTCATTCACAGCTTCATTTCTTTTCTACTCAACTTGTTTTACTGACATTTATCTCATTTTTTTATTTTATTTTATTATGATTATGAAAATCATCTACTGCTCCTGTTTAAATCTGAAGAAAACAATAAGGAGGCTGGGACATGTTAATAAAACTGACAGAAACTGGAATTGAAATTCCATCTTGAAGATGATGATGAAGACGATTTTTACAGCAATGGACTTTTTGAACGTGCTTTTTAAAAACTTTATTATTATCATTGTTACAGTTTTCTCCCTCGTCTTTCGCTGTGCGTCCGTTAAACTTTCAGTCATCTTCCTGAACTTTGTATGAGCAAAGAAACATGAACTGCAATACCGTCGTTACATCTCATTTCTCTCCCTTTAAAGATCTCGATCTCAGGCAAGATTTTTTAAAAACTCTTTTTATAGTGAACTAAATAAAAGCCACTTTTTAAGTTAATTTACATAAATGTACACAGAAGCTCTATATTTAACACATTTCTGAGTTACAAGTTTGTAATAAACATGGACGTGAGGGAAGTTGGTTATATGTTACAGTGAGGGGATAAAGTTATATTATTTTATATCAGATAATCTACGTTTATCTAAAATAAGACAGTTTAACACCCAAACAAGGCTCAACACAAGATGTTTAGCAGCAGCTAAGCTGCAACGTTGTCAACATTTCATTCATAAACCTGAACATTTAAAACATTAAACCATCTGTCATGTCAGCAGGAGGCCTCACCCTGCCCTTTTTAAGATGAATTCTTTTTGTCATTACTATTTTACAAATCTATTGAAACTGGAGAACAGAAAGCGAATTCACTGTTTATGTTTTGCAGCTAAATGTAACAGCGCAAATATTAAGTTCAACGTTTACACCAGAAGAAACATTCAACTTTTAAATAGAATTATTTGGATTAAGAGGATTGTAATGCAAAACATCTTATGCTCATCATTTTTTTCTGCCCCATATCTTTCTCTTCCTTCACTAGAGTTATTTATATATTTTATTGGTCTTGTTTTCCCTCCACGCTCCAGTTTCCTCACTGTTCCCTCTGCGATCAGATTCTCAGGAAGAAGGAGACACCTGTATAGTTGCTAAACCAAGCAAATAAAACACTGTTATTAATAAGAAGCTGCCGTTTTTTATTCTTTGCCCTTCGCAGCTAGTGTCCCTTAGAATCTCTTCAGGTATGTCAGATGATTTAGCGCCACAGACTTTTTAAAGTGTGTTCGTTTAAAACATCTGAAAAGTACAGTATTTCCACTCCACTGCATGTATTTGTGGCAGTCACATGAAGAAATTCACAGCGCAGTGTTTTTATGGAGCAGAAATGTAAAATAAAGAACTCCATTACCCATAAGCACCATTTGTTTATGTTTAGAAGACCATTTAAACATTTTATTTATCCTAAAACAATGATTAGAAATGTTAAATATTTAAACAAGGAAAGAGACTCTTTTCACATTAATGATGCGGAGGTCAACTGAGGTAAGCTGAAGTTTGAAAACTAGAATACATTTATTGATTTTCCTTCTTAAACATTTAGGAAGGGCCTTGCTCAAGGGCCCAGAGTGGGGCACATGAGGGTGGAGGCAGGTGTTACCATAGTTTCACCTTTTTCACCCACATTTGATTTTTGATGTCATATGGGGAGTTGAACTGGTGACCTTCTGATCACAGGTCTCTAACCTCTGTGCCACAACTCCCCTATTGACTAATTAGCTTAATGTAACAAATTAGAAACCTAATTTTGCAGTTTGTAGTATTGATGAGGTGTGTGTATACAGTATATACTGTTACAGTATATATACAGTACAGTATATATTTATATATATATGAACAACCAAATGCATATCTGAATTAAATATAATTTAATGAGATTTCAAACTACGTTGTTAGTTTTGCATTTGGGATTTTATTTATTTATTTCACTTTTTATGCACCTGGTGGCGTTACTAAAGCTAAAGGTACGGAGCAAAGATCATGTTCGAAGATTATATTTTTTTCTGAGGAATATTCAACAAAAAAATTCTTAGAGTATAAGATTCACCGTTGAGATAATCAGACGTTGGTATATTTATTAATTGACGCGAATATGCTTAAAAACGAAAATGTGTTTCCGCCCGGTTTCGAACCGGGGACCTTTCGCGTGTGAGGCGAACGTGATAACCACTACACTACGGAAACCGTTAGGAACAACATCAGAAACAGTAATCTTAAGACAACTACTGAGGAAATGTAATGTCTAAGCTTTAGTGTTGTCACAACAAGTTATTCAGTTAGAAACAGCAGACAGCAAAAATTAATTTCATATTATTAGTTTTGTAAAATTAATTTATAATTTGTGCATGTGTAGATGGGAATTCGTATGTGTATAAAAAGATGTATTTGTAAAAAAAAAAAAACAAGTACAGAGCCAAAAACTGTAAATCTCTTCCTGTAATTTTAATTTTATGTACGACTTTCATTTAATTTTAAAAGACACGAATTTTATTTATCTCTGCTGATTGGTCAATATCATGTCAATCACATATTTCAAGGACGTTTATTCGTCGTTCCACACAATAAGTATCCAATCAGACAACAGATGGGTGGGGCTGTCGGGGATTGGTGCTTTACAGATCCTGTCCTGGAGTTACGAATTAGTGCAAAAAATTGTCCAGGCATGTATTAATAATAAAAAAAAAAAAAATCACGTTTGGTTGCTTTGTAGTTTTCAGTCACGTGACCTGGGCAAACTGGAGTGATGCTGTGGTGTGGAAAAACCAGGAAATGTTGACAGCCACGTGAGTACTACACTCATCTTTGTATCATTTGACCAAAGATCAAGATAATTACCATTCAGTGGATTTTGATTCAGGCAACACCAAATATTCTTCACAGTAGGCCATGTCTGTCAATGTCTGATTAGATGGCAACTTACTTGATATGACTGATGAAAGTTCAAAATTAAAACGCTCCAACATTTCAAATGCTCCAATACCATGGATATTAATTTTAAATGTATTCAGTCATACACATTGCAAGCTATCAATTCAGAAATTTTAGCTGTCTCAACTATCAAAGTTTAATACATATATCACAATAGGGGAGTGGTGGCGCAGTGGTTAGACGGTGGGCTTGTGATTGGAAGATCGCCGGTTAAAACCCTGGTACTGACATCATTCGCACCACTCTGGGCCCCTGAGCAAGGCCCTTAACCCCCACCATCTGCTCCCTAACAGGTCTCTCTTGAAAATGAGTTCTCGTGGCTCAATGAGATTAACCTGGATAAATAAAGGTCAAATAAATAAATAAATAGTTTTCATAAAAAATACACTTGGCTTCAGCCCCAGTAACCATCATTTCAGCCATGCAGCTGCAGAACTTGTTTTACCTACAAAAATGGCATCAAACCAAAAACATTTTTAAACATCTCCTGATGCATGCTCTTCCATTTTTAAAGATACAAATATGAGCTGCTTACTAAAAAAATGTTTTAGATATATTTTCTGCATATAGAAAAAAAAGCAGACAATCAGTTGTTTCTTTTGTTTTATTGTTTTTCTTAGAAAAACAGTTGTTTTATTCAAAAAGACCAAAGCCCAAGTCATCATCAGACTCCTCAGACTCTTCCTTCTTCTCTTCTTTCTTCTCCTCCGCTTTAGCTGGAAAGGTAAAAGGGAGAAAGAAGGTCAACAGGTTGTTTTAGCATGTGAACCCTGGAATAAATCACGTGTTTTTTTTTCTTTTCTTTTTTATCATTTGTGCAATTCTAAAACTTGGAAAAACAACTACAAGAACCAAATTGAACATTTTCATTTATCTTTTCATTTTAGAGTACATCCTGCAACTATTACAGTTAAACGTGTCATTCTTCTATTGAAACCTTCGATCCAGTTACCTGGTGCATCACCACCAGCAGCGGCAGGAGCTCCAGGAGCAGCAGGTCCACCAGCTGGAGCTCCACCTCCGGCTCCAACGTTGCAGATCAGGCTTCCGATGTCGACGCTGGAAAGAGCCTAAAAAAAAAAAAAATCACGTCATTTATTTTGTCCATTAACTGATCTGGTTGAACTAAAGGAACATCAGTACACATTTATTAGGACAAAGCCTGTGTATTAGATGTCAATCTCAAATGCTCCAGACACTATAAAAATTTACTAAGTTCTTTGTGGCGTTTTTATTTTGACTGCTAGTTAAAAAAATTATAATCATTTACAACACACCAACAACAAACCAAGGTTAACATTTACAACTAAAAAAATATGTGCACCTGCTTGTGTGCTGCTCTCAATAATGAACTTTCTATTACATGTTAAAATGTTCTGTATGAGCAGCATGAAGGACAGTGTCAAAAATCTTAGGTTTGATATTTAAATGCAAGTTTAGGTCATACCTCTACTCTTTCAATGAAACAGCTTTAGCAAGTGGACAGTTTTATGCTTGGTTTTTTTCTTTTGGGCTGGGTACTTTAGTGTTTTTTTTTTTGTTTGTTTTGTTTTGTTTTGTAGGACAGAAGAAATTTATTTTAGGTACCATCAGGCTCGACTTAGTCCAAAAAAACTAAATGGAAGTACGCCTAATAGTGGGAAATAGATCCACTAATACAGATGCAGAAGTGTTGACATAAACAGAGCATGCATTGTTTATATTTTGTTATTAATTTGATAGTCAGTGAAGGCACCTTGATACACAGGTCTTGCACATGCCACCAAAGCTTCAGCTGTTTATGAAGCTGATGAAGACCCTCTAAACCTACTTTTACAACAACATCCCTCACAAGTTTCACGTCTCAAAAACTTAATGCATATTCTCTACACAGTGTGCTCTTACCTTGGCAAACAGACTTGGCCAGAAAGGCTCCACAGTGACTCCGGCAGCCTTGATCAGAGCATTCAACTTGTCCTCCTACACACACAGAAACAATTCAATTCAGTTTATTTATATAGCAGTCATTGTTATATTAATATTTATGTCAGCAAACCATACAGGCCTTAGTCCATGAACCGCTCTATTATCAAACAGCTTAATGAAAAATACTAAAAGGAGGAAGATCAATGTTTTGTCCTGACAAGTAAAACACTAGGCTTCTTTTTTTAATTTGCTTGATAAGTAATGATTCATACAAAACGTTTAATGCCTACTATATATTTCCTGCTTAGGAATGTTACAAGGTTGGGCATGTACTACTAGGTAATTGATATAACAGTGTAACAGAATTATAAGTCGTGCTAATTAAAGTTGCCCATACTAATGATACGGTGATGTCTACCGTAAAGTAAGACGTATTGTTGTGAAGTGTCGTTAACTTGGTGAGGCTCCCAATATAAATACAAATCGCTCTCCAACGTGTTTACAAGACAGTCTGTAAAATTAAAAAATCACATGGGAGTGCAGGATAACTGGTTGTTATTATAGTCTGTAAACTGCAGCTGTCCAGATGTGAAAACATGGCCTCACGTTAGCCATGGCGCCATTTTTAGCCGGTAACATGGGAGAATACAACCCCGTTTGTCCAAATATGTACATTTAACACAATATACAAAATAAGTTAGCGGCTGAATTATCTAGGTATTTCCGATTGTCCATTTTAAAGCGTTTTCATAAAGGCGACGGGACGCTGAACATCAAATTTCCGCGGTAATCTGAGAAATTTACCGTGACGGTGACTTCATCGTCGTGGAGGATCAAAGCGGAGTAAATGCACGCGAGCTCGGACACGGAGGCCATTGTAGATGTTGGATTTTATAACTGTGGGGTCGGATGCCTAAATTTGATGGTGCTAGTCGCCGGATTGAGGGCCTTAGCTTCAGATGAAGAACCGAACACCTTAGACACGTTTACTTCCTACAGCGGAAAGGAGGGAGAAAGGGGCGGGCTCTTTGTATATATACGTACGTCGAAATGCGTAATTGTGACGCAGTTACGCACGAAACGTATAGTAGCTTTTCTGAATGAACACAACAAACGGACAAACGCAACAATTTGTGTTGAAAATAATATTTTATATATATATAAAAAAAAAACTGTGCATGTACGTTGTAGAATAAGCGGTGCCTTTCATTTGTAACATACACACACACACACACACACACACACACACACACACACACACACACACACACACACACACACACACACACA